>CM057342.1:437761125-438361125 GCA_030015575.1 Agapanthus africanus
AAACTTGCACAGTACTGAGCGCGCCTCGAGCTTGTCCGCATGCTGCTTTTTGACATAAGCTGGACATCCCCAAATCTTCAGGTACTGAAGATAGGGTTTCTTCCCACTCCATAACTCATATGGTGTGGTAGGCACAGTCTTAGTAGGAACTCGGTTCAATAGGTATGCAGCTGTTTCTAGCGCATACCCCCAGAATGATCGCGGTAACTCAGCGTTACTCATCATAGACCGTACCATATCCAATAGGGTGCGATTCCGTCTCTCCGATACACCGTTATGTTGCGGGGTGTATGGAGGAGTAAGCTGAGAGAGAATCCCATTCTCTTTTAAATAGTCCAGGAATTCGGCACTTAAGTATTCTCCACCTCGATCCGATCTTAGAATCTTAATACTTTTGCCGGTCTGTTTCTCTACTTCATTCTTATACTCCTGGAATTTTCCAAAGGCCTCGGACTTATGTTTCATTAAGAAGACATAACCGTACCTTGAGAAGTCATCCGTAAAAGTAATGAAGTAAGAATGTCCGCTTCGGGCATGTGTAGACATTGGACCGCACACGTCACTGTGTACGAGTCCCAAGAGCTCGCTCGCTCTTACTCCATGTCCAGTAAACGGAGTCTTTGTCATCTTTCCCTTGAGACAGGATTGACAAGTGGCATACGATTGATATTCGAACGCATTCAAATACCCTTCTGTATGTAACTTCGTCAACCTTCTCTCATTGATGTGACCCAATCTACAATGCCATAAGAAAGTCTGATTAATATCTGGTGACTTTCTTTTGTGTGTATTCTGGACATTGAAAATCTGTGGTTGGTTTAATACGTATATACCATTGCTCAATGTACCTGACCCAATCAGAACTTGATTAAGGTGAATGTTAACAACATTACTTACAAACGCAAATTCATAACCTTCTTTAGAAACCAAAGATACGGAAATGATATTACAAGTTGCGTTGGGTACAAAAAAGCAATTACGCAAAACCAAAACATGTCCATCTGACATTCCTAGGTGATAGTCCCCCACGGCTTTAGCATCCATGCTAGCTCCGTTCGCAACTCTGAGGGTCATGTCACCTTCCTTCAAAAACCTACGGTTTCTCAACGCCTGCAAAGAATTACAGATATGAGATCCTGATCCGGTATCCAATACCCAGGAAGTAGAGTTTATAGAAAGACAGTTTTCAATAACATACACACCTGAAGCTGAAGCCGCAACCTGCTTCAGTTCCTGTGTCCTGGCTTTCCAAGCCCTGCAATCTTTCTTCCAGTGTCCACTCTTGTGACAATAGAAGCATTCCTCTTTACCAACAAGCTTCCCCGCTATCTTTGTTGCCTTTTCCTTTCCCTTCGCACCCACTTTACTAACACCGCCTCTTGGTTTGGCGGGGGCTTTCTTCTTCTTTCCCTTGGCTTTCGCCTTGGACCTAGAAGAAGAAGATCCTCCTACAAACAAAGTGGATGTATCCCTACCCTTCTGTAGGGTGCCCTCTGCGCTCCTCAGCAGGTTGAGGAGTTCTGAAAGTTCAACTTCCTTTTCTTGCAAGTTGAAATTCAGTATGAACTGGGCGTAAGTGGATGGAAGGGACTGGAGAATTATATCTGTGTAGAGTTCACTATCCAACGTGGTCCCAAGTTCCGCGAGCTCCTCAGTGTAGCCAATCATCTTAAGCACGTGGTCCGCTACCGATGATCCGACGGCCAACTTAGTCGAAAATAACTTCTTCGACACTTCGTATCTTGCGATACGAGACTGCTCTCCATACAGTTCTTTTGTATGAAGAAATATGGATTCCAAATCCATATTCTCGTGCCTCCTCTGATGGTCATTGTCCATCGAGGCAAGTACGAGGCATCTGGCCTTCGCGCTGTCAATCTCCCAAGTCTTACGGATTTCCTTATCCGCGACGCTGGAGGTGGGACCTGGGACGGGGGGAGCTTTGCTGGTAAGAAGATACCCCAGCTTGTCGTAAGAGATTGCCAATTTGACATTCCTGAGCCAATCTTTGTAGTTTGGCCCTGTCAATATGTTTTTATCTAGAAGTAACTTAAGTCCAGTCATTTCGATTTGGTCGCTGCAGGGGGAGAGAAGAAACACTTAGCACGATGCTCTTGCAAGTTTAGAATGGTTTTTAATTTGTCTAAACAGGATGGCTTCCACTGTCTCTCGAATCCCTCCTCAAACCACAAAGGAAGAATTAGCCGGGATCAATCCCACCGTACAATACTTGCTTAACCGTTCAGCCAGGCCAGTGTCGGTACTTCGAGGGAGGTTTTCCAACGCTTTCGCGAAGTTCCTTAATTTAAGAACCTCTTTTCCCTGGGTGCGTAGCCCCGCTAACACCTTTCTAGGCACCTACTAGGTTTATAGCATTGATCGTTTAGTGAGAAATTTCCCGAGGAGTAGCATATACTCACAGTAGGATCGGGATCCAAATATCATCGCGTGACGAAAATGAAGGAATCCTACCATAATCGTCACACTCCAAATGGTATGCAAATCTAGCAAGTTTCAGTACTTATGAAACTCCCGATGTGGATTTTTGCCCCATGCTCTTATGACCTTGGCGTGAGGTCAAAATGTCATAAGTCACATGTCAAGTTCTTCCCATCATTATCCCGGTTGATTTGAATCCACCCGTACCTACCCTTGACGTAGGCCAAAATGGTGGTACGACTGTCTCAAAACAACGCATTCTATCTATGCAACAGATAAATATCCGGCAGCTACCAATCACTATGCCTTGGCGTGAGGTCAAAATACATAGCTTGAATACTACCGTATATTTAACTGAAATGATGGAGGGCTACGAATGGTTTTGGCGAAACCGTGAACGTAGTGAACTTGATATAATCGATGGAACGAGATAGCTTTTAGAAGGAGTGGCTCAAGCTCCGCATTTAAAAGTTAGTTTTTGAAAAGAACCGAGTGGTTTTTCGAAAGTGTTCCATCGACTTAAACTTGGTTTATTATCTTGCATTAGTTCTTTTAATGCGTGATATTCTTGCATTAGTTCTTTTAATGCGTCCCATCATTTAATCCTACCATTGCAGAAAACAACCAAAATATGACGTACGCTTATGCCATTCGCATTCGCCACGGGGTCCCGTCATCACTCGTTAGGTTACTTAACTAACGACAGAGCGGGGGCTGGGCTAGCGCGACTGTAAAACATAAGCAACGCCTAAATAGAAAGCAATGATAGACATTACAGATCACAGATGAATACATTGGATATACTAGCAATCCGCATTCCTTTCGAGCCTGAAACGAAAAGCGGATAACACGGTCGCGGTGAATAGCAAATACCCCACCCAAGACCCCTACGGGTGCGGCAAACTACCCTCCATGTTCCCGGTAGTTTGTGCACCCCACCATGGGTCTATCCTAGGAGCAAAAACAGTAAAAAGAATTATACAATGACGGCTACAACCCCGACCCGGTTGTGCGGCCAAACAAATAATATAATTACATCAATTTACATTTACAATGAATGAAAGAAAAACAAAAGCTCATCTCACATCCACCCCGGCTATTCACCCGCGACAGTCCAACACATTCATATACACATTCCAGAACATTACAGATCATGTATAACCCCGACTAATCGACTTATAGCGATTAGCCGACGTTCAATACATGCAAACATCACAGATATAACCAACATAGCTAAAGTGCAGTGAAGTTCGGAAAAAAAATACGGAATTATAGGACCCCAAAAGTGAATTTCTGTTCTGGAAAATCTGGGTACATATAATATATCTTAAAAATCCCAAAACCAACACAGAAGAACACTGCACGAAAAACGATGCAAAGAAGACACCAACTTGCGGCGGTTCCGCGGCCAGATGAGTAGGTGAGGCCGCGGAAGCGCGGCGGTTTGGAGGAAACATGATATCGTATTTCTTGTGTGTTCTTAGAAAACCCTGAGACGATTTTACAAGTATAAAGTTTTTCATTTTGAGCAGAAAAAATTTCAACAGAAAGTTAGGTTTTCGTTTTTCCGGTTTTGCGATTTTTCGGTTCCGAACTTCGTTACACTTCACTACCAAGCTAGTTTAAGTTTAGTTAGGCTCTGATACCACTGTAAGTCCATATTGCGACCCCCGGTACTTACGGGGAGGCGGAAACGGTATAAAAAACGAATTTTTATCGCAAGAGGCAACATGGACTAAACTATGTCGGGATCGTTGTCTAAACTAAAACTAGTTTACAAGCTAAAGAGAGTTAGCTACTATGGAAGATGGTTATACCTAAACTTGAACTCCTTCTCTTCTTGTTGTTGTTCTTCTTTCTTGTTCTTTGTAGAAGCTTGATTGGTTCTCTTCTCGTCGCCTTCTTCTTGCCGAAGATAGATCCACCTTGAAGGTTCGACCTTTGGGCTCTTCCTCGATCTTTGAGTGAACTAGGGTTTCCGGCTTGCTAAACCTTCATCCTAGAATGAGTAGAGAGTGATTAGGGTTTGCTTTTCTATCTAAAGAGAATGAATCTCAACACATGAGAAGGTTTCTCTTTTCAAGAGGAGGAAGAAGATGAAATGAGGAGAGAGAGTGAGAATGATAGAATGAGCTCAATTATTTCTTTCTTGCAACCATATTGCAAAAGAAATGAATTATCTAAATGATAATAATTGAAATAAGAATAGTTGATGGTTATTTTGGAATGACCACTATCATACCTCTTTTAATGAAGTGTAAGCATGAATCAAGGAAGACTTTCAAGGCATGAAAAGTGGTCAATGGTCAATAAGTCAACCAAGGTCAACAAGTCAACAAGAAAAACAACCATAACATAATTCTTATTTAATTACTATTATTAATAGATAATATACAAATCCATTAGGGTTTGGAAAATGATAACTGTCAACTGTGCATACGCACCCGATCCGAAACCCTAATGAAAAACCTCATTCTCCGCCTCAAGCAACTGTGCATACACACCTGCATTCTCGTTCCGAGGAACAAGAATACCAAGATATAAAAGCAACCCCCAAAACATATACCAGTATCTGGCTCAAACCAGAGCCTGCCAGTATAATCCGTCCGGACTCCAAACGTGCACAAGTGCGCGGATGAGAACGAACCCTGTCGCAAAACCATGCGACCTCTACTCTGTTTTGCCCAGAGGCGAATACCCTCTGTGTGGGACTCTAAAGACTCGACACTACGCTGGCAGTGGGTTTAACCACAGACCGCAAGCGGCACTAGCTGTGCGTAACGGTCCCCAGGTAGATGCCGACAAGAAGGCTGACGAGGTGAAACCCCATCTGAACTCCTACTGAGTCTGAATGTGACATTCTCCGTACAGTCCGGTCTGTTCGTCTGATACATCGCATGGCGGGCCTAGGGGGCGGTAAAACGTCAGTCCCCCAATAGCGGTACAAGTCGTGTCGGAGTGAAGCCCAAAACACCCTGAGATAACACTGGAAACCTACCAGTATATCTCGCTTGCCCTGGCCAGGGACTACTCGTGTAATGGCTCTCCTAGACACAGCGCGATGTCAACCCCCAATACCGGGAGAGACGAATCCTGTCTAACCGTCACTGCCTCCAAGTGCTTCGGGACTGCACCCAACCACCACCTGTTTGCACGACTCCTTTGAGCCGTGGTAGGGTAGTGATCAAAGTGCAGTGGGAACACACTCGAGGCGAAGTGTCAGTGTCAAGTCAGCGGACTAAGCTGTACTCATGTCACCTGGGAACTGATAACTGACGATAGGTATAATACCAACCTGTCAGTTCCCGACGAGTCCTGTCCAGTGTACTCGTAACCCAACGAGCACCCGTATACTATCTCCAGTACGACGTACTGATGGCTGTGGGACAGACCATCTCCCACACTGGGATGAGAAGCGCATACGCTAGTCTACTCCGGAGTATCGATGCCCTGTCTCGATAGTCCTACGACTAGGGACCTGTATAAGGATGTGCCTATAGATTACCCAGCCCCCACTAGTGTGACTGCCATCACAACGCTGGTAATCAAGCAAAGATCCTAAGGGCTCCACTAATGCGTATAAGTGATATACTGAAATAAACACAAGTACACATTGAAGTAGAAACAAACCAAGTAGCATACTACTATATTGAGCAAGATTGTTTATACAAGGTGAATATCCCAAGCTTCCATCAAGTAATATACAAACTAGTATGATACAGTAATGGCCTCTAGGGCATATACACTAACACCAATGTCCTGTTTTGTGGCAATGAAAACATTCCATTTTCCCCGATTCTCCAGCTTTGGACTTTTCCTTCCCCTTAACCTTTTTAACTCCACCCTTAGGATTGGTGGGCTTCTTCTTTTTCTTTCCCTTGGCCTTAGCCTTTGGGCGAGAAGAGGAAGATTGTCCAACAGTCATAACGGGAGTTTTCACTGATTTCAGTGTGCTCTCTGCACTTCTTAACATATTAAGGAGTTCAGGTAGTTCCTTCTCCATGTTGTGCATATTGAAGTTAACTATGAATTCAGCAAAGGTAGAGGGGAGGGACTGCAGAATAATATCCGTATATTGTTCGTTGTCCATCGTCCATCCAAGGTCCTCAAGCTCTTCTATGAGAGCTATCATCTTCAGAACATGGTCTCCTACGGATGTGCCAGGGGCCATTCGCATCTGAAACAATTTCTTTGATGCTTCGTATCGTAATACGCGGGATTGCTCTCCATACAACTCCTTTGTATGGAGGAATATGTCATGAATGTCCATATTCTCATGCTGCTTTTGATGAGTGTTGTCCATCGATGCAAGCGCGAGCCATTTTCCCGTGGCACAGTCAGTGTCCCATGTCTTGCGGACTTCTTTGTCCGCAACTGAGGATTTTGGACCTGGGACGGGCGGGGCTGAAGCCGTGAGGACATATGATACTTTATCATAAGTCAAGGCAATTTGCAGATTCCTCAGCCAGTCTTTATAATTGGTCCCATTCAGTTTGTTTTTATCTAGTAGAAGCTTGAGTCCAGTCATTGGTATCTGCCATTAAGAGAGAGAAAAGAATACACTCAGCGAAAGCTCTTGCAAAGATCAGATTGGTTATTATCTTGTCTAATCGATGTCTCCCACTTCTTTAATCAAGTTTTTCTTTCAAACCTTAAAAGGTAAACTAGCCAGGATTAATTACAGTCTACAACTTCGCTAACCGTTCAGCCAGGCCAGTGTCGGTACTTGAGGGAGGTTCCCCGTGCTATCGCATGGACCTAATTAAAGTAAACCTCGTTTTCCTAGAGGCGTAGCCCCGTTAACACCTTTCTAGAAACCTAATGAGTTAGCTAATTGTAAACTGCAAAACTCTCCTGGGAGCAACTATTGCCAACAGTGGGATCGGGATCCAACCATCATATGAAAGGTATGCAATCTCATTGCAAATCTCAACTATTGAAATTCCCGATGTGGTTTTACCCCTAGTACCTATGACCTTAACTAAGGTCAACAAATCATAAGTACCTGTCAAGTTCTACCCGTCATTTCTTGATTAATTAGACCCACCCATATGACCCTTAACTATGGTCAACAAAGTCGCATGAATGTCCTAATTAATCTGCACCATATGCAGTGTAGGAAGACATCACTTAGCTACCGTACACTACGCCTTAACTAAAGTCAACAAATGTAGCACGGATACTAAGTACTCTACTTCATAAAATGACGGAGGGTTGCGGATGATTTTTAAGAAAATCTTTAACGCTTTGAACTTGATATCGTCGTAGAATTAAATGGTTTTCAAAAGGAGTGGCTTGTGCTCTGCAGTTTTGAAATGTAGCTTTTTCATAAAGAGCCGAGTGGTTTTCAAATCCGATTCTAAAACATCTTTTTAGGTTTATTTTCTTTACATTAATCATATTAATGTAGTCCCATCATTTAAGTCCTTAAGCCAATCACAGAAAAGAAACGAAAATACAATGTACGCTTATACCATCTGCATTCGCCGCAATGTTCTGTTATGCACCGTTAGGTTACTTAACTAACGGCATATCGGGACGGGACTAGCGCGGGTGTAAAACATAAGCAACGTCTACTATATATCTCATATATAATATATCATTCGCCTCAGATATCACAGAACACAGGCAGCAGAAACACAGATATAATGTGGGATATACTAGGACGTACGTATTTAGTATTTAGCCAGCAATAGAAAATACGGATTACACAGTCGCAATGAATAGCCAAGCCCACACCCCTAGACCCCTACGAGAGCGGCAAGCGACCCTACCAATCGTGGAGTTTAGGAGACCCGGTCTCGACTCCTCGAGATGGCCTCCCACTGAACCCCAGAACCCGGTCACTTGTGCTCCCCTCCTTGGGTCTATCCTAATGCGGAAAAGTAAATAATATACAACACTGGTGGCATCAACCTCAACCCGGAAGTTCCCCAAATAAAAGAATATTACATTACATTTGAATTTTACTTGAATGAAAATAAAACTCTCATCTCACATAAAAACCCCCGGCTATTCAATCGGGACAATCCTGCACATCATATCTCAGCAACACATAATATCATATATCATCAACGTAAGTAAGTATGCGTACCCCGATTGTCATTGATGTGTAGCAACGAAACCGGCGATAAGCGACATACTATACTTACGGTCACAGAAAAGAAAGTGTAAAACTAAAATATTTGGAATCCACATTCTTTTTAGACATCGTAAATCCGAAATATCACATACTTCGCATTTCATGCCGAACTATACGAATTCCACATATTGTATCACATTCCAGATAAATAGACAATATTAAACATTTCAATCAAATAATCAAATACCCAAAATTTCCTAAAAGCTCAACACATGAGCGGAGTTCAAAAATAAAACCCGGAATGTGTCACAGTAGTAGCGGTCCAGCGGTAGAAGGGTCAAGCCAACGCTTCACATGTGGCACGCTGTACTGCCTCAAACCCTAAGGTTCAAAAGGCAGTTCAAGACGGTCACATAATCGAGTTAAGATTTGTTGTCTTCTAAAGGGTCCAACACAAAACTTGCACGTATTTCCGAAAGATTTAAACCCCATGAAAAAGTGAGTAAATGATACTCGTTCGAACAATTCAATACTTTCTAAATTACCCGGAAAAATGCACGAAATTAAAATTCCGATCGAATCATAGAATCCAAAGCAATCCCCAGAACATTCAACACTAGATTCAGATTAAAAATACCCAAAACAATATACAAGCAGGTTTAGGCAATACTGTATAAATACGAAGCTATGAAGCCTTTGTACGGCCGCGGAGCTGCGGCCCAAGCAAGGTAAGGCCGCGGTTCCCCGGCGGCTTGTACGGATCATAGCTTCATATTTCACAGTGTTGCTTAGATTTGCCTGCTGAATTTTTTTTACGTATTTTTAAGTCTGAAAATACACAGGTTTGAAAAAATGTCCAGAGAGGGTTCAAAAAGTCCGTATTTTGGTTCGATCAGAGTTTAAACTTCGTTAAAGTGTCGCCTAAAGTTCTAGGTCGGCTCTGATACCAATGTTAGGTTTACCTAGCACCTAATGAAGTATTTGGAAGCATCACATGTCTCAAAATTAAATTTTTATAGTGCTAAGTGAACATACAAAGAATCATCACTAGAAAATTAGGGTTTCATAACTTGAACAACATCACAAATAACAAAGGCTAGGGTTTTGAGAGTACAACCTTTGTAGTTCCCTACGCTAGACTCCTTGACCACTTGAGGGTCGGAAAAAGGTTTGCTTGAGGTCCTCTAATGTCCACGACGATCCACCCGAAGCTCCTTTGCCCAAAGCTCCTTACTTTACTCGATGCATCAATGAGTAGAGCAAACACCCTACACAAACCGGCTAGATGTGTGTAGTATGATGATGTGGTTGTTTTTCTATAATCAAAACTCTTTCTTTTATTAACCCCACTTAAAGAAAATTATCAAGAGAGGAAGAAGATGATGGCTGAGCTTTTTCTCACAAAAGGAAAAAGAAAATGAGAGAATGAATAATAATTGAAGTGAGAAGAGAATAATATATCTTAATCCCTTCTCACTTCAACCATAGTTAGAATTATCTAGATCTTTTCCAAAGTGAGTTAAAAGGTAAAACGATAATTAACACAAGGTTATTAAGTGGTTGAAGCATGGTCAAAGATGATAAACTTTAACCTCTTGTGAATTATCCTTTCCTTTTAACAAAATGAAAAATAAATAGATAATTCTATCATGTAAGTCTTGCATTGCCACCAAACTTGTATTAACAACCATGATACAATGTATGCATGTATGTATCCATGCACATCATCATGTGCATACATGTATGCATACAAAATAGAAAAAAAGAGTTTGATTAAAGAATTAATCTAAAAGTCATTTGTAAAATCAACACTTGATTTTGCAAACCGGTCATATCACATATGACCCGACCAATAGAAAATGCCCGATTAATATACGGTATCACATATCCGTATTTAATCGGGTCCCCGCGCATATCTCATATGCACGCCACATCTTTTCGCCTGAGCCAGGAAACTTCATTGTGGGACTCTAAAACTCGTCAATACGCTGGCAGTAGGTAACGATCATATCAAATACCTACAAGCCGCAAGCGGTCAGCTAAACGTAACGGCAACCCGGGTGTTGAGTGATCAGAAGAAAACAAGCGAACCTGCTACAACTCCCGTCGAGCCAACCAGCAACACTACCGTACAGTCCGGTCTCTTCGTCAGATATGCTGCATATCGAGTCTAGGGATGGCAACGTCGACCCCAATAACTCAATAAGTCGTGCCGATGAATGGTCTATAACAGATCGAGAAACTACTGATAACACTTATCAGCAAATCCCAACAGCCCTGGCCAGGGACTTACTGATATAGCCAGTCGAGCACAGCACAGCATCAACTCCCAATACCGGGAGAGACGAAACCCCTCCTATCGCTCATCGCCTTCGTGTGTCTCGGGACTGTACCCAACGGCCACCTGTTTGCACGACTCAGTAGAGCCGTGGTAGGGTGGTAATCAAAGTACAGTGGGAGAACACACAAGACTCTATGAGGATCTAGGGTCTACAGACTAACCTGCACCAGTGTCACCTGAGAACTGCTATCCGACGATAGATATAATTCCATATAGAAGTTCTCGGTGAGTCCGTCCAGCGTACCCAGTCACCACTGAGCACCCGTATACGATCTCGACGTCAAACATCGATGGATGTGGGAACATCCATCGCCCATCATATGGGTCTAGAATCATATACGCTAGTCTACTCTGGTATATCGATGCCCCGTCTCGATACACCTACGACTAGGGACATTCCAGGATATGCTTATAAACTACAGATGTCCCACTAGTATGATCTCCATCATAATCACAGTAGTGAAGCCTATATCCTCAGGGCTTTATCAACATGTATGAATGAATAAAAGCATGATCAAATCAACTTGTCAGATAAAGATGAACCAGATAGCATACTATCATGTCGAGCAAGAATGTACACTGAATATATATATACATGTATAAATACATCAACTATCATATAATGGCCTCTAGGGCATACATATATCCAACAGATGTTTGATCTCCAGGGGATCGTGGTTAGGAGAGAAGACTCAGAGGACAACACGGCAGATCCATACAAAGGCCTTTTTCCCAGAGAGTGACTTTTATGGGATGGTTGAGTATGTAATATTACAACCACTGCTATCAGATGGCCCTAGTGCAAGTGGATGATTATTAGTTATATGTATGCCCTAGAGGCCATTACTATACATGAGATGTATATTGTAGTGGATGCTTGGACATATATAGAGAGGACTTTCTTCCTCGACATGATAGTATGCTATCTGGTTACTCTTTACCTTAACGTGTAAACTGATTGTCTCTCTGTTGCATGTTGGTAAAGCTCTTAGGATGTGTACTTGACTACCAGGACTATGATGCAGATCATACTTGTAACGTTTTAGAAATCGTTATGAGAATTTTTCCGTTTTAGGGTAAAATTGTCGGTATTTTCTGTTTTAACCCGACTGTGATCAAACGATCTTATAGACTTGCCAGCACCTAGTTTAGCTAAAATAAAGCTAGTGCGCAAGCTTTGGGGGTATATGGGATGTTTTGGTTCAATTGAAATTTTTTTCCAATTTAAATATTATTTTAATGTTGTATTTACATTTTGGGAAATTTCTCCAGAATTGGGATCTTTTCAATTAAATCAAGTTGAGTACAACAAAACCTCTTTCTCATATCTTGATATTTGTTTTGGGCAAAGGAGTTAAGGTTTAATGTTTTTAAAAGAAAAAGAAATAGAGTGAAGAGGTGGCATGTGCATGCATGTACATTTATGTGCATTTAATGCAAGGAATTGCGAGGAAACTCTACCCAATTCCCTCACCTCCTCACTTGGCCGAATTCTTCTTCTTTTCTTCTTCCTTTGATCATCTCTTTCTTCTATTTTAACATTCAAGCACAATAAAACCCCAAAATTCCAAAATATATCATAAAATACCTCAAGTCTTGGTTTTTGCCTTCTTGATCACTTGGAGCTAGGAAAGCTTGGATCTTGGAAGCAAGGACTATAAGTATAATCCCTGATCTGTTATTTAAGAGTTTTTATGTTGTATAGCTCGTTGTTTGTAGCATAAGACACTTAAAGTAATCGATTTGTGAAATATCGTATTTTTAGTCTCCTTTATGAACCTCTGTGTACTGCTATGACCTGGATTTCGTACAGAAAAATCAAACAAAATTGTAGTGATGTACTAATGACCCTGGTGCACCACCTGAGATACGAGACCTACCCCACCGGCCAAGGCCGGCGACGTAAGAAGGGGATTCCGGCGACCTCGGCTCGAGGATGGAGTTGGGGTGTGGGTTTTCTGGGTAGTTGTCTGCTGTTGGTTAGGGGTGCTTGGTACTGTTTACTTTTTTAGTTTTTACTGTATGAAAAATCTGGGATCGTTTTCCTATAAGCTAGTGTTTTGTGTCCGCGCGATACGTTATACGACACGGATCGTGCACTTTGTGTGTTTTTTCTCTTAGATTGTCTTCGTCGTGTCTCTACGCACGTTAGCCACAATACGAACACTTGGGAGTAGGTTTGGAGTTGGTGTGTCGGTAAAAACGTAGTTTGTGCATGTTTCTGGTTGTTTATTAATATATATACTTGTGTTATCGTTGTGTTGTTTAGGATCGCAGGCGGGGACTTCGGACGCTGCGTAGAGGGGGAAACAAGTGGTTGGCTTCACTTAGTCAGGAGCGTTGGTGAGTAGATTTAACATCTACAAGGAAATCGCCCGCATGGCGTTATGCGTCTGGGCTAGAAATGATTTAACTTGTCGCATATTCTATGTCATATTTAGAATTGCGCATTTACCCTACTGCTTAGTAAATTGTTGTGTTTGGACTAGTATCCTTAGGGCACAGCATTATTATTGACGGCTCATGTTGCACGAGCACTGATTGTATGCCACACACAATGTCAATAATTGCCATGTCACGCACAATCCGCATATAGAAATGCTATGGTTTGGTTTGGGACATTGAGACACTGATTCATATTTCTTTATGCATATGACTTATAGCATACCTGTATACCTACATGGTTACACATATGCCTTGACATACTTATATGCTAGTTACCTGTATACCTATAGAGTATTGTACCATTAGCGATAGGTATATACACACTTTATAACATAGCTACAGGTATACCTTGCATACATACTTCACTTATACCCAGGGGGTATATTACATCATTACTTATAGGTAGATACACATATCTTGCTATACCTTTATGTTTACACATATATCTGGATATAGCTACATGTTTACCTTTACTTGATGTTATTTAGAATTGGAGAAATTACGAACCACATGATTTATATGTTAGCTTGTTGCAGTTAATTGAGGCTTTTCCTTTATATGCTCGCATTTCAGATTTATGATGCGTATATTATATTCATGGATTTTCGCATTGGGATATGGATTTTTCATGATTCTTTCTGGATTTGGGGACCGTGGGAGTTTCATGAAATTATGCATTATTTGAAAAACCCGGTTTCCCTTGATATGATATTTCAACAGCCACCATGAGATTTATCGGTTCGGATATATATATACCACATGCGAGGAACGGAGGGATCCGTGTGCGGGTACATGGTGGGGCCAGGAGATACCCGGGGCAAGAATCTCAGTGAGGAGATGAGTTAGTGGGGGAACCATACTTTCCGGTGACATTATCAATGACTTGGCGGTTATCATGGGGATACCGACGGGAGTCATGTGCGTATGGATACGTCGAGAGGCGAGGGTCAGAGATAGGCACTCGAGCTTTCGGGATAGTGTATGATACGTACCTATCAGAGTGCCAGTCATGGAGACAGCACCTGATAGATCAGCCTTTCTATGTCGATACTTGACACATTGTTTTCATGATATTTTATTCTAAGTGTACATAACAGTGGAGTGGAACGCTGTTATATATGCCTTTACACCAATATTAGTGGAATGAGAAGCTAATATATGTGTATTGATAGCAATTTAGATACATCATCATATTTATTCATGAAAACACATGGGGTATACGAGATATACTTGATATTGTACATACGAGATATGTGAGATTTACTTGATGTTGTACATTCGTGGTATACGAGATATACTTCATGTTGTACATTTTGTGTATACGAGATATACTTGATGTTGGACATTCAGGATATATGAGATTTAAATGATATGAGAGCCATATTGGGGGCTGATTTGTGGAAATTAGGAATTGGATTGTCTTGTTGTATTTTGGTCCAACCACGAGGTTAAGATTTCCGTGGAAATGACATGTTGTACTCCATACTCCACATTTATTGTTTATGCACTGCTTCATGTATTAGTTGTACCTGATAGAGTACTTTCCATGACTGTTGCATTTACATAATATTATATGCATTGTTTCATGTATTATTATACCTGATAGAGTACCTTATATGATTATTACATACCGAATGTCATATTATTGCTTCATGTATTAGTAGTGCCTGCTTGCATACTTTTCATGACTGATGCCTTAGATATGACCATTCATTACTATTAAATGCTTATGTTAGATTCGCGTTGTACGTGCATACTCGCGATTACCTGCATATGTTATTTACTATTCACGAGTTGGCAACTCACCCCCGTTGTGCCGCAGTGTTTTGCAGGTGTTCCTCAGGATAGTCAGAGGCAGGGCTATTTTCATCCATCGTATCACCTTTGCTGCGGATACCACTTCGCCTGACAGTGTGCAGTTTTGAGTAGGTAGGTTTTGCGGTTATCCAATGTTGCGTATTGTGTATTCGTTGCATAATGTACTCTCCATCTACCATTATCTTGTATGACTTATAGACTTGATGAGAGGACGATATTGTATATTATTTTATGACTTGGAGGTATTTATGCAGTTTTATATATATCGTCTCATTCTTCGCTACGGCGTCGTATATCTGTTGTGGTGGTTGTTTTCCGTTTTTCTTTCCGCGTGGATTTGCTCCCGTTGGGGATGCTTTACTTATTATTTATGTTGTACCCATTTTGGGGGCTTGTTTTACAAAGTAGGTGTTGTCAAAAATTTTAAGGAAATAAGTTGGACTTTTAAAGAATTTGGGTTGAGATTTCAATGTTGGAGATAGTGCCCTCAGAGTCAATTATTGGATCACAGGCACGTGATTGCAATGATTGAGGGAGGACCTATCCCGGTACGACAGTCTTACTCGAGATGATAGTATGCTATCTGGTTTACCTTTATCATCGTGTACTGCTTTAGGTGACCTGACATGTCACTATTGCACGTTGATAGAGCCCCTAGGATTCTTGCTTGACTGCCGGCAGTATGAGGGCGATCATATAAGTGAGAGCTGGAGTCTACAAGCATATCCTTAAAAGGTCCCTAGTCGTAAGAGTTTCGAGACAGGGCATCGATTCTCCAGAGTAGACTAGTGTATACAGTCGAGACCCCGACGAGGGGCGGTGGCCGGTCTCACAAGCCACTGGTGTCAGTTGGTTCACCTAAGATGTATACAGGTGCTCATTGGGTTATGAGTACACCGGACAGGACTCGCCGGGAACATGCTAGTTGGTCTTACACCTGATGTCAGATAGTAGTTCCCAGGTGACATGTGTACAGGTTAGTTCATCGACCTGGGGATCGTCATTTGTCTCGTGTGAGTTCCCACTGTGCTTTGATTACTACCCTACCACGGCTCAAAGGAGTCGTGCAAACAGGTTTTAGTTGGGTACAGTCCCGAGCCACATGGAGGCAGTGAGCGGATCTTCGGGGGTTCGTCTCTCCCGGTATTGGGGGTGAGGTCGCGCTGTGTCTAGGAGAGCCATTACACGAAGTCCTTGGCCAAGGCAGGAGATTTACTGGTAGGTATTCCAGTAGTATCTCAGGGTGTTCTGGGCTACACTCCGACACGACTTGTACCGCTTTTGGGGGTCTGACTTTTACCCACCCCCTAGGCCCGACATGCGATGCTCATAGACGAACGGACCGGACTGTACGGATATTGTCACTGACAGGCTCGGTAGGGTGTCAGGATGAGTTCGCTCATCGACGTCCCTTTTAGTCAATAGCTGGTGGCCCGTTACGTATTGGCTTATACCTCTGACGTGCTAGTGGTTAAATCCATAGCCATAGTATTGACGAGTCTTTAGAGTCCACCACACTTTCAGTTACTCAGCTTTCGGGCGAAACGCTGTAGAGGCCGTATGGAGATATGGCAGGGTCCGATCAGATACGTGCGGTATTGCACAGATCAGGATCGGACGGTTTGTACTAGTAGCCGTATAGGTATATGGCAGGGTTCGATCAGATACGTGCGGTATTGCACGGATCAGGATCGAACGGATATTACTAGCCGGCTTTGGTTTAAGCCGGTCCTAGTTTAGTACGGTGTAGATTTTGTCTCTTTGCATTTGTATCCGGACGGAATACAGATGCGGGTGTGTATGCACAGTATCGGGGTTTTCCTGTAATTTATTACGGGACCAGTTTTCTGGAGTTGCCTTTTTGCATTCCGTTCCGGCCGGTTTTCCTTTGTTCTGTCCCGGCCGGACTTTTCCGATGGAGGGGGTTATTTGCAAGTTTGCAAATAACATTTGTGGAGGGGGTTTTCTTGCAATTGTTTTGATTATGATAGCATCATTATCTTTGCACCATTCTTGCATTTAATTATGATAGGAAAGGGTATGGGTGGATGTAAGTAATAAGCATGGTTCATGTTTGTTTGTGGTCACCTCTTGACTTCTCCTACCCTCACCTCCCTTCATGATATATTTTTGTTCCCTCCACCATTCTTAAAGGGGAATGGCCGGCCACTTCATTTGAGGGGAGAGGAAGAAAAATGAGAGTGATTCATTTTGTGTATATCATTCTTCATCTCATTCCATTGCTAGAAAATTGAAAGCACCAATTTTCTATACACCATTCCTCCATCTATGGCAACCAACCCCAAAGTGAGACATGCACTCTACACTACACTTCCTACAGCAAATCTTGGACGCGTCGATTCGCCAGCTTCGCGCCCGAGTTGCCTCGGTATTGAGGTGGGAGCCCGTAAAAGCTACAGGCGATGTGGTGTCCTTTCCGACGAGGAGGAGACGGACGGAGATCCCGCGAGGAGATCGGAGTGGAGATGAAGACCGGAGGACTCGGATCAGTCGGTACTTCTCTTCCCTTCTTCTAGTTAGCTTAGACTTGTTAATGGTTCGATCCGGGTGTTTAGTGCGCGGTGGTGCCGGTTTGCTAAGTCCGCAAAATTAAAGTTTATCACCGCTTCCGCATTCCGGCGTCGGATTGACGGCCGGGGCGCCGCCGTGCACTTATATTCAAAGGGTTTGAAAATGCTATTATTTCTTCTTACTTTTGATGGTTTAGATTTCTGGGTTTTGGCTTTTTTTTACTGCGTTACGTCTGTAGACGTTGCGTAGTATTAGGGCCGCCACGTGCCAATTTTAGGTCGTGACAAAAATGTAATACCCCAGGTATTATCCGGTATACCCATTTATACCAGATAAGCATGGGGACCGACTATAAAACAATGGGGAATTTTCGGAATACATTCCGTAAGAGAACAGATCTGTACTATAAATGAAATGATACCACTCTTTAATACAGAGGCGCCTTTTAAGTGAACTGGCACTACATGAGTTTGAGAACTCCGTAGTTAAGCGTGCTCGGGCCAGGGAAGCTCTGGGATGGGTGACCTCCTGGGAAGTGGCCCCTGGTCGGGTCCAGTTCGCCCCGAAGGACAAAACCATGCGGTTTCGGCCAGAGCGGACAATACTCTCTGTATTGGGGGTGGGTCGTGACAGAATGGTATCAGAGCTGGTTCCTCAATAGTAGGTCTATGGTTCGAGGACGAACCATTGTTCTAAGTTGGGGAGAATGTAATACCCCGGGTATTATCCGGTATATCCATTTATACCAGATAAGAATGAGAACGCACTATAAAACAATAGGGAATCTTCAGAATACATTCTGAAAGAGGACAGATCTGTACTATATGTTGGAGATAGTGCCCTCAGAGTCAATTATTGGATCACAGGCACGTGATTGCAATGATTGAGGGAGGACCTGTCCCAGTAGGACAGTCTTACTCGAGATGATAGTATGCTATCTGGTTTATCTTTATCATCGTGTACTGCTTTAGGTGACCTTACGAGTCGCTATTACACGTTGATAGAGCCCCTAGGATTCTTGCTTGACTACCAGCAGTATGAGGGCGATCATATAAGTGAGAGCTGGAGTCTATAAGCACATCCTTAAAAGGTCCCTAGTCGTGGGAGTTTCGAGACAGGGCATCGATTCTCCAGCGTAGACTAGTGTATACAGTCGAGACCCCGACGAGGGGCGGTGGCCGGTCTCACAAGTCACTGGTGTCAGTTGGTTCACCTAAGATGTATACAGGTGCTCATTGGGTTATGAGTACACTGGACAGGACTCGCCGGGAACCTGCTAGTTGGGATTATACCAGACGTCAGATAGCAGTTCCCTGGTGACATGTGTACAGGTTAGTTGATCGACCTGAGATCGTCATTTGTCTCGTGTGAGTTCCCACTATGCTTTGATTACTACCCTACCACGCTCAAAGGAGACGTGCAAACAGGTTTTAGTTAGGTACAGTCCCGAGCCACATGGAGGCAGTGAGCGGATCTGCAGGGGTTCGTCTCTCCCGGTATTGGGGGTGAGGTCGCGCTGTGTCTAGGAGAGCCAGAACATGGAAAGTCCTTGGCCAAGGCAGGAGATTTGCTGGTAGGTATTCCAGTAGTATCTCAGGGTGTTCTGGGCTACACTCCGACACGACTTGTACCGCTATTGGGGGTCTGACTTTCACCAACCCCCTAGGCCCGCCATGCGATGCTCATAGACGAACGGACCGGACTGTACGGATATTGTCACTGACAGGCTCAGTAGGGTGTCAGGATCAGTTCGCTCATCGACGTCCCTTTTGGTCAATACCGGGTAGCCCGTCACGTATTAGCTTATACCTCTGACGTGCTAGTGGTTAAATCCACAGCCATAGTATTGACGAGTGTTTGGAGTCCACCACACACAGCTACTCAAGTTTCGGGCGAAACGCTGTAGAGGCCGTATGGAGATATGGCAGGGTTCGATCAGATACGTGCGGTATTGCACGGATCGTGATCGGACGGTTTTTACTAGCCGGGTTTGGCTTAAGCCGGATCCTAGTATTAGATAGTGTAGTTTTGTCTCCTTGCATTTGTGTTCAGTGGGAATACAAATGCGGGCATGTATATGCAGTAGCGGGGTTTTCCTGTAATTTATTACAGGATCATTTTTCTGTAGTTACCAGTTTGCATTCCGTTCCGGCCGGTTTTCCTTTGTTCTTTCCTGGCCGAACTTTTCCGATGGAGGGGGTTATTTGCAAGTTTGCAAATAACATTTGTGGAGGGGGTTTCTTGCATGTGTGGCTTCATCATCATTAGATTCCATTCTTTTATTCATCATGGTTTTTGCATTAATGAGAAAGGATTAGGATGAGATTGATTTGCATCTTTGATATGAGGCTTGCTTTTGATGTGGTCACCACTTTAGTTCCTACACTCACCTCCCTTGTTTGATCCCTTTCTCATATTTGGCCGGCCATAGATTGGGAGGGTGGGGGGAGTTCATTATTGATATGGGAAATTATTCATGCCTCATATTCTCTACTTGCCAAAAACTCTACATCTCCAAAGTTCATTATTCTTGATTCCTCCATCACCATGGCAACTTAAAAACCCCAAGTGACAAAGTTTCTACTCTAGTCTACAGCAAATCTTGGACACGTCGGCTAGCCAACTTCGCGCCCGAGTTGCCTCGGTCCAGACGTGGGAGCCCGTAAAAGTATTCGGCTACATGGTGCCCTTTCCGACGAGGGCGTGACGGACGAAGTATCCGCGGGAGATCGGAGTGGAGATGAAGACCGAAGGACACGGATCACTTGGTATAACTTCTCTACTCTTTTCTTGTTTGCTAGTTGCTAGGTTAATGGCCCGATCAGGGTTAAAAGTGCGCGGTGGTGCCGGTTTGCTAGTTTGCAAAGTTTTTCGTTTCCGCATTTCCGGCGTCGGATCGACAGCCGGGGCGCCACCGCGGACTTACATTGGTATCAGAGCCACGCCATCAACCATTCCTAGCTTGCTCTAGTATGTTTAAAACCCGATCGAATAAAAATCGCAAAAACCGTATTTGCAGTGCACTATTCTCTGTCGAAATTTTTTTAGCTCCAAAAATTTTTCAGGTTGTTTAAGAATACTGTGCATGAAAATCTAAGAAATCTGTGAAAATTTGGTCGCGAGATCTCTCCAAACCGCCGCGGAACCGCGGCCAAACCCATGCTTGGGCCGCGATTCCGCCGCGCTTTTTACTATTCATCGCACCAAATTTTAACAGTAGGCTTTTGGGTTGGAAATAGGGGTTTTGGGATTTTATTTTTGGGCCCAGATTTTCTGTAAGTGCTACAGTAATGCTTTGGGGCCCACTTGGTAATATTTGTTCGATCGGATATTTTAAACATGCCAGTTCACAGTATTTATATTATATCTGCGACCATGAATGTCACTCGATCAGTAAATCCAGTCTATCTGCTATAGCCCTTTTAGACGGATTTGCGAACGTGACATTCACGTTGATGTTCTGTATTGTGCTGTGATGTTGCAGATCGGTCGTGGGGGATAGCCTGGTTGCAGTGGTAGTACAGTTTTGTTTTATATGTACATTTGATATTGCGGGGAGAGCGTCCGACATGTGGACTGCCGTCACTTCCTGCTTGTATTATTATTTTGGGGCACGACCAGGTTGCAGTCGATGTACCCGTTGTATGTATATTTTACTTTTTGTACTAGGATTACCCCGCGGAGGGGTGCAGGGATAGCCGGGTTCTAAAGGGCAACGATCCCGCATCTCATGGCGTTGAGACGGAGGGGGCTTCACACTAGAATTGGCGGGCTATTCGCCGCACTCGTAGGGGGTACAGGTTGACCCAGGAGGGGTGCCCAAGTTACCAGATTCCGTGAAGTGCTAGGTGGTCCATTCACGTTGCTGAAGGGGGCTGCCTCGCTTCAGGTTTTGGCGGGTAACTTGCCGCGCCCGTAGTGGTCTAGGATCTCATTGCACAGGCTATCCACATGACCAGGGGAACATCGGGTTTCAGTAGCGGCTCTATGAAACCCGGGGATCCCAGATATCTGTATTGTTCTGTGATGCTGTACATTTCTGTGATGTTGCATTTTATCACGCCTTGAGCGAAAATTATATATTATATATATACTAGTAGATGTTGTATATGTTTTGCATCCGCGCTAGTCCAGTCCCCGCTCTGTCGTTAGTTAGCTAACCTAACGGGTGATGACGGGACCCAGTGGCGAATGTGGATGGCATATACGTACATCATTATATTTTCGTTCTTTTGTGGTGTGATCAATTGATGGGACTGCGTTGATTCGGATCAATGCAAGATAAACAAACCTATTCTGATGTTGTTGGAACATTTTTCAAAAAGCTGTTATTGCAAGGGCGTTCTCTTTTATTTTGCATCGTGCTATTCAGTTGGAATATCCTGCTCCTCAGTCGACGAGGCAAGGGCCGAGATCCCTTCACTGGGAGTGACCCCTTGGACAAAAGTTTGCGTCAGGGCAATAACTTCACTATAGCCGATTACTTTTGCTTTGCATCGTGGTATTCAGTTGGAATATCCTGCACCTCATTCTACGGGGAAAGAGCCGAGATCCCTTCACCGGGAGTGACCTCTTTAGCAAATGTTTTCGTTACTATATTTTTCTAAAAAGCTATCAGTTCCTTCAATGATATCAAGTTCATTACGTTAAAGGTTTTCGCCAGAAACCATTCGTAGCCCTCCGTCGTTTCATATGGATAGTCAATAGTATTCAAGCTGTGTTTGTTGGCCATAGTCAAGGCACAGTGTTTGGTAGCTATTGGGTGTTCATATGCTGCATAGATAGATGCGTTAGTTCGGGACAGTTGTATAGCCTTGTTGGCCCTAGTCAAGGGCTTGTACGTGTGGGTTCAAATCAACCTGGATAATGACGGGTAGAACTTGACATGTGACTTATGATTTGTTGGCCTTAGTCAAGGTCATAAGAGCATGGGGCAAAAATCCACATCGGGAGTTTCAAAAGAACTGAAACTTGCCAGATATGCGCATACCTTCTGGATTGTGATAGCGCGAGCGGATTCCATCACGTTATCATGCGATGATAGTTGGATCCCGATTCCTACTGATGAGTTGGTTTACTCCTTGGGTGATCCCGACTAATTCTTCTTTCAGGTTTGGGGAAGAATTTTACGTTACAGTGGGAGGTTTCCAGATTAGATAAAGTGATAACCATTCTGATCTAGGTTAGAGTGCACGCTGAGTGTTTCTTTTCTCTCTCTCTTTGGCAGCGACCATTGACCCGACCCTAGACTATGACTCAGTGACCAAGTTGACCGAACCTTCTTAACACTGGCTTTTGGATTGTCAGAGTTGCAAACCTCATTGCCACTCCTACTTTTACCCTTTTTCTCCAGGACACCCCGTATTACTGCGAACGTCCACTTCCATTGGACAAAAACATAATATGGTTATATACGAATTCGAAGGATTTTATTCGAGGATGGTTTCCGGTTCTGGAGAAAACGAATAGGACTATTCAGTTGTCTTTTCCTTTCAGCTTCTCTCATTGTGAGTACTCCTTGGTTTAGGAGATAGTACACCTATTACGCAAATTGGATAGTCTTCTTCCAAACCATAGGCAGGTACCGACCGGTAGGGAATGAAGAAAACCAATTAGCCTAAATGGTGTACAGAAGGTATTAAGTTAAGACAAAGCGAGGGATTAGTAAGAGGGCAAAGTAAACTGCGACTGCTATTCACGACCAAACCAAGTATTTCTTCGCCAATCCTAAATCACCTTTGTATTTCTCCAGGACACTCCGTATCACTACAAAGATCCCAAGTTTATTGGATAATCCATCGTATGGTTATATACGAACTCGAAAGGAACTTGTTCCAGCTCGGGGATGGATCCTGGTTCAGGAGAAATAGGAATAAGGTTTATTCGGTTGTCTTTTATCTTCACCTTCTCTCGCATCGCGAGTGCTCCTAGGATTAGGACAGTACACCCATTATGCTTATTGGATAGTCTTCTTCCAAACCATAGGCTGGTGCCGAACGGTAGGGAAGGAAGAAAACCATTTGGCCTAAAGGGGTGTGCAGAAGGTAATGACTAAAGACATATAAAGGGATTTGGAGAGGTGGCAAAGAATTATACGGTTACAGTTGTGAATCTGGACAATGGAAGAGGCATTACTAGGAATACCAGGATACCCCATCGAAACATTTCATTGTTTCAGTTTCACTGTGTACTGTTAAAAGAAAACTGATTTCCCAATTAGACACTTGCTCCAGGGTATGTATTTACCAGGTTTGATTTTCACATCTGTATGGATTTACAGATGATGAGTGAGAGTAAGTTATTGGGAATTAGGTGATTATCCTCATTATATCAGGATTCGTTGTAATTGGTGATATTTGAGGAAGTCACCTGAGTTATTTGCCGGACGTCAAATATTTGGTTTTGAATATCCGTTGTTATGCACCAATTTCAAATTGATATATCTGTACGTCTATTTTTATAGAGTGAAATATACCTTTTTGAAATTATGTCTATGACATTTACCTATATCAGTGGATGGTTAGGTAAGGAGCATTCAACAGCGGTGTAATTCTTCTTAACCATAAGTACAGTTTTCAACCTACAACACACAGTGAATGAGTTATTAGACTCAGCGGACTTATACAGAGTATTGTATGTTGTCCAGTGTCTATTAGGACAGAGGGGTAGGTACTCGTACTGTATTCTGTTTACTTGTGACTTCTCTAGTTCTTAGACAGGTGTTTCGTAGAAACATAGGGTCTGAGTTTTGAGAAGTTATAGGTATATGAATAAAGTAGAGAACCAGGTGTTGCAAGTATCGGGATTCTTCAAGGTGATCGAGGATGTAGATACTTGTGTGAGGTATTCAGTTGATAATAATGGTTAAGAGAACATGCTTCTCTTTCAGGTTACTCATAATTGGAAGTGCTCCTAAGTTGAGTAACACTGATCGGCCTCCTTCCATTTACTTGACATGCACTGGAGACAGCTGCATGATTTGAATCTGGTTCAATTAAATCAGTGCCTCTGTTTCTATATTGGATATAGAACAGTTCAAATCTTGACTTTGTTAAGATACGGGGAGTTGTCCGTCTTATGCTTAAAAACAGACTCCGGATAACTCAAGGCACATTTCTGTAATGGCTGTTTATGGGTTGACCCGGGCTATGACGAGGGTTGATTTTCTACCATCTGGAAGATCAATAGTGATATTGTTCTTAACTCGCCACAGTTTTAATTAAAAATGGATTTTTTCAGAAAACAGTAGTGGGAGTATGGTAGAACTGGAAGTGATTCCAGAACCACAAACGATTACTGAAGATTTGATAAGAACCTAAAGATTCAATCTGGTATGACATTCCATTGGCCACTCCGCAGATATGGTGGGTAACCTCAGGCACCCGAAAGGTACTTCGGTATGCTCAAGGACGGTGGCAGTGAGGTTCTTGTTTACCCAGACTTGCCATTGCTGTTGTTCCAGACTGTGAGACCCGGCAGGAGGATGAGTATAGCGTCGTTCTAAACTGGTTTTAGAAGTGTACGTCTATATGACTCTGCCAGAGGGTTGTCGTAGTCAGTGGGAGCAGCGGAAGCATTGGTGGACAGGAGGCTTATGTCTATATATAGACTAAAGCAGATATAGCGGAGATAGATCATCTATTTCTGATATGACAGTCATAGGTTTAACTTCATCAGAATAGGGGATGGATCTGTTGAGAAGGTAGTAGGGTGTGATGTCCTGGTATTTGATGACATACACCGAGTAGGAAGTGATATTCCTATACTACGGTCGGTTAAACTTTGGTCGTCACACAGTGGTTTCTCCACATAGGACTTGGATATTGTATCGGACATTCTGGTTACTAGATCTATGGTTTTAGATCTAGATTTGGGTGGTTTCCCAATCAGGGTACTTAGACAGCATTCTAAGAGTATTTATAATGGACGACTCCTGGCACGGTAGTATACTTGCAGGTAATGGAGTCACCCTCTCTAAAGGTGTCTTACAGACTAAAGGGGAGAGGGATACGCATGATTAGCAGATCCCATGCTTAGGCAATTGAGTCAATCATGAGATGTCAAGTACCACACCAGATGTTGTTCTTGTAGTAGGTGCAATAAGATGATATTGATCCAATCTTGGAGAAACAATCGGAAGCAGTTTTAGAACATAAGTGAATGTTCTAGGGATTTGATAACGGCAGCCTCATTTAGGAGACGGTTATCATTCCAGACTTCCAAGGTGACCTGGATGGCAGAGTGGCTGTCAGAGTTATAGTTTTCCCTCTGACGAGGTGCAGTATTTTGGACAGGTGGTCCAGGAGGATACTGAGGGAAGGCATGGCGCAGGATACTGATTAAGTTCAGTTGACGATACAGTCTAAGAAGTTTGGATTTGGAGTTCATTTATGAGCTAGGTCCCATCAGACATCCAGACATTCTAAGACAGGTATTGCTCATTTCGGGAGATGGCTTTCTCTGCGAACTTGAGATATAGAGAGACATAGAAAGAAATACCAGAGCGGATCCACTCACTGAGGCTATTCCTCGAACGCAATAGTTTCGCAAACGAGCTTTGTGAGACTGATTAGTAGAGGAGTTGGGTGTTCGGTATCACACGGGCTGTGAGTATGCGACATAGCAATAAATAGCCTTGAGTGCAAGTGGGAGATTGTTGGAGATAGTGCCCTCAGAGTCAATTATTGGATTACAGGCACGTGATTGCAATGATTGATGGAGGACCTGTCCCAGTAGGACAGTCTTACTCGAGATGATAGTATGCTATATGGTTTATCTTTATCATCGTGTACTGCTTTAGGTGACCTTACGAGTCGCTATTACACGTTGATAGAGCCCCTAGGATTCTTGCTTGACTACCAGCAGTATGAGGGCAATCATATAAGTGAGAGCTGGAGTCTATAAGCACATCCTTAAAAGGTCCCTAGTCGTGGGAGTTTCGAGACAGGGCATCGATTCTCCAGAGTAGACTAGTGTATACAGTCGAGATCCCGACGAGGGGCGGTGGCCGGTCTCATAAGCCACCGGTGTCAGTTGGTTCACCTAAGATGTATACAGGTGCTCATTGGGTTATGAGTACACCGGACAGGACTCGCCGGGAACCTGCTAGTTGGGATTATACCAGACGTCAGATATCAGTTCCCTGGTGACATGTGTACAGGTTAGTTCATCGACCTGAGATCGTCATTTGTCTCGTGTGAGTTCCCACTGTGCTTTGATTACTACCCTACCACGCTCAAAGGAGACATGCAAACAGGTTTTAGTTGGGTACAGTCCCGAGCCACATGGAGGCAGTGAGCGGATCTGCAGGGGTTCGTCTCTCCCGGTATTGGGTGTGAGGTCGCGCTGTGTCTAGGAGAGCCAGAACATGGAAAGTCCTTGGCGAAGGCAGGAGATTTGCTGGTAGGTATTCCAGTAGTATCTCAGGGTGTTCTGGGCTACACTCCGGCACGACTTGTACCGCTATTGGGGGTCTGACTTTCACCAACCCCCTAGGCCCGCCATGCGATGCTCATAGACGAACGGACCGGACTGTACGGATATTGTCACTGACAGGCTCAGTAGGGTGTCAGGATGAGTTCGCTCATCGACATCCCTTTTGGTCAATACGTGGTAGCCCGTCACGTATTGGCTTATACCTCTGACGTGCTAGTGGTTAAATCCACAGCCATAGTATTGACGAGTCTTTAGAGTCCACCACACACAGCTACTCAAGTTTCGAGCGAAACGCTGTAGAGGCCGTATGGAGATATGGCAGGGTTCGATCAGATACGTGCGGTATTGCACGGATCGTGATCGGACGGTTTTTACTAGCCGGCTTTGGCTTAAGACGGATCCTAGTATTAGATAGTGTAGTTTTTTCTCTTTTTATTTGTGTTCAGTGGGAATAAAAATGCGGGCATGTATATGCAGTAGCGGGTTTTTCCTGTAATTTATTACAGGATCAGTTTTCTGTAGTTGCCAGTTTGCATTTCGTTCCGGCCGGTTTTCCTTTGTTCTTTCCCGGCCGGACTTTTCCGATGGAGGGGGTTATTTGCAAGTTTGCAGATAACATTTGTGGAGGGGGTTTCTTGCATGTGTGGCTTCATCATCATTAGATTCCATTCTTTTCTTCATCATGGTTTTTGCATTAATGAGAAAGGATTAGGATGGGATTGATTTGCATCTTTGATATGAGGCTTGCTTTTGATGTGGTCACCACTTTAGTTCCTACACTCACCTCCCTTGTTTGATCCCCTTCTCATATTTGGCCGGCCATAGATTGGGAGGGTGGGGGGAGTTCATTATTGATATGGGAAATTATTCATGCCTCATATTCTCTACTTGCCAAAAACTCTACATCTCCAAAGTTCATTATTCTTGATTCCTCCATCACCATGGCAACTTAAAAACCCCAAGAGACAAAGTTTCTATACTAGTCTATAGCAAATCTTGGACGCGTCGGCTAGCCAACTTCGCGCCTGAGTTGCCTCGGTCCAGAGGTGGGAGCCCGTAAAAGTATTCGGCTACGTTGTGCCCTTTCCGACGAGGCCCTGACGGACGAAGTATCCGCGGGAGATCGGAGTGGAGATGAAGACCGAAGAACACGGATCGCTTGGTATAACTTCTCTACTCTTTTCTTGTTTGCTAGTTGCTAGGTTAATGGCCCGATCCGGGTTAAAAGTGCGCGGTGGTGCCGGTTTGCTAGTTTGCAAAGTTTTTCGTTTCCGTATTTCCGGCGTCGGATCGACGGCCGGGGCGCCACCGCGGACTTACACTATAAATGGAATGATACCACTCTTTAATACAGAGGCGCCTTTTAAGTGAACTGGCACTACATGAGTTTGAGAACTCCGTAGTTAAGCGTGCTCGGGCCAGGGAAGTCCTGGGATGGGCGACCTCCTGGGAAGTGGCCCCTGGTCGGGTCCAGTTCGCCCCGAAGGACAAAACCGTGCGGCTTCGGCCAGAGCGGACTGTACTCTCTGTATTGGGGGTTGGTCGTGACAATACTAGTGAAGGCCATGGTAGTCCATAAGTACATCCTTTAAGGTCCCTTGTCATGGGTGTATCGAGACGGAGCATCGATATACCAGAGTAGACTAGCATATACCTTCTCGACCCATAAAGATGGGCGATGGATGATCCCATATACATTGGTGTTAGACATCAGAGATGATATACGGGTGCTCAGTGGAGACTGGGTACACTGGACGGACTCGCCGAGAACTCCCATATGGTATTATACCTCACGTCAGATGGCAGTTCTCTGGTGACACTGGTACAGGTTAGTTTGTAGACCCGAGATCGTCATAGAGTCTTGTGTGATTCCCACTGTGCTTTGATTTCTACCTTACGACGTTCAAGAGGGAGTACAAAACGGTGGTTTTTGGGTACAGTCCCGATTCACATGGAGATAATGAGCGATAGGAGGGGTTTCGTCTCTCCCGATATTGGGGTTGATGTCTCGCTATGCTCGATTGGCCATAACAGGGAAGTCCCTGGCCAGGGCTGGTCTAGAGATTTACTGTTAAGTGTTACCAGTAGTTTCTTGACCCGTTATGAGCCTCATATCGGCTTGACTTATCGGTTGTTGTAGTCTGACGTTTACCACCCCTAGATCTTATATGCGACATATCAGACGAGGAGACCGGACTGTATGGTAGTATCACTATCAGGCTTTTGCAGGAGTTGGAGCGGGCTTGCTTGCTGATCTTCTGATCGCTCAATACCCGGGTAGCCGTTACGTCCAGCAAGTACCGCTGACAGCTTGTGGGTGCTTGATGTGATCATCACCTACTGCCGGCGTATTGACGAGTCTTTAGAATCCTACTTAGAGGTTTTACTGGCTCAGGCAAAACGAAATAGGAGCACATATGTGATATGTGAGGGACCGAGATTAATCCGTGTATATGATACCGTATTCTATTCTCGCGACTTTTGTATCGATCGGTTATATGTGATATAGCCGGGTTATCGAATCAAGTGTTGATTCGATATGTTGATACATTTAGTGTTAGTCGGTTATATGTGATATAGCCGGATTATTAAATCAAAAGTTGATTTGATAATTTAGTGTATAATTGTATATTTGATATACTAATTTACATTAACTAACAATAGCTCACTTAAGCATTATTTTCTCACTTGTGTGTACATGTAATATATATGTGATATATATTGATGTGCATTATTTCTTTTAGTGTGTCATGGTAGTTGATACACTATACATGGGTGTATGATAAATACACCATTCTAATTATAATGGTGGGTTATTAATGTTTAAAGTAATTACAAAATTAGTGGATTATTTGTTTAAAGCATGAAGTTTGTAGAAGCTTGTGTGTGCTTTTACAAAGCCCACTCACTTTGTTTTACTTTAGATATTTGTTAACCTAACCATTTTAATTAGCCATGCTTATGTCTCTACATGAGTTAGTATATGATACTCACTCACCATGGTTCACTTTCTCACTTGATCATTTTCATTCTCCTCTCAATTGTTCATCTTCTTCCTCAAGCAAAAAGCTTACTAGGGTCTAAAACAAGTGAGAAAGTATTGGGAGAAAAATAATTCTAAAGTGAGCCCATTTCCTATTTCATCATCCTTTACCAGATTAGCAATTTAGTATAGGTTGTTTGCTTCACTAATCCTTTAGTTAATGAAGTAGAAGCTTGAGCTAGTATTCCCTCGATGTAGATCATCTTCGGCCTCGAAGACTTCAAGCAAGATCGCTCTTTTCCCCTCGTGAAGCCATGCAAGAGTCCGGGAGTTCAATGATCGCAGCGAAGGGACTACTACAAGGAGCTTTAGAAGTGAAGGACCGATCTGCAAAGGTTGTATTTCTATTTCACTTAGAAGTAAAAAGGTTTACTTTTGTTTCCGTATTATATTCTAGTTAACGATTCTAGTTTAGTGGTCCTCGAAACGGCAGATTTTTGAAAATGGCATGGACGATGCCTTCCGAAACCTTGATGCCGTCGATAGAAACCCTACATAGACTAGCATATACGCTTCTTGACCCATATGATGGGCGATGGATGATCCCACATCCATTGGTGTTTGACTTCAAAGATGGTATACGGGTGCTCAGTGGAGACTGGGTACACTGAACAGACTCGCCGAGAACTCTTAGTTGGTAATATACCTATAGTCAGATAGCAGTTCTTTGGTGACACTGTTACGGGTTAGTCCGTTGACCCGAAATCGTCATAGAGTCTTGTGTGATTCCCACTGTGCTTTGATTTCCATCTTACCACGTTCAAGAGAACGTGCAAAATGGAGGCTTTTGGGTAAAGTCCCGAATCACATGGAGGCTATGAGAGATAGGAGGGGTTTCGTCTCTCCCGGTATTGGGGGTTGATGTCACTGTGCTCGATTGGCTATAACAGGAAGGCTGTGGCCAGGGCTGATATGGAGATCTAGTGGTAAGTGTTATCAGTAGTTTCTCGACTCGTTATGAGCATCACAACGGCACGACTTATCGGTTACTGGGGTCTGACGGTTACCACCACTAGACTGGATATGCGACAAATCAGAAGAAGAGACCGGACTGTACGGTAGTGTTATTGACAGGCTTTACAGGAGTATGAGCAGGCTTGCTTGTTGATCTTTTGATCGCTCAATACCCGGGTAGCCGTTATTTCCAGCTAGTACCGCTGAAGGCTTGTGGGTGCTTGATGTGATCATCACCTACTGCAGGCGTATTGACGAGTCATAAGAGTCCTACACAGAGGTTTACTGGCTCAGGAAAAACGAAGTAGGAGCACATATGTGATACGTGTGTTAGTTATTTGTATGCCCTAGAGGCCATTACTGTACATACGATGTATATTGTAGTGGATGCTTGGACATATATAGGGAGGACTTTCTTGCTCGACCTGATAGTATGCTATTTGGTTGCTCTTTATCTTAAAATGTACACTGATTTTCTCTACGTTACATGTTGATAAAGCCCTTAGGATATGTACTCGACTACTGGGACTATGATGAGATCATACTAGTGGGGCTACGGTAGTCGACGAGTACATCCTATAACCATTCCTAGTCGAGGCTGTATTGAGACAGGGCATCGATACATCAGAGTAGACTAGCGTTTACGCGTCTTGACCCATATGATGGGCAATGGATGATCCCATATCCATCGGTGTTTGACATCAAGGATGGTGTACGGGTGCTCAGTGGAGACTGGGTACACTGGACGGACTCACCGAGAACACCCAGATGGTGATATACCTCACGTCAGTTGGCAGTTCTCTGGTGACACTGGTACAGGTTAGTCTATAGACCCGAGATCGTCATAGTGTCTTGTGTGATTCCCACTGTGCTTTGATTTCCATTATACCACGTCCAAGAGGACGTGCAAAAAGGTGGCTTTTGGGTACAGTCACGAATCACATGGAGGCAATGAGCGATAGGAGGAGATTCGTCTCTCCCGGTATAGGGAGTGGATGTTGCGCTGTGTTCGATTGGCTATAACTGGAAATCCCTGGCCAGGGTTGCTGAGATTTACTGGTAAGTGTTATCAGTAGTTTCTCGAACTGTTATAGACCTCATATCGACACGACTTATCAAGCTACTAGGGTCTAACGTTTACCACCCGTAGGCGAGATATGCGACATATCAGACGTAGAGACCGGACTGTACGGGAGTGTTACTGATTGGATTTGAAGGAGAATGTACAGGCTTGCTTGTTGATCTTCTGATCGCTCAATACCTGGGTGGCTGTTACGTTTAGCTGACCACTTGCAGCTTGTGGGTGTTTGATATGATCATCACCTACTGCCGGCGTATTGACGATTCTTTAGAGTCCTACACAGAGGTTTCTTGGCTCAGGCAAAATAGAGTAGGAGCACATATATGATATGTGCGGGATCGAGAACAATACGTGTATGTGATACCGTATTAGATTCTTGCGATATAAGATATCGGCCGGGTATATGTTATATAGCCGGGTCATCGGATCAAGTGTTGATTCGATGAACTGTTACAGATTATATTAGTCTGTTATTTAAGAAATAGTCGGATTATCGGATCAAGTGTTGATTCGATAATTTAATGTATAATTATATATTTGATATATTAAATTACATTAACTAGTATAAGCTCACAAATAGATTCTTTTTCTCACTCGGGTAATACATTGATATATATGTGATATATGTTAATTGTATTATTTTATTTTGTTACAATAAATATTGTATATATGATATATAATATTGTAACATGTTAGGGTTATTAATGCAACAACATTAGTGGAGATTAAACATGGTTAGGGTTTGATTTGGGTTAATCTTTTCTAGAAGTTTCTAGAAGCTTTGCTTTTGTTTCTTGCAAAGATATTATGTGTTGATATTTTGCATAGATATTTGTGTAACACAACCAAACCTTTTAACCATGGCTCAATCTCTACATGGGTTAGTTCATCTCTCTTATACCATGGTTGCATTTCTAACCTCACACTTGAGTTATTCATTATTCATCACAAAAGAGTTAGCTTCTTCTTCTTCTTCCTTCTTGCTTGAAAAGCTTTCTAGCTTTTTGAGAGGTGATGAAAATAAGTGAGATTGAAAAAATAAATGAGAGCTAAATTCCTACTTCATCATCCTAATCTATCCTAACCATTTAGATTAGGGTGTTCACTTCTTTAGTGAGTGAGAGCTTGTGTTAAAGAAACTTCAAGGTAGATCATCTTTGTTATCGAAGATCGGAAGCAAACTTGCATCCTTCTCTTCGTGGAACCTCTCTAGAGTCCGGGTACTCGATGATCGCAGCGAAGGGACCTCAACACGGAGCTTTAGAAGTGAAGGACCGGACTACAAAGGTTGTAATCCCAAACTCTTACAAGTAAAGTTGTTTACTTGCTTTGTTTCGCCTAATCTCTAGTTTAAAGATCTTGGTTAGGGTTGTTCGGCACGTCTAAATTTTAAATTGGGCATGGTTGATGCCTTGTAGAACGTTGTGAGAGTGCCTAGTAACCCTACAGTGGTATCAGAGGCAAGCTTGAGCTTTAGGAGAAGTCTACGCGAAGTTTAAAGTCCAATCGAACTCCGAATACCCGATAAAACCTAGTTTCTGGAAATTTTTTAAAATGCTGATTTTTTCTGTATTAAAAATATTCAGAAAATCATGCAGTGAAGTATAGGAATTTCTGTGAAGTACGGACCACCAAATCCCTCACGTGACCGCGGAACCGCAGCCAAACCATGCGTTCGGCGGCGGTTCCGCGGCCAATAATTGGAGTTTGGGCCCACTACTTCAGGAATATATTCTTGGGTCCTTTTTTATAGTTCTGGGAATTTTTAATTCTACTCAAGTGTTGAGTTTTCTGGGTTGTATTGGGAACTCGTTGATTCGATCGGAAAGTATAACTTCGTTTAGTTTTTCCGGGTAACTTTTAGAACGTGTTAAAAAGTTCGAACGGATATCAATAACTCACATTTTCCCATTCTGGAAAATTTCCAAGTGTTGGATTTTTCCGTAGTTAAAGAATGTTCTAAGTCATGCAAGTAACGCGGTGGACCCTTTAGGAGAACACAAACCTTAACTCGATTATGTGACCGTCTGAACCGCCTCTAAACCTTAAGGTTTGTGGCAGTACGGCGTTGCCACATGTGATGTGTTGGCTTGACCCTTCTACGGTTGGACCATTAGTACTCGGGCTTGTGATGGATGTTTTTAAACTAATTTCAAGTGTTGAGAACTATTTGGGAAATCATGGGTGTTTGTTTATTCGATCGGAAAGTTTAACATTGTCTATTTATCTGGAATGTAATACAATATTTGGAATCCACAAGTAGTTACGAAATAACTAATTTGAATGTTATAAATCTAGCAGTTCAGTCTCAGATGATCGGTTGCCACGGGATTTTGATGGGATCAAAAGTCCGTCGCAATCGCGTAGCGTACGCGGATACTCGCTGGGTAAACTTAACAGACAGCCACACCCCATAGCCCCGACAAAGTGACTGTAGGAGAACCCCGTCGCCAAAAGCATCCGTTCAGGTGCTCGCGGCAGCGGTGTTCCGCCTTAGTGCACTTCGTCGACGGCATCCGGGGGTGCGGCCGTCTACTAAAGTTTGCAACGAGAATTCGATCAGGTTATCGGGAATCATGTTGAATTGCCCGACTAGATATTGAAAAGTGTTTTCGATAAAGAGACTAAAATGCAGGGTTTACAATTGTTAGGCATGAGATGTCTAAGGAATTCATTTGGTTAGGCATGCGATGTCTAAGGTGGTTGCGGATTCCAACTGTTGTAGTTTTATACTTTCTTTTCTGTGACCGTAAGTGTAGTATGTAGTTGCTTCGCCAGTTTTCATTGCTATACATCAACGACAATCGGTGTATGCATACTTACTTACGTTGATGACATGTGATGTTATGTGTTGCTGTGATATGTTATTTTGGATCGTCATATTTGAATAGCCGGGGGTTTTATGTGAGATGAGGGTTTTTATTTTCATTCATGTAAAATTCATTTGTATGTAATATTCTTTTATTGGGGCACTTCCGAGCTGAGGATGATGTCACCATTGTATATTATTTACTTTTCCGCATTAGGTAGACCCAAGGACGGGAGCACAAGTAACCGAGTTCTAGGGTACAGTAGGAGGCCATCTCGAGGAGTCGAGACTGGGTCTCCTAACCCTAGAATTGGCAGTGTTACTTGCCGCTCTCGTAGGGGTCTAGGGATGTGGGTTTGGCTATTCATCGCGACCGTGTAATCCGTGTTTTATACAGGCTCGTATTAAAACATGGACCTCCTAGTATATCCAATATTTCATATATGTTCTTCTGCTGCAATGTTCTGTGATGATATCATATTACTGCCTGAGATGAATGTTTATATTGTATATATGAGATATATATTATATATTATTGATTTCGTTTCATATCTGATGCTTGTGAAGCATATTAAAATAGGACTTCATTAATGAGATTAATGAAACTAAAAGAAAGCTAAAGATGTTGTATAAACTTGTTTAAAAACTGGTAGCTCTAGTTCTTGCTTTGCATAGCGGTGTTCCTTGTAGAACATCCAGCACCTTATTCGATAAGGAAAGAGCCGAGATCCCTTCACCTGGAGTGACCTCTTTAGTGAAACTAGCAGATGCTACAAACTCGGTTTGTCTTTTGATTGCTTCTATAGTTCTTGCTTTGCATAGTGGTATATATGATATACCTTGCACCTTATTCGATAAGGAAAGAGCCGACGATCCCTTCACTGGGAGTGACCTCTTTAGCAATACTAGAAAAGCCTCAAAAATACTCCATTTAAAATCACTCGATTCTACAACGATATCAAGTTCATTACGCAAAGGGTTTTCTTAAAAACCTGTCATAGCCCTCCGTCATTTCAGATAAGCGATAGTTTGTATTCGTGCTATGTTTGTTGGCCTTTGTCAAGGCATAGTATGCGGTAGCTGATTACTGCTTATCTGTATAAGCCTATGATGTGATTGATTTAGGGTAGTCGAGCGACCTTGTTGACCTCTGTCAAGGGTTGTACGGGTGGGTTTACTTCAATCAGAAAATGACGGGTTGAACTTGACTAGCAGCCTATGGTTTGTTGGCCATTGTCAAGGTCATAGGAGGCTTGGGGCAAAATATTATTGGGAATTTCAAGTGTTGAAATTTGCAATGAGATTGCATACCTTATATGAGATAGTTGGATCCCGATATCCACTGCGAGTAAGAGTTACTCCTGAGAAAGTTTTACACATTACAATCAGCCGATCAAGTAGGTGTCTAGAAAGGTGTCAACGGGGTTACGCCCCTGGGAAAACGAGGTTTACTTTAATTAGGTCTGTGCGAAAGCACGGGGAACCTACCTCAAAGTACCGGCACTAGCCTGGCTGAAAGATTGACGAACTTGTAGCGTGTAATTAATCCCGGCTAGTCTTTCCTTTTAGGGTTTGAAGAAAAATTTGACTAAAACAGTGGGAGACATCCTGATTAGATATATTAGATAACCAATCTAATCTTGCAAGAGCATACGCTGAGTGTTTTCTTCTCTATCTCTCCAGGTAGCGACCATGTCACGTCTTAATCAAGATAATAATACAGATATATTGACCGAACCCGCTTGTTATATTGCACTGGGGAATGTTTGTCCCGCTCCAACTTATAATTGTTATAAGATAAAGCAGGAATTAGGGGATTACCGGAATTTCCGTGCCGCCCAAACGAAGAAAGTGCATGTTGATGCATCTTCTTCAGGTGTGTTCATTACAAAGAACTGTTTCTCAGTATCCTTTACATCCTGGGTATGAGATACCGGATCAGGACCCCACAATATGTAATCTGTTACATGGATTACAGATAGGTAGAGAACTGAGAACGGGTGATAGGTTTCATGAGATAGAAACGGTGCAAGTGTTGCAGCCAAGTCTGTTGATTGTTATCACCTTGTATTAGCAAATACATTGATTCTGAACGAATGTTATTAGATACCGAACCTGAAATACAACATCATATCAGTCTCTTTATTAGTAAAGAAGGATATAATTTTGTACTGTTGGATAATGTTTTGAACATTTCCTATATCAAGAGTTGATCGGTTCAGGCACGTTATCTAAAAGCATAGACGTTCTAAATCAAACTACAGTTCTTAGTATATAGAACACACACAAGGGGAAGAGTTCAGAAATGAACGAATCCTTCTTGAGGCATTGTAGACTAGGTCATATCAATGCGACCCGACTAGCGAAGTTACATTTAGATGCATATTTAAATTAGTTTGAATTTACATCTTGTGAAACTTGCCGGTCATATCACTAAGATAAGATGACCAGAGCTCTGTTTATTAGAAACAGAGAAAGAGTTAGTGAACTCTTGGGATTGATACATAATGATGTATGTAAGTCCCTTGTCTAAAAATGCCAAGACCGGTTCTTTATACTTCATTACATTCACTGTTTATCTCTCAAGATTCAGACATAAGTTCTTGTTGAAACACAAGTCTGAACCTTTTGAGAAATTCAATGAATATGAGTTAGAAGTAGAGAACCAAAAACGGGTATAAGTATTATGTCCTTCGATGAGATCAAGGAGGAGAATACTTGAGCACGGAATTCCTTGACTTTTCTAAAGGAGAATGAGATTCTCTCTCAGCATCACTCCTCCGTATACACCACAGCACGTCGGTGTATCGGGACGGAGCAAACACACCCTATTTGATTTGGTGTGCTCTATGATGAGTACTACTGAGTTTCCTATTTCCATTTAGGAGATATGCACTTGAGAAACTGCATACCTATTGAATAGGGTTCAAATCATATCAGTTGCCTACCACTTCATATGTGATATGGAATGGGAAGAGCCCATATCTTAAGTAAGTTATGATTTGGGGTTGTCTGGCCTATGTCTAAAAGCAAAATCCGGACAAGCTCGAGGCAAAGTTAGATCTGTGGAAGTTTGTTGGATATCCCAAGCATACGCAAAGGAATATCTTCTACCAAACCGAGGAACAAAAGATGCTTTGTTTCTCAACATGCCATCTTTGTGAAAGGGAATTTCTTGTGGATAAATTAGTGGTCATGAGGTAGAACTGGAAGGAGTTCCAGTTATACAAACTACAGCAGATGATTTGATAGAACCAAAGGATTCAATAGATTCTAATGAACCTCAGCCTCTCCGCCGATCTAGTAGGGTTCCTCACCCACCTGAGAGATACTTCGGTTTTCTCTATGACAATGGGAGCGAGGATTGCATCATGAGATGATGACCTAACTAGTTTCGAGCAGGCCATCAAGAGTGGGACTCTGTAAGAATGGCTGGATGCTTAGCGAACTGAGATGGAATCCTTATACACCAATAAAGTATGGACTTTGTTTGCATTATCTGAAGGGTTAAATCCCCATCAGGAGCAAGTATATCTTGAGAAGATTACTTGGTGTACATGGAAAAGTTGAGACTTTCAAAGCTATGCTTAAGTCCATCCAGATCCTACTTGCCACTGCTACATACCATGACTACGATATCTGGTTGTTGGGTATCATGACTGCTTTTCTAAATGATATTTTGGAGGAGAGCATCTATAAGTACACAGCCAGAGGGCTTCGTAGATAGTGAGAGTAGCGGAAACGTGTGCAAGATGTTTTATGTGATAAAGCAGGCATCGCGGAGTTGGAACGTCTGTTTTGATGTGGTAGTCAAAGAGTTTGACTTCATCAAAATGGTAGATGAACCTTGTATATAGAAAAAGGCAGTAAGGAGTATGGTGGTGATCCTCGTAGAGTACGTGGATGACATACTCTTGATAGGATTTCCTATGCTACGCTCGGTCAATCTCCGCTTATCACAAGGATTCTCCATATAGGATCAAAGCGATACCTCCTGAATCCTGGGTTTTGGATCTATGAGATAGATCTAATTGGATATTAGTATTCTTACGAGTTGTAGTGAGATGGTATCAATCGATCCTGGGGAGAATCACTAGAAAGGTTCCAGGGTGATAAAGACGACTGAATGTCAGTCGCAGGCATTGTCTTTACCCTCAGTGGAGGAACGGTATGTTGGAAGAGTTCCATGCTCGATACCGTGACATACTAGACGATTAAAGGCAAGATACATCGTTACTAAGGATGATACCAAAGAGGCAGTCTGGATATATATTAGTTCATGAGATGAACTTCGTTCCTACCATTGTGTGTCAATGGAGTTGTGGCTTATGCCAAGGAACCCCCGTCCCATCAGAAATATGGATATAATTCTTAGGCTGTATCACCTGATCATGGAGATGGTTGATCTTCAGGGAGATCAAGGTTAGGAGAGTAGACACAGAGGACAACAGCGCGGATCCACTCACAAAGGCCTTTTTCCCAGTAGAGACTTTTATGGGATGGTTGGGTATGAGATACTTCAACCGCAGCTAATTGTTGGGTATGCGATACCACAACAGATGACCCTAGTGCAAGTGGGAGATTGTTAGTTATATGTATACCCTAGAGGCCATTATTGTACATACAATGTATATTGTAGTGGATGCTTGGACATATATAGGGAGGACTTTCTTGCTCGACATGATAGTATGCTATCTAGTTGCTCTTTATGTTAACATGTACTCTGATTATCTCTATGTTACATGTGGATAAAGCCCTTAGGATATGTACTCGACTACTGGGACTATGATGAGATCATACTAGTGGGGCCACGGTAGTCGACGAGTACATCCTATAACTGTTCCTAGTCGAGGGTGTATTGAGACAGGGCATCGATACACCAGAGTAGACTAGCGTATACACATCTTGACCCATATGATGCGCGATGGGTGATCCCATATCCATCGGTGTTTGAAATCTAGGATGGTGTACGGGTGCTCAGTAGAGACTGGGTACACTGGACGGACTCGCCGAGAACTCCCAGATGGTGATATACCTCACGTCAGATGGCAGTTCTCTGGTGACACTGGTATAGGTTAGTCTGTAGACCCGAGATCATCATAGAGTCTTGTGTGATTCCTACTGTGCTTTGATTTCCATCATACCACGTACAAGAGGGTGTGCAAAATGGTGTCTTTTGGGCACAGTCCCGAATCACATGGAGGCAATGAGCGATAGGAGGGGATTCGTCTCATCCGGTATAGGGAGTGGATGTTGCGCTGTGTTCGATTGGCTATAACTGGAAATCCCTTGCCAGGGTTGCTGAGATTTTCTGGTAAGTATTATCAGTAGTTTCTCGAACTGTTATACACCTCATATTGACACGACATATCAAGCTACTGGGGTCTGAAGTTTACTACCCCTAGGCGAGATATGCGACATATCCGACGAAGAGACCGGACTGTACGGGAGTTTTACTGATTGGATTCGCAGGAGAATGTGCAGGCTTGCTTGTTGATATTCTGATCGCTCAATACCTGTGTGGCTGTTACGTTTAGCTGACCGCTTGCAGCTTGTCGGTGTTTGATATGTTCATCACCTACTGCCGGCGTATTGACGATTCTTTAGAGTCCTACACAGAGGTTTCTTGGCTCAGGGAAAACGGAGTAGGAGCACATATATGATATGTGCGGGACCGAGAACAATACATGTGTGTGATACCGTATTAGATTCTCGTGATATGAGATATCGGCCGGGTATATGTGATATAGCCGGGTCATCGGATCAAGTGTTGATTCGACGAACTGTTACAGATTATATTAGTCGGTTATTTAAGAAATAGCCAGATTATCGGATCAAGTGTTGATTCGATAATTTAATGTATAATTATATATTTGATATATTAAATTACATTAACTAGTATAAGCTCACAAATAGATTCTTTTTCTTACTTGGGTAATACATTGATATATATGCGATATATGTTAATTGTATTATTTTATTTTGTTACAATAAATATTGTATATGTGATATATAATATTGTAACTTGTTAGGGTTATTAATGCAACAAGTTTAGTGGAGATTAAACATCGTTAGGTTTTGATTTGGGTTAATCTTTTCTAGAAGTTTCTAGAATTTTTTCTTTTGTTTCTTGCAAAGATATTATGTGTTGATATTTTGCATAGATATTTTTTTAACCCAACTAAAACTTTCAACCATGGTTCAATCTCTACAAGGGTTAGTTCTTCTCTCTTATATCATGGTTGCATTTCTAACCTCACACTTGAGTTATTCATTATTCATCACAAAAGAGTTAGCTTCCTCTTCTTCTTCCTTCTTACTTGAAAACCTTTCTAACTTTTTGGGAGGTGATGAAAATGAGTGAGATTGAGAAAATAAATGAGAGCTAAATTCCTACTTCATCAACCTAATCTATCCTAGCCATTTAGATTAGGCTGTTCACTTCATTAGTGAGTGAGAGCTTGTGTTAAAGAAATTTCAAGGTAGATCATCTTTGTTATCGAAGATCGGAAGCAAGCTTGCATCCTTCTCTTTGTGGAGCCTCTCTAGAGTCTGGGTACTCGATGATCGCAGCGAAGGGACCTCAACACGGAGCTTTAGAAGTGAAGGACCAGACTACAAAAGTTGTAATCCCAAACTCTTAGAAGTAAAGTTGTTTACTTGCTCTGTTTCGCCTAATCTCTAGTTTAAAGATCTTGGTTAGGTTTGTTCAGCACGTCTAAATTTTAAATCGGGCATGGTTGATGCCTTGTAGAACTTTATGAGAGTGCCTAGTAACCCTACAATGTGCGGGACAGAGATTAATACGAGTATATGATACCGAATTCTATTCTCGAGATATATGATATCAGTCGGTTATATATGATATAGCAGGGTTATTGAATCAAGTGTTGATTCGATAAGATGAGACATATTATATTAGTCGGTTATATGTGATATAGCAGGATTATTAAATCGAATGTTGATTTAATAATTTGATGTATAATTGTATATTTGATATGCTAATTTACATTAACTAATATTTGCTCACTTATACTTTTCTTTTCTCATATATGCACACTTAATATATATGTGATATATATTATTTGTGTTTTCTTTTTTTCATGCTTGATTATACATGCAACATGGGTGTATGAGACTTATACTATTCAATTAGATTATTAAGGTTTTTATTTGTTTAATGCAAAAATAAATTGGTGAGAATTAAGCATGATTGCATGCTTTGGAAGCTTGTGGAAACCCTTGACTTGGTCCTCTATATTTGTCTTGCATTAGTTATTTATTAACCTAACCTTAATCTTTGACCATGGTTATGTCTCTACAAGAGTTGTATGAGATATTTCTCACCCATGATTGCCATTCACTCTCTCATCCATTATTCTCTTTATCCTCATCTTCATCAAGAGAAAGCTGTCTAGTTTTTGGTGAGAAAAAGAAATAGAGTGAGAAAAAGAGTTCTAAAGTGAGCAAAATTCCTACTTCATCATCCTCTACTAGATTAGTCATTTAGTTTAGGGTGTTAGCTTCACTAATCCTTAATTAGTGAAGAGGTATCTTGAGTTGGTGTCTCCTCTAAGTAGATCATCTTCGGCCTCGAAGATCATTGAGCAAGTTCGTTCATTTCGACCAGTAGAGCCTACGGAGAGTCCGGATCACCACTACTTGGAGCAAAGGGACTTCTATACGGAGCATTTGAAGTGAAGGACCGGTCTACAAAGGTTTTATTCCGTATTCACTTAGTTGTAAAGTTGTTTACACTTTGTATTTTCTAAATCTCTAGTTAAGATTCTATGGTTATGATTGTTTAGCATGGCAAAATTTTGAAAAATGGCATGGACGATGCCTCCCGAACCCTTGCTGTGGTGCTAGACAACCCTACATGATGTGCCTGCTCTAGTATCTTGCGTCTCAACCCCTCAGAATCTGGTACACATAAATGAGTCCCCAAACGTAGCACTCCCTGGTTATCAATCACAAACTCCGAATCTCTACCATGCTGAACATGCTCCAAGATCTCGGACAAATGAGCATCGTCGGACTGCGCCTCACGGATACGATCAAGTAGAAGTGGACGAGCGCGGACATGAGCAAGCTGTCCTCCAGCGGAAGTGAACTCGAACTGTACTCTACTATCGCACAAGACCTGCCAATCTGTAGAAGACTGTCTCTGAACTACGCTCAAATGGAACAAGCTACCTCCGGGCCTACGACTCAGAGAATCAGCTACCACATTCGTCTTGCCCGGATGATAATGGATTTCACAATCATAATCCTTCACAAGCTCCATCCAATGACGCTGCCTCAAATTCAGATCCCCCTACTGGAAGATTTACTTTAAGCTCTTATGGTCCGTGAAGATCTGACACGACTCCCCGTACATGTTGTGTCTCCAAATCTTGAGCGCAAAGACCATCGCGGCTATTTTAAGATCAGGAGTGGGATAGTTCTGCTCATGCTTCTTCAACTGCCGAGAAGCATAAGCGATAACTCTATCATATTGCATCAATACGCAACCGAGCCCCACTCGCGAAGCATAAAAAAAACATAGCAGCCCGATCTAGAAGGCAAAGATAGAACTAGTGCAGTCGACAAACGAGTCTTCAACTGCTGAAAACTCTTCTGAAATGCCTCAGTCAAAGAAAAGGAACTCCCTTCCGGGTCAGTCCGGTCAGCGGTGCAGCGATACTCGAGAAGTCCTGGATGAAACGGCGATAATAACCGACTAAGCCCAAGAAGCTGCGGACCTCTGTCGCTTATACAGGTCTGGGCCAAAGCTGTACAGCCTCGATCTTCTTCGGGTCCACTAGGATACCTTCTCCCATAACCACATGACCCAAAAAGTCAACACTATCAAGCCAGAAGGCACACTTCGAGAATTTAGCAAACAGCTGATGCTCTCTCAATGTCTGCAAAGTGATCCTCAAGTGTTGTTCATTCTCCTCTCGACTTTTAGAGTAGAACAGAATGTCATCAATAAATACAATTATGAACTGGTCGAGGAACGGCCTGAAAATCCGGTTCATCAAATCCATGAACGCTGCTGGAGCATTGGAAAGTCCGAACGACATCACCAAGAACTCATAATACCCGTAGCGTGTATGAAAAGCAGTCTTCGGAATGTCAGCATTCCGGAACCGCAACTGATGATAACCCGACCACAAATCAATCTTAGAAAAATGTCCTGCACCCTGGAGCTGATCAAACAAATCGTCAATGCGGGGTAAAGGATACCTATTTCGCACCGTAACTCGGTTCAATTGATGATAATCAATGCACGGTCTCATACTGCTGTCCTTCTTCTTGACGAACAGAACATGAGCTCCCCAAGGAGAAACAATCAGATGAACAAGTCCCATGTCAAGCAACTCTTGCAACTGATCCTTATGCTCTTTAAGCTTAGCTGGGGCCATCCGATAGTGTAGTATAGAAATAGGCCCCGTGCCGGGAATCAAATTGATGCAAAACTCGATATCGCGCTCGGGCGGCAATCCAGGTACCTCTTCAGGAAATACGTCAGGAAACTCTTTAACAATAAGAACTTGGTCCAACGGATCTGCTGTTGCTCCAGTATCACGAATATAGGCTAATAATCCCTGAGATCCTTTCCTCAAGAGCCGACTAGCGCAAAGGGCAGAAATCAAATTGTGAGGAGCGACACTACGGTCCCCGTACACAACCAGAACTGACTCGCCTGGAAAAAAACCTGACTGCCTTCTCACGGAAAACCATGGACGTATAGCAAGTCGCTAACCAGTCCATGCCGAGAAGAACATCAAAGTCCAACATATCAAGAAAGATCGGGTTGACGGACGAATCTCTATCTCCAATACGAACGGTATACGACCGAAACACATGTCGCGCAACAAAAAACTCTCCAGCAGGAGTAATCACGACAAGTGGCTCATCTAACAAGGACGAGTCTCGGCCTAACCTCTGTACGAAGTGTTGGGTTTTGCCGATGCCCTGGCCATCTATCGTGGCCGATGCGGAACAAAAACTGGTGTTTAAAAACTTTGCCGCAAACAAATCCCGCTCCAAGATCGAAACCATAAACCTATACTAGCAAATAAAAAGAGCTAACCTACTAGGTTTAGAAATGTTATAACGAATGATCCAAGTCCTTCGGTCTTCCATCAACTTCCTTTGCTCCTTGAGGCGTGCTCGAACAAACTTGGCCGCCGGTCTTCCTCCGTCGAATATGATCCACCCGAGAGATGTAGCTCATGGCTCTAGCTCCACATCGAAAGAAAGTGAAGCAACTAAGGATTCTAGGTTACTAATCTAGAAAACCTATGATGTAGTGAGTGTTCTAAATGTTTATCTATCTCATCTCACCTCCTCTCATGATTCTCAACAGATGAGAGGGTTGAGAGAAGGTGGAAGATGAAGGTGGAGGCAAGTCAAGAAATCTAGAGAGGGAGTGAAGCTAATGGTGAGTAGAGATGAGAGTGCCATGCTCACAAAAGAACCATCTCATTCTCATTTTCTCCAAGTGACCAAGTTTTTCATCAAGTGAGAAAAATATGAAGCATCCTTGGTTTTACAAAACATATTTTCCATTTTAAAATTCTACCCATACTTGAATAGTATGCACAAATGAATTAATAATTCATTTGTGCAAACTATGCAAGAATGGTCATCACCATACCCCCCTCAAATCTTTGCCACCTCATTATCCATTTAAATTAAATGGTCAAACCAAAAATGAGGCATCCACCTTCAAGAATGTTATCTATAAAAAATACGGATTACATTCTACAGTATATACATACCTGTATTCATACTGAAATACGAATACCCAAAGAGATAGAATAACATAAAGAACATAATACTAGAATATACATATCGAAATACATATACACAAATTATTAAATCAATATATGATTTAATAATCCAGCTCAAACCTGAGCCGGCCAGTATCATCAACTGTCCGATCAAAAGTCAGGGTACATAGTACAATCAATCGATCGGAACGCTACACGTATCCAATACGGCTACTACATCGTTTCGCCTGAACTAGAGAAACCCTCAATGTGGGACTCTAAAGATTCGTCAATACGCTGGCAGTGGGTTTAACCACAAGCACGTCAACGGCACTAACTATACGTAACGGCTACCCAGGTATTGAGCGAAAGGAAGGCCGACGAGTAAACTCATCCGAACCCCTACTGAGTATGTCCGTGAAAATCTCCATACAGTGTGGTCTGTTCGTTTAACAGTATCGCATATCGAGTCTAGGGGGTGGTTAAAGTCAGACCCCCAATAACGTGATATTTCATGTTGGTATGAAGTCCATCACCCACTGAGAAACTATTGATCCAAATCAGTAATTCTCGTCCACCTTGGCCAAGGATTTCTGGTGATGGCCACCCATGCACTACGCGTCATCAACCCCCAATACCGGGAGAGACGAATCCCCGACGATCCGCTCACTGCCTCCATGTGGCTCAGGACTGTACCTAACTAAAACCTGTTTGCACGAATCCTTTGAGTCATGGTAGGGTAGTAATCAAAGCATATTGGGAACTCACACGAGACAAATGACAAACTCAGGTCGATAGACTAACCTGTACTCATGTCACCTGGGAACTGCTATCTGACAATAGGTATAATACCAACTAGCATGTTCCCGGCTAGTCCATCCAATGTACTCATAACCCAATGAGCACCTGTATATTATCTTAGGTGACTAACTGACACCAATAGCTTGTGAGACCGGACACCACCCCTCATCGTGGTCTCGATAAGTATACACTAGTCTACTCTGGAGTATTTATGCCTGGTCTCGATACTCCCTTGACTAGGGTCATTTATGGATGTGCTTATAGACCACCTATCTCCCACGTATACGATCGCCATCATAATGCAGGTACTCAAGCAAGAATCCTATGGGCTCTATCAACATGTAATATTGATTTGTAATACCATATAATGCATGTACATGATGATAAAGGCATACAAGATAGCATACTATCATTTTGAGTAAGATTGTTCTACCCATATAGGTCCTCCCTCAATCATTACAATCGGTTGCCTCCGATTCAATAATTGACTTGAGGGTACTATATCCGGCAATCTCCCACTTGCACTTAAGGCTAATTATTGCAGTGTCGCATACTCACAGCCCTTGTGATACCGAACACCCAACTTCTCTACTAATCAGTCTCATAAAGTCTGTTTACGAAACTATTACTTTCGAGAAATAGCCTCAATGAGTGGATCCGGTCTAGTGTTTCTATCTTTATCTCTCTATATCTCAATTTCGCGGAGAAATACTACCTCCCGAAATGAGCGATACCTGTCTTAGAATTTTTCTGGATATCTGATGGGATCCAGTTCACAAATGAACTCCAAATCCAACAAACTTCTTAGACTGTATCATCCACTAAATTTTATCAGTATCCTACGCCATGCCTTCCTTAGTATCCGCTTGGACCACCCGTCCAACATACCGCCCTTCAAAAAAGGGAAAACTATAACTATGACAGCCACTCTATCATCCAGGTCACCTTGGAAGCCTAAAATGATTACCCCCTCTTGAAGAAGGCTGTCGTTACCATATACCAAGAATATCCACTTATGTTCATAACCGCTTTCCAACGTTTCTCCAGGATTGGATTAATATATATGCTTATTGCAGCTAGTGCAAAAGCAATATCTGGTGTGTTACTTGATATCTCATGATTGACTCAATTGCCTGAGCAAGAGATATGCCGATCATACAAATCCCTCTCCTCATCAGTCAAGAAGACATCACTTTAGAGAAGGTGACTCCATCACCTTCAGGTACACCACCACGCCAGGAGCCGACCATTCTAAAACACGTTAGAATAATGTCAAAGTACCCGAATTGGGACGCTTCCTAAATCTAGATCTAAAATCATAGATCTAGTCACAAGAATCCCTGATATTATATCCATATCCTATGTAGAGAAACCACCTTATGACAACCACAGTATAACCGATCGTAGTATAGGAAGATCTCTTCCTATTTAGTGCATGTCATCCAAATACCAGGACATCACTCCTTACTACCTTCTTACCAGATCCATCTCTTATTCTGATGAAGTCAAACTCTATGACTGTCACATCAAAAATAGATGATCTATCTCCGCTATACCTGCTTCAGTCTATAAATAGACACAAGCTACCTGCCCACTTTGCTCTACTGCCCCCACTGACTAAAACAACCTTCTGGCAGAGTCATATACATGTGCAGTTCTAAAACTAATTTAGAACGATGTTATACTCATCGTCCTGCCAGACCTCATAGTCTAGAACAGCAATAGTAGCAAGTTTGGGTAATCATAAACCTCCCTGTCACCGTCTCTAAGGAGACTGAAGTACCTCTCGGGTGCCTGAGGTTACCCACCAAATCTGCGGAGTAGCAAATGGATCGTCAAATCCAATTGAATATTTAGGTTCTACTAAATTTTCAGTAATCGTTTGTGGTTCTGGAATCACTTCCAGTTCTACCATACTCCCACTAATGTTTTCTGAAAATAATTTGTAACACCTTAGAATACGATTAGTGTTAATTAAGCGTTTTAATGCGAGTTTTTAATAAAATTTGACCAATAATTATTTTAACATATTTTATTTAATTATTTTTATACTTGCACACACATGTGCATGTTAATTTAGGGTTAAGGAGGTGTTAACCATGGTTTACTAGCCAAGGCACACTTAACCATTTTCATGTCATGTTACATTTACACATGTATATCTATTTTAGTTAAGTAAAAAGGGTTTTAAATTTTTTTTAGAAAATAGTGTTGGCTATAGTGCCCTCAAGTCAGTTATTGAATCACAGGCACGTGATTGCAATGATTGAGGGAGGACTTATTCCGGTAGGACAGTCTTACTCGTGATGATAGTATGCTATCTGGTTTGTCTTCATCATCGTGTACATGCTTCAGGTGACATTACAGATTAGTATTACATGTTGATAGAGCCCATAGGATTCTTGCTTGACTACCAGCAGTATGATGGTGATCATATACGTGAGGGTTGGGTAGTCTATAAGGATATCCTTAAAGTGTCCCTAGTCATGGGAGTTTCGAGACTGGGCATCGATACTCCATGAGTAGACCAGTGTATACAGATCGAGACCCCGACGAGGGGCGGTGGCCGGTCTCACAAGCCATTGGTGTCAATTGGTTCACCTAAGATGTATACAGGTGCTCATTAGGTTATGAGTACACCGGACGGACTCGCCGGGAATATGTTAGTTGGCATTATACGTATTGTCAGATAGCAGTTCCCAGGTGACATGTGTACAGGTTAGTCTATCAACCTGAGATCGTCATTTTTCTCGTGTCAGTTCCCACTGTGCTTTGATTACTACCCTACCACGGCTCAAAGGAGTCATGCAAACAGGTTTTAGTTGGGTACACTCCCGAGCCATATGGAGGCAGTGAGCAGATCGCCAGGGGATTCGTCTCTCCCGGTATTGGGGGTAGAGGTTACGGTGTGCACGGGTGGCCGTCACCAGAAATCCTTGGCCAAGGTAGTCGGGAATTAATGATTCGGATCAGTAGTTTCTCTGGTGGTGATGGGCTTCATACCGACACTAAATATCGCGTTATTAGGGGTCTGACTTTATCCACCCCCTAGACCCGATATGTGATACTCATAGACGAATGGACCGGACGGATATTGTCACTGTCAGGCTCAGTAGGGTTCCAGGATGAGTTCGCTCGTCGGCCTCCCTTTCGCTCAATACCTGGGCAGCCGTTACGTACAGCTAGTGCCACTGACGTACTTGTGGTTAAACCCACTGCCAGCGTATCGACGAGTCTTTAGAGTCCCACACAGAGGGTTTCCCTGGTTCGGACGAAACTTTGTAGAGGCCGTATGGTTTTATGGCACGGTTCGATCATATACGTGCATTTGTGCACGGATCATGATCGTACGGATAATACTAGTGGGCTTTGGTTTAAGCTGGATCCTAGTGTTATATTGTTGGATTACTTTCGTCTTGTTGTATTCGTATTCAGCCGGAATACAGATGCGGGTATGTATATACAGATGAGGGGTATTCTTGTAATTCGTTACAAGATTTCATTAGTTGATGCCATTTCTTTTTGTTGGATTAAACATTTAGTTTAATGTTTAATTGGTGGAAAATGTGAGTTCATGTTTTGGCCTTATGGATTTATTTGATGGTGCATGCACTTGGTGACTCATGGTATTAGGTCTAGTGATCATTTTTTGTGACATAGATTGTTTTTGAGGCTATTATTAATGTATGGGATATTTATGGAGAGAGGGGGCTGTTCTAAGAAAGCTCTTGGGATTTTTCTTCAGTTAAAAAATGAGCTCTCAAAATATCTCATACAATAACTCAAGCCTTTTTCTTCACTAGATTCTTTCTTGAGCTCACACTTTCTACCATAGGCATCTTCTTCAACCTCCACCCATCCCTCTCATGAGTTAAGAATCCATGGGTGTTAGGAGACAAAACTTTTCACACACTATCTTTACTTCATTTTGGGCATCTAGGCAAGCAAACATGATGTTTGAGTTGCTTCGGTTTTTAAGCGGGAACCCGTATTAAGAATCCTCGACGTGGATCGTCTTCGACGAGGGAGACCGGAGAGCGAACTTGTTCAAGGCAGCCATGAGAAGCTTGGGAAGAGGTTGAAGACCGAAGGACACGGATCGATTGGTATAATCTCTAAACTTTTCTTTGCATGTTTGCTAGTATAGGGTTTTTGGTTCGATCTTGTGCGGGTTTTGTTTGCGCCAAAGTTTTGAAAATTTTTGTTCCGCATTTGGCCACGGTTTGATGGCCGGGACGCCGGCAAAACCTAACAAATAGAAGAGAAGAGAAAAGAAGAGTTGAATTATTAGAGGGAGACTTTGAAGGCATGGGAGGTAATTAATGAAGAGAAAGAAGAGGGCATGGCTTACTCTCACTCTCTCATTCTTCACCTCACTCTCCTAATTCATCACCTTACACCCTCATTCTCTTGTTCTTCTTCTCCTTCACCCAGTTCTTCCCTAGAAAGATTTTTCCCACTAATCTTAAGCCTAAACCATCATCAAACCTCACTAAACCTTTCACAACTCATGCTAAAGCTTATTGTGATGACTTGGAGCCTGGAAAGCTAGGGGTTTTCCCAAGGTTTGGTGAGGTAATGATCTTTAACTCTTTATTAGGCTCTAAGGGAGTTTGTGTGCTTATTAGTTTCAATTTTAAACACTAAAGTTTTAGTTTTTGTGCAAATATCGTATTTTTGTGTAAGTTTCGTGTCTCTGTGATCTGCTATCACTATGTTGGTCCACTATAAAATCTAACAATACAGTAGATTAATACAAGATCCCTGAGTGTGCACCTGAAACCCGGACCCCACCCCTCCCCAATGGCCCGGCGACATTCCTCAAATGTCCGGCGCTGCCAGTTTTTGAAGGGAGTTAGAAGTTCGGTTTTTGTGGGTAGCTGTCTGTAGGTTATTCTTGGTGCTTGGTACTGTTTGATTTTCCTGTATTGTCTGTAGACAAAATATGGAACCACTTAGCTAGTTTCTAGCGCTTCGGCAACGCGCGATACAGATATCCGACATGGTTTAAGTGCTTCATGTAGCTTGCAGCCTTGGGTTTAGTTTAGGGTGTCGCTATACGCATTAGCCCTCTAAGCTAACACTTGATAGCTTGTGGGAGTCAATGCGTTGGTTTATGCGTTGTTTGCGTGTGTTATCGGAAGGTTTCTAATTACACTTGTTATGTTTTTGTGTGATATTAAGATCGATTGCGGGGACTTCGGACGCTATAAGGAAAGGGAATGAGATGATCAGATTCACCTAGCTCGAGATCGTCGGTGAGTAGATTTAACATCTACAGGAAAATCGCCCATATGGCGTTATGTGTCGAGGGTTAGATTCAGTGATATGACTATATGCTTATATGTATATATATCGATTGTGCTTGAGTACCATTATTGCACATCCCATTACCTGTTGTATATGGACATAGTATTAATTAGACACATCACTATTACTAACAGTTCATGTTGCACGAGCACCAAATTGTATTCCACATACACACCGTTAGTAATTTCCAAGACATGCACACTATAGAAATTACCATGGATAATATGTTGCACCGCTTCTTTATTATTAACAGTTAGATATTAATTCTTGTTCTATTGCGCATATGAATTGCATCATACGTACATATATACATGCATACATACATACATTGCTATAGTCACCTATTTACTCTCACAAGGTGTCGCATTTCGATTTCGTGGATTTTGAAAACCGCAAGATACCTTTGAAACTTGATATATTTCAAAATAGTGGTGTTCCCTTGATATGCTCACATTACTGTTCCATATTTGCATATATCATATTTCATGGATATATCCATTGATATACTGTAACATTTCAAAAATAAAATATTATTTTTGGGAATTTATATAATTAAATAATAAATATTACGAATATTTTAATGTGTAGAGATTGGTTTTAATGATATGGTATAATTATATACCGATAAATTGGGGAATATTTGGAAATTTATAAGAATTACTGAAATGAGGGTGTTTTATATGATATGAGCATTTATAGATTTTTAAATACTGATTTGTAAAAGGGTTAGGTGCTAAACTCAATTAATTTTCACTAATCTTGCGTTAATCTGGTTTGTGTGCATATGACATGCACCATGACATGTTTCAAAACACATTTTGTTAACTTGTATGAACCATGGCATCTTGTGTTTCTTTTATATGTATATGGTTTTATTTATTTTTGGTTTTAAAAGAAAAGAAAAGAAAAGAATAAAGAAATAGGTATGGGCAAGAGAGAGAGAGAGGCGAGGGATTTTCATTGACCATGGTCATTTGTTTCTTCCTTCATTCTTCATCATTTTCTCCTCCCTCTTCACACCATGGTTGCCCTCCTCCCTCCACCACCTACACCACCTCATATCATACCCAAAACACCTCAAAACACCAATTTCCCTTCATTAAAAATGTGCACAAGCTCACTACAAGCATGGGGAACCAAGAAAGTTGGGATTTTGAAGACTTGGGGCAACTCAAAAAAACTCTTGAGTTGCCAAATAAGGTAATTATTTTACCATTAGTATAGTATTTGATTCACTTTTGCATCCATACTAATTTAGAATCCATTTAGCGAGGTTTAATGAACTTGGAAAATTCCAAGATGAGGGTTAGGGTTTTTCTTGAGTTGTGAGGGTACAATTGAGAGTATTTGGTGACTACAAACCTCTTTAGTGATAATCTTTTAGACCAAAATAGAAACAAAACCAAAAACTTGGGTTTAGAAACATCCGTGTCGGTTTTGTGTTAATTTAGTGCCTACAGGGAATCTGGGATGAACCGAGACCTTTACAAGGAAACAAGAAACACCATTAACCTACATTGAGCACTAAGAGGCTACCCCGCAAAAACGAACCCATTCTGAGCATTCCAAACCGAGAAGGCCGGTTTTCATGGGCATGTAGCCGGCCACATTGTGGAGTTTGGGGTCAAGGTTGCTTCTGTAGCTCATTTACCCTATATACTATACCCCAGTACTGTTTGGTTATCCCTATTTCACCTGAACTAAAATCTGGAGCATGTTTTCTTGAGTTGCTGCTTGAATTCCTTGATGTTTATGAATTAAAGTTTTGATATTTGTGTTTTGTATCGGTCACTTGACGTTTGTAAGTCGATATAGGGAGTCGTTTGGTTGATTTGCATGAGTAGAGCAAAGGTTTTAACATATGTGTGATACGTGTGCCGTTTTGGTTTTCATGCGCGATTTCGGTTTACGATACTTATTGTTTATATGTATAGGCACCCTCATGTGGACTTCGGATAACAAGGAGGAGCAAGGAGACATCGACTTCGGTAAGCAGGGATCAAGGTGAGTAGATATATATCTACGGGGAAGTCGGGTGGATGGCGTATAGCACCCGCGCAGTTCGTAGTGTAGCATATGATATATTATATTTCTATATGAATATGTGTTATGTGAGACGTTATTGTTTAGAAAGAAGTATTTAGGAGATTATGAGTTAGTTTTAGCGTAACTAGAAGATAGTACTTTTTAGTTAGTTTCATAGTTGCGAAACCCTAGAGTAAAGGTTTACACACACACATGCACACACGGGTTATGTCTTGGTGTATATAATATAGGTATATATGTGTGTGTGTGTGTGTGTGTGTGTGGATGTGTTTCTATATATATATATATATATACATATACATATACACGTATGATGAGGACAATATATGATACTTTGAGATGAGTCAATGTGATTGGGCATGATGCCGTGAGATCGGTGATGTGATTTGGGTCGTGTGATGAGACAAGACAAGATATTATAGAGGATCGTTGGGCGATGTGTTTTATTCACATGCGGATATATATGTTGATGGTATCGAAATGTACTAGACTTTAGATCAGTACCCTTAATTCAGAATACGAGATAATGATACCAGATAAATTATAAGTTATATGTAATATTGACCCGTACCCCGATTTGGGATGCCGTACGATGGAATTTTTCCGTAAAATGTACAAATATGATGATTGATCCGCACTCTTGACTCGAGGATGTCATATTATATATTTTATCGTACGTGACGCTATTGAGACGGGATCATCGACTATTAGATATATCGACTCGGACTTAGATGGATTTCCTTACCCTTTCGACTAGTCTCTTAGCTTCGTCCTGTAGTTACTTGGTAGATGTTAGATTGGGCCCGAGTCATACTTATTTTCAAAACTAACGAATCGTGAGTATTTTAAAGACAGACCTAGGGATACTACAGATTTTCAAAGGATGTATCTTTTCTCAAAAACACCGTAGCCCTGTTTTCTAAACCCATGATTCGTGCTTATTTCAGATGCCAAAACGGTATGACTCGTACATATATAAATGTATATTCATGTTGTTCATATCGCATTGCATGCTTATACTTGTGATTCTTTTGTTTATTATGAAACCATGTTATCAGGACACCAGCACCATTACCGATGATGCGTATGTCTACGAACATTGCTTGCCGGCTCACACACATCATCATCGGTAATTGCCATGTCGCGTACACCATAGAGAATATTATTTCATTGATATCGCTTGCTAGCGGATAGTTCCGATATATCATTACTGTGCTGGTTCAGATATTGCATTCTTTACTTCGATATCGTGCATGTATATATATTCATTGTTATGCAATATTATGGGGCTTATTGCCGGCATTTCACTGATATTTACTTAGAAGTTGGGATTCGTATTCTCCATAAGATTTCTGGATTTGGAGAAACCGCAAGGATTTATAAACTCATTTTCATTTCAAAAGATAGAAATTTGTGGTTTTCTCGTGATATGATATTTGAGATGTCCACCATGAGTTTTCTCGGTTCTTGAGTGGTATCATACACTCGATTCGAGGTAGGGGGAGGGACCGTTTGCGGGTGCTTGGTGGACCCGGTGCGGTACCCCGGGGCAAGAAGATCGTATAGAAAGGCGTTGAGCCCAGCAGGGGAGCACTACCGACTGGTGATTGTATGGAGACTCGACGAATACCCGGAGGATACTGTTCGGTTATGGGCCGATCCAGATCATGCGGAGCCCGAAATATTAAGATTTGATGATACAGGCCAGTCCGGATTGCCGGAGCCCGAGATATTGAGATATTGGGACATATATTTTGTGTCGATGCTGGACACGGATTCCCTGTCGATTTCATTGATGATACTTCGATTTTTATACAGAAATCTCACTGAGATAAGAAAAGAGTTTTCTCATACGAGATGTATTTTACTTTTATTCTTAATACATTCGTACATATATATGTGACATGTTGCTTCCTGAGGCACTGACACGAGCACTTGATATTACACTTATGTTTAGATGTTTCAGGTTATATTATTCTTGAGGATATTATTATTGTATGACCTAGGATAGAGTCATACATGCGATTTCTTTTCAGTGATATTTTCTACTCACGAGTTGGCAACTCACCCCCGTTATGCCACAGTTTCTTGCAGGTTTTGCCGTACAGGTTTCATTGCGGCTTGCTGGCACACTGCTTCCTTCCGGGTGATTGCTTGGTAGGTGGGTTCATTTGCATCATGAACACCATTTTACTTTATTTACATTCTGTTGTATCTAGTAAACTCCATCAACTAGACTTGTATTATTTCTAGACTTAGAAGATCAGTGTATATTCTTTCGACCTTAGAGTCGCGCTTGAATTATTATGGTTTTTCTCTGGTTTTCTTGAGGATATTGCTTTTCTTGATGAGTTTTGATCCTCACCCTTCGACATTGTTGTCACGACCCAAATTTAGGCACGTGAACGGCTCTTAAAGCACGTGACGTCAACAGGCGTACACAATTTAAGTAAGCCGAAACCCAGAAATCTAAACCACCAAAAGGAATAAGTGAAGAAAACATTGTTAAAAACCTTCGGGAATCTCAAGTAAAAAAAATCTTTAAACATAAGTTTACTTTCTTAAAAATTTCAGCAACACCTCCTTTGTAAAAACTAGCCTCGAAACGGGTACAACATAAAATATAAATAAAGCATCCCTAAACGGGAGCAAATCATGCCAAACGGCGGAAACAACCACTACAAGCATATATACGACGCCGTAGCGAAGAAATATAAATGAAAAAAAGCATAAGGAGGTAAAACTATATAACAAGGCCGGCTCACACGAGCACGACACCCAGAGTCAGAAAATAAAACAATATCGATCCTCACAGCTCGTCTCTAAGTCAATACATGAAGTGGTAGATGGAGAGTACTAGATACAATAAGAGATATACAATGTACATAAACGGATAACCGCGAACCCACCTATAGCAAAGGCTCAAGCCAACCGTAGCGGTATCCACCGAAAAAGATACAATATGAAGCCCTGCCGCGACTACTCTGAGGGTCAAGCCTGCAAAACACTATTGCACAACGGGGGTGAGTTGCCAACTCATGAATAGTAAATAACATCACACCGATAATCGCAGGTATGCACGAACAACGATAATCTATAACATGCAATCTGATTGCATAAATATGGCAATATGGATATGCAACAATCATGATGAAGGTACTCCATCAGGTACTACAAATACATGAAGCAATGCATATCAAAAAAATGCTGAGTATGGGATAAAACATAACATCATCAATGAATCATCATCGTGGAAAATCCTGATGTCCATCAACGACACCGCAAATCCCAATACCCCATACGCCGCCACTCTGATCGGCCCTCATGTCTGTAAATCTCATGGAACCTGAGTGTCCAATATCGACACTCGAAACATCATGAAATACTCATGTCCAGCATCGACACGTAAATACTCATCTCTCAGGCGCCGCATACCCAGATCGGCCCTCAATATATCTCATGTCATAACTCCCACACGGTATCCTCTGGATAACCGTCGGGTTCTATACTATCACCGGTAGGTTGTACTCCCTCAGCCGGGCTCACTGCCATTCTATACGAGTCTTCTTGCCCCGGTGTACCTCACCGGATCCACCATATACCCGCAGATGGTGCCTACCGCTCCTCGAATCGGGTAACTACCACAAGTCTCAGAACCGAGAAAACTCATGGTGGACGCATCGAAATATCATATCCAGAGAAACTGGGTTTTCAAAACAATACATAATTCCTTGAAATATCCCCACGGTTCTCAAATCCATAAATCACATGAAATCCATATCTCAATGCGTAAATCCATGAAATCTGATGTATGCAACATAAAACAGTAATATGAGCATATTAAGGGAAAACCGCGCTTTTAAATGAATTCAGTTTTAAAATATATCATGCGGTTCCCAATTCCTCCGAAATCAAGTAGAACATCATATGAGGTGTACATGTAGCTATAGCAAGATATGTTTATATACATGTCAGTATATATGTATGATGCATTCCATATGCGCAATAGCACAATAATCAACGTCTCAATGTCAATGACAATACAATACCATATAAGGGTATATGTAGCTATAGCAGGTATATGTGTGTAATGTAAGTATGTATGCATGATGCACATGTAGTTATAACAAGGTATGTGTATATACATGTCAATAATGATACAATATCATATAGGTATATGTGTAGCCATAGCAAGATATGTGGGTGTACATGTAAGTATGTATGCTTGATGTACATGTAGCTATAGCAAGGTATGTGTATATACATGTCAATAATGATACAATACCATATAGGTATATGCGTAGCCATAGCAAGATATGTTGGTGTACATGTAAGTATGTATGCATAATATACATGTAGCTATAGCAAGGTATGTGTATATACATGTCAATAATGATACAATACCATATAGGTATATGTGTATCCATAGCAAGATATGTGTTGCGCATGTCATGGAACTTAACAACGGTGTGGGTGTAGCATACAATTTAGTGCTCGTGTAACATGAACCGTCAGTAATGGTGCGGTGTCCAATAGGTACCAAGTCAAGGCACAACAAGTAATAATATGCAATGATGCTCATCCATATCAGCTCATATGCATATAAACATACAGCTATAATATCATATCTAGCCCCGACGCATACACGCAATACGGTCGATTTCCCCGTAGATGTTAAATCTACTCACCGACGATCTTGGGCTAAGTAAATCCGACCTCCAGCTTCCCTTTCTTCGCAGCGTCCGAAGTCCCCGTTTGTGATCTAAAATTTCACAAACACAACACATAAGGCTAAATATCCTGCGCCGAAACAAAGACAACGAAACGCAAGGATAACGTCCACTAGATATACACATTGTGTACTTGGTGAACAAAACGCGTACGACATCGCGACAACCTTAGCTAGGATCACTAAATGACACAACCACCATGCCTAGAACTCGATCGTACCGATCGTCCATTCACAACACAATATATATCATAGAAGTCAATGTATATATCAGCACAACGTCCATTAGAACCCATGTCCAATTTTACCGAAAACCTATTAAGCATCTTTTAATCATTTTAGCGCAAATCTAGAAGTTTAAACAATTCTAGTGGCCACAATCATCACATAATAGCTTAATTAAGCCACGCAAACCCTTACTACAATTTTAATCTCACACATATTATATTTAGTAAAAGTTAGTTTGCAATCAAGCTTAATTAGACAATTAGGAAAATAACAATTTATAATCTCACAACTAGATTAGGTTTTCCATGTCTAAACATGTTAACCTACACATAGAACCATAATTAATAATCAAAACCCTAACTTGATCTTCATAACCCTCTCTTGAACTTCTAAACTTGCTAATTAAAACCATAATTAAATATCTAATAAACTAGATTAAAGTATTTAAACAACAACTAAAGATTAGGGTTAGGATTTCATACTTCACAACTTGATTCTTAAACTTGCAAATTAACTCCCAAACTAGCCTCCAAAAATGCTAACTTTCATCTTGAACCAAGCTAAATTAGGCTAATGAATAATGGGTAAGCATTTGTTTAAGAGTTTGTTGGATTTTTTGTTGATTTTTGATGAATTTTTTCGGGAATTTTGAAGTGGAAAGAAGTGGGGAAATATTTGGGGCTGCCAAGGTGAGGCTGGGCCAATGTGAAGGGGAGGGGAAAGTTGTTGGTTTGTGTGGAAAAATCTAGACTAAAAATCACCATTAAAGCTTAATTAATGCACCTCCCATCATGCCACCTCTAAATCATTTTCTCTGATTTTCTTTAAACCCTAGAAACACCAAGAACTCTTAGATATTTTGAGAAGAAGACAACAATGTATAAACTTTTAATTAAGTTGGAATGGTTCACATTTGTATAATTAACCCAATCCAATTTATAATTACCACTAATTAAGTGTATAATTAAAAGCTTATAATAATATTTTAATTAAGGAAAAATATTTAAGTGAACTAAAAATTATAAGCGACTAACTAAATACCACATACTAGCAATTTCCTAGTTAAACTGGGTGCATTTACCTCTATATAAAAAAATGATCACCTCTTGGTTTTTACGAAAAACACAAATTATTTTACCTATTATCGAAAAATTCGCCTAATCGATTTCTAAAACGTTACAATCTTCCCCCTTAAAGAAATTCGGTCTCCGAATTTAAAATTTTAACTATACGTACATTCGAAGAGATGAGGGAATTTCTTCCGCATCTCGCTCTCGGCCTCCCAAGTGACCTCTTCACTATTAGGGCCATGCCAAAGAACCTTCACAGATGGCAAGACCTTTGACCGAAGTTTCTTAACCTGCCAATCCAATATAACTACTGGCTGCTCGGTGAACGAAAGATCACGCTCTAACTGAACGGTCTGGTGCTGAATCATGTGAGAAGGGTTATGAAGGTACTTGCGAAGCATCGACACAAGAAATACAGGGTGAACATCTGGGAAGCTAGGCGGAAGTGCCAAACGATAGGCAACGGTACCAACTCGCTCAATGATCTCAAAAGGACCTACAAATCCGGGACTGAGTTTCCTTTTCTTCCCAAATCTCATTACGCCCTTCTTCGGAGAAATCCATAGGAATACATGATTCCCCACTGCGAACTCGAGCCTGCGATGACGACGGTCGGCATAAGACTTCTGTCTGCACTGAGCTGCTCTCATCCTATCCTGAATAAACTGGATCTTCTCCGTAGTCTCCTGAACTAGCTGGGCTCCCAAAATCCAGCTCTCCCTGAGTTCGGTCCAGCAGACTGGCAATCGATACTTTTTACCATACAAAGCTTCAAAAGGCGCCATCTGAATCGTCTCCTGATAACTGTTATTATAGGAGAACTCTATCAACGGCAAGTGACGGTGCCAACTGCCCGCAAAATCAAGCACGCACACATGAATCATATCCTCCAGAGTCTGTATAGTCCGCTCCGACTGACCATCGGTCTGCGGATGAAAAGCGGTGCTAAAACTCAAGCGGGTACCTAAGGCTTCCTGAAGCTTCTGCCAAAGACGGCTAGTGAACTGGGTGCCCCAGTCGGATATGATGCATGTGGGAATGCCGTGTAAACGCACAATCTCATCAATGTACAACTGAGCATACTAAGCATAACCGAAAGTGGTCTTCACTAGAAGGAAGTGAGCCGCTTTCGTCAACCGGTCAACAATAATCCAAATGGAGTCATACCCTCGACTGGACCTGGGTAGACCCACAACGAAATCCATGGAGATCTGTTCCCATTTCCATTCCGGAACGGGTAGAGGCTGCAACTCTCTTGCCGGTCTCTGATGCTCAGCCTTGACTTGCTGATAAGTGAGGCACCTCGAAACAAAATCCGAAACATCACTCATCATCCCTGCCCACCAGTAGATATCTCTCAAGTCATGATACATCTTGGTGGAACCTGGGTGAACACTAAATGCTGACTGATGTGCCTGCTCTAGGATCTCACGTATCAACCCATCGGTATCAGGTACACATAAACGAGTCCCGAAACGTAGCACACCCTGGTCATCAATCATGAACTCTGAATCTCTTCCCTGCCGAACATTCTCAAGAATCACAGACAAACGGGCATCGGCAGGCTATGCCTCACGAATACAATCAAGTAGAAGTGGACGGGCGCGGATGTGAGCACGTTTACTCTACTGTCGCACAAGATCTGCCAATCTGCAGGAGACTGTCTCTGAACTACGCTCAACTGGGACAAGCTACCCCCGGGCCTACGACTCAAAACATCGGCTACTACATTCGTCTTGACCGGGTGATAAAGGATCTCACAATCATAATCCTTTACAAGCTCCATCCAACGCGCTATCTTAAATTCAGATCCCGCTGCTGGAAGATGTACTTCAAGCTCTTGTGGTTCGTGAATATTTGACACGACTCCCCGTACAAGTAGTGCCTCCAAATCTTAAGCGCGAAGACCACCGCGGCCATCCCAAGATCGCGAGTGGGATAATTCTGCTCGTGCTTCTTCAGCTGCCGAGAAGTGTAAGTGATAACTCTATCATGCTGCATCAATACACAACTGAGCCCCACTCGAGAAGCATCACAGTAAAGAACATAGCCGCCCGATCCAGAAGGCAAGGATAATACTGGTGCAGTCGTCAACCGAGTCTTCAACTGGTGAAAAATCTGCTCGCATGCCTCAGTCCAAAGAAAAGGAACCCATTTCCTGGTCAGTCCAGTCAGCGGTGCAGCAATACTCGAGAAGTCCTGCATGAAACAGCGGTAATAACCTAAAAAGCCCAAAAAGCTGCGGATCTCCGTCACTGATACAGGTCTGGGACAAATCTGTACGGCCTCGATCTTCCTCGGGTCCACACGAATACCTTCTCCCGTAACCACATGACCCAGGAAGTCAACACTATCAAGCTAAAAGGCAAACTTCGAGAATCTAGCAAATAGCCGGTGCTCTCTCAATGTCTGCAAAGCAATCCTCAAGTGTTGCTCATGCTCCTCTCGACTCTTGGAATAAACCAGAATGTCATCAATAAACATGATAATAAACTGGTCAAGGAACGGCCTGAAAATCCGATTCATCAAATCCATGAACGCTGCTGGGGCATTAGTGAGTCCGAACGACATCACCAAAAACTCATAATGCCAGTAGCGCATACGAAAAGCAGTCTTCGGAATGTCATCATTCCGAACCCGCAACTGATGATAACCTGATCTCAAATCAATCTTAGAAAAAAGTCCTACACCCTGGAGCTGATCAAACAAATCGTCAATGCAAGGTAAAGGATACCTATTTCGCACCGTAACTCGGTTCAATTGAAGATAATCAATACAAAATCTCAAACTGTCGTCCTTCTTCTTGACGAACAGAATAGGAGATCCCCAAGGTGAAACACTCGGACGTACAAGTCCCCTATCAAGTAACTCTTGCAGCTGATCCTTAAGCTCCTTAAGCTCCGCCAGGGCCATCCGGTAAGGCGGTATAGAAATAGACCCCGTGCCGGGGATCAAATCAATGCAAAACTCAATCTCACGCTCTGGCGGCAATCCAGGTAACTCATCGAGAAAAACATCGGGAAAATCTCTCACGATAGGAACCTGGTCCAACGAATCTATTGTGAAAGCCAAGAATCCCCGACATCCTCTCCTCAAAAGCCGACTAGCGCAAAGGGCTGAAATCAAACTGTGAGGGGCGGTACCACGGTCCCCCTGCACAACAAGAATTGACTCGCCGGGAAAACAAAACCTGACTGCCTTCTCACGACAGTCCACGAACGCATAGCAAGTAGCTAACCAGTCCATGCCCAGGAGAACGTCGAAGTCCAACATCTCAAGAAGGATCAAGTCGACGGACGAATCTCTATCTCCTATACGAACGGCACACAACCGAAACACGTGTCGCGCAACAAACGACTCACCAACAGGAGTAGTCATGACAAGCGGCTGATCTAGCAAACTTGACTCTCGGCCCAACCTCGACACGAAGTGTGTAGAAACATACGAGTGTGTAGATCCCGGATCAAATAAAACGTGTGCATCGAAGGAACATACAGAAAGAGTACCTGAAACCACTGCATTGGACGCCTGCGTGTCCTGATGGGTTTGAGCAAACACTCAAGATGCCCTCTACCGGCAACTGGCTGCCCTCCACCTCGGCCACCCCGTCCTCTCTGAACAAAACCTCTGTGACCACGACCTCTCTACGCATAAGTCCGATACGGAGCAACAACAGGCGTAAGAAGAAACGCTCTCTGAGGTGAAGGTGGTAAGGTAACATGTGGAACCGCTGTCTCCCACTGGAGTATCTCAGTGCAATCTCTGATGCGGTGATGGGGACTGCCACATCCAAAACATCCTGGCGATGACTGCTGACCCTATGGGTATAAACTATATGTCTGGCCCCGTCTCACGCTCCGTCTACCCGCACGGCCCACAGCGAATCCACCGCGGCCCATGCCAAACTGCCTCTTTGCTGATAAATCAGTATGAACCATCTTCGGTTCCGGAATGACCGAAGTCTCAGAAATGCGCTCCTCTACCAATAGGGTTGCGTCCACTGCGGCTGCATAGGTGTCAAAATGCTGGGAGCAGATAGCGAGGAACAAATGGGTAATCAGGCCTCGAACAAACGTCTTGATCCGCATCTCCTCGGTGTCCACCAAATATGGAGCATGCACAAATAGCTCGGTAAACTGCACATCGTACTCTGCCACCGTCATACCCGGAGTCTGGCGCAACGACTCAAAACTGTGAGCTCGAGGATCCCTGACGCTCTGCGGAAGAAAACGGGAAAGAAACACCGTCACGAACTCAGCCCAGGTCATAGGAGCAAGACCCGCGGCTCTGTCCGTCTCTAAAGACTTGCACCAATTCTGGGCAAAACCTTCGAGACGAAAACTCGTGAACTCTACCCATCTCGCATCGGAACATCTCAGCGAATGACAGATCCTGGCCATCCGATCGATAAACGACTACAGATCCTCAGCTGTATTGGTGTCGGTGAAGACTGGAGGCTTCAGCCTCATGAACTCAGATAATGATACGGTGATCACCTCCGTAACTGTAGCTGCGACTGCCGGAACAGTAGGCACTATCGCGGTCCCCTTAGCAGGTGGGTCAACCTCCTGTCTCTGCGCTCGACTGGCCTCAACTAACGACTCTATCATCTGGCGCAAATCCCGCATACCGGCCTCTAGCATAGTAATACGGTCTGTCGAGGGTGGATCAATCTGCTCTTATACAACGGGCGTACCGTCCTGGTCAGTCCTCATCACCAATGAGCATGCCCAGAACTCGGCTCTCGCGGCCGCTCTCTGCACCCGCATAGTCTTCGACGGCAAAATGGCTGGAAATGAAAATAGGATTCGATAAGAACATAGAAAACGAATCGCAAGGATGTATATAATCACGGAAGGAATTTCAACCAACAAGTCCTAAGGTCACTTAGGCGGAGTACCGTGTCGTAAGTATGCCGCGGAATATACACACGCTACGTCACTCTGTTTAAGCCACCTACTCCATCATACCAAGGTCATCCTACACTCCGAAAGGTAAACCTAGCGCTCCGATACCAACTTTGTCACGACCCAAATTTAGGCACGTGACCAGCACTTAAACCATGTGACGTCAATAGGCGTACGCAATTTAAGTAAGCCGAAACCCAGAAATCTAAACCACCAAAAGAAATAAGCGATGAAAACATTGTTAAAAACCTTCGGGAATCTCAAGTAAAAAAAAATCTTTAAACATAAGTTTACTTTCTTAAAAATTTCGGCAGCACCTCATTTGTAAAAACTAGCCCCGAAATGCGTACAACATAGAATATAAATAAAGCATCCCCAAACAGGAGCAAATCATGCCCAACGGCGGAAACAACCACCACAAGCATATATACGACGCCGTAGAGAAGAAATATAAATGAAAAACAACATAAGGAGGTAAAACTACATAACAAGGCCAGCTCACACGAGCACGGCACCCAGAGTCACAAAATAAAACAATATCGATCCTCACAACTTGTCTCTAAGTCAATACATGAAGTGGTAGATGGAGAGTACTAGATACAATAAGAGATATACAATGTACATAAACGGATAACTGCGAACCCACCTATAGCAAATGCTCAAGCCAACCGTAGCGGTATCCACCGAAAAAGATACAATATGAAGCCCTGCCGCGAGTACTCTGAGGGTCAAGCCTGAAAAAACTATGGCACAACGGGGGTGAGTTACCAACTCGTGAATAGTTAATAACATCACACCGATAATTGCAGGTATGCACAAACAGCGATAATCTATAACATGCAATCTGATAGCATAAATAAGGCAATATGGATATGCAACAATCATGATCAAGGTACTCCATCAGGTACTACAAATACATGAAGCAATGCATATCAAAAAAATGCTGAGTATAGGATAAAATATAACATCATCAATGAATCATCACCGTGGAAAATCCTGGTGTCCATCAACGCCACCCCAAATCCCAATACCTGAGGCGTCGTCACTCTGATCGGCCCTCATGTCTGTAAATCTAATGGAACCTGAGTTTCTAACGTCCACACTCGAAACATCATGAAATACTCGTGTCCAGCATCGAAACGTAAATACTCATCTCTCAGGCGCCACATACCGAGATCGGCCCTCAATATATCTCATGTCATAACTCCCACACGGTATCCTCCGGATAACCGTCGGGTTCTATACTATCACCAGTAGGTAGTACTCCCTCCGCTGGGCTCACCGCCATTCTATACGAGTCTTCTTACCCAGGGGTACCTCACCGGATCCACCATGTACCCGCAGATGGTGCCTACCGCTCCTCGAATCGGGCAACTAACACAAGTCTCAGAACCGAGAAAACTTATGGTAGACGCATCGAAATATCATATCCAGAGAAACCGGGTTTTCAGAGCAATACATAATTCCTTGAAATATCCCCATGGTTCTCAAATCCATAAATCACATGAAATCTATATCACAACGCGTAAATCCATTAAATCCGATGTATGCAACATAAAACAGTAATATGAGCATATTAAGGGAAAACCGCTCTTTTAAATGAATCCAGTTTTAAAATATATCCTGCGGTTCCCAATTCCTCCGAAATCAAGTGCAACATCATATGAGGTGTACATGTAGCTAGAGTAAGATATGTATATATACATGTCAGTATATATGTATGATGCATTCCATATGCGCAATAGCATAATAATCAACCTCTCAATGTCAATGACAATACAATACCACATAGGGGTATATGTAGCTATAGCCAGGTATATGTGCGTATATGTAAGTATGTTTGCATGATGTACATGTAGCTATAGAAAGGTATGTGTATATACATGTCAATAATGATACAATACCATATAGGTATATGTGTATCCATAGCAAGATATGTGGGTATACATGTAAGTATGTATGCATGATGTACATGTAGCTATAGCAAGGTATGTGTATATACATGTCAATAATGATACAATACCATATAGGTATATGTGTAGCCATAGCAAGATATGTGGGTGTACACGTAAGTATGTATGCATCATGTACATGTAGCTATAGCAAGGTATTTTTATATACATGTTGTAGGGTTCCTAGGCATACTCAAGAGGTTCCGCAACTGATCAACCATGGCAAAATCAAATTTTTCCGGTGCCTAGGAAACCCTAATGCGATCGTTAACTAGAGGATAGACGAAAACAAATGCGAGCAAACAACTTTACTCTAAAGTGAACGGAAATACAACCTTTGTAGATCCGGTCCTCCACATCCTTAGCTCCAGGATGATGTCCCTCCGCTGCGATCATCGGATCCCGGACTCTAGCGATGGTTTCGTCGAAGAAATGATCGGGCTAGGTCGTCGACTTCGATGCCGAAGATGATCTACGTCGAGGCAACTCAAGATCAAGCTCCAACTTCACCAAGTTATGAAACTTGTGAAGAAAACACCCTATACTACATGGCAAGTGGTAGAGGATGAAGAAATAGGAAGTGGGTTCACTTTGGATTTGGATTTCTCACATGGAATCATCACTTAGACATTTTCAAGAAAAAGGTTTTCTTTCTTCTTGAAGAAGAAGAAAAAGAAAAAAAATGAAAATGAATTAATTCCAAAAAGAAAAATGAAGTGATGGTTATCATAGTGCAACCATGGGTGAAGCAAACTCATGTAGAGAGCAAACCCTATATTAGGTAATGGTTAGGTTTAAAAGATAAAACAAAATGGTTACTTTATCAAAGCTTCATGAAGCTTCAACAAAAATACAAAGAAAGCCACCATTTCATTTTAACTAAAATGAATAAAGAAAATAAATAAATCAAATTAAAACCTAACCATTAAGCTAAAGATGGTTTAAAGCAAGCATACACCCAAGTTTGCATGTATCATCAAATATGATACAAATAAGTGCACAATAAAATATATCATATATACAATGTGCACATTCAAGCGAGATAATCAATCTTAAGAGAAACAATACTAGTTAATGTATAGTAATATATCAAATATATAATTATACATTAAATCATTAAATCAACACTTAATTTAACGATCCGGTCATATTACATATGACCGACTAATATCAAGTGTATCAATGTATCGAATCAACACTTGATTCGGTAACCCGGCTATATCACATATAACCAGCCGATGATACAAATCGCGAGAATAGAATACAGTATCACATACTGGTATTATTCTCGGTCCCGCACATATCTCATATGCGCTCCTATTTCGTTTCGCTTGAGCCAGGAAACCTCTGTGTAGGACTCTAAAGACTCGTCAATACGCCGGCAGCAGGTGATGATCATATCAAACACCCACAAGCCGCAAGCGGTCTGCTAAACGTAACGGCCACCTGGGTATTGAGCGATTAGAAGATCAACGAGCAAGCCCGCTCACACTCCTGTGAATCCAACCAGCAACACTTGCCGTACAGTCCGGTCTCGTCGTCTGATATGTCGCATATCTCTCCTAGAGGTGGTAAACGTCAGACCCCAGTAGCTCGATAAGTCATGTCGATATGAGGTTTATAACAGTTCGAGAAACTAATGGTAACACTTACCAGTAAATCTCAGCAACCCTGGCCAGGGATTTCCGGTTATAGCCAATCGAACACAGCGCAACATCAACTCCCTATACCGGGAGAGACGAATCCCCTCCTATCGCTCATTGCCTTATGTGATTCCGGACTGTACCTAAAAACCACCATTTTGCACGCCCTCTTGGATGTGGTAAGGTGGAAATCAAAGCACAGTGGGAATCACACAAGACTCTATGACGATCTCGGGTCAACAGACTACTCTGTACCAGTGTCACCAGAGAACTGCCATCTGACGTAAGGTATAATACCATCTGGGAGTTCTCGGCGAGTCCATCCAGTGTACCCAGTCTCCACTGAGCACCCGTATATCATCTCTGATGTCAAACACCAATGGATATGGGATCATCCATCGCCCATCTGTATGGGTCGAGAAGGTATACGCTAGTCTACTCTGGTATATCGATGTCTCGTCTCGATACACCCATGACTAGGGACCTTGAAGGATGTACTTAAGGACTACCATGTCCCCACTAGTATGATCCGCATCATAGTCCAGGTAGTCAAGTACACATCCTAAGGGCTTTACCAACATGTAACAGAGAGACAATCATTGTACACGTTAAGGTAAAGAGCAACCAGATAGCATACTATCATGTCGAGCAAGAAAGTCCTCCCTTTATATGTCCAAGCATCCACTACAATATACATCCTATGTATAGCAATGGCCTTTAGGGCATACATATAACTAACAATCTCCCACTTTCACTAGGGCCATCTGATAGCAGTGGTTGTAGTATCTCATACTCAACCATCCCATAAAAGTCTCTCTCTGGAAAAAGGCCTTTGTGAGTGGATCCGCCGTGTTGTCCTCTGAGTCTACTCTCCTGACCTCGATCCCTTGGAGATCAACCATCTCCATGATCAGGTGATACTGCCTTAGAATATGTATGGATCACTGATGGGACGGACGTTCCTTGGCATAAGCCACAACTCCATTGTCACACAATGGGAGGAACTAAGTTCATCTCATGAACTAATATACACCCAGACAGCCTCTTTGGTAACATCTTAAGTAGCGATGTATCCAGCCTTTATCGTCTAGTATGCCACGGTATCTACCTTGGAACTCTTCCAACATACCGTCCCTTTACTGAGGGTAAATACAATGCCTGTGACTGACATTCAGTCGTCCTTATCACCCTGGAACCCTTCCAGTGATTCTCCCCAGGATCATCTGATACCATCTCACTACAACTAGTGAGTATCCTAACATCCATTTAGATCTATCTCATAGATCCCAAAACCCAGGACTTTAGGAGGTATCGCTTTGATCCTGTATGGAGAATCCTTGTGATAAGCGGAGATTGACTGAGCGCAGCATAGGAAACTCTTTCCCTATCAAGAGTATGTCATCCACGTACTCTACGAGGATCACCACCATACTCCCTACTACCTTTTTGTATATACAAGGTTCATCTACCATTTTGATGAAGTCAAACTATTTGACTACTACATCAAAACAGATGTTCCAACTCCACGATGCCTGCTTTATCCTATAAAGCATCTTGTTCACGTTTCCGCTGCTCCCACTGTTTACGAAGCCCTCTGACTGTGTACTTATGGACTCTCTCTTCTAAAATATCATTTAGAAGAGCAGTCATGACACCCAACCGCCAGATATCGTAGTCATAGTATGTAGCCGTGGCAAGTAGGATCCGGATGGACTTAAGCATAGGCACTGGAAAAGGTTTCATCATTATCCACGCCTGGTCGATGATGAAAACCTTTAACAAGTCTTGCTCTGAAAGTCTCAACTTTTCCATCTACACCAAGTAATCTTCTCAAGATATACTTGCTCCTGATGGGGATTTAACCCTTCAGATATAGCAACCAAAGTCCATACTTTGTTGGTGTATAAGGATTCCATCTCAGATCACTAAGCATCCAGCCATTCTTATAGAGTCTTACTCCTGATGGCCAGCTCGAAACTAGTTGGGTCATCATCTCATGATGCAATCCCCTCTCCCACTGTCATAGAGAAACCAAAGTATCTCTCAGGTAGGTGGGGAACCCTACTAGATCGGCGGAGAGGCTGAGGTTCGTTGGTAACTATTGAATCCTTTGGTTTTATCAAATCATCTGCTGTAGTTTGTATAGCTGGAACCTTTCCAGTTCTACGTTATAGACCTTGCCTAGAGCTTGTCCGGTTTTTGCTTTTAGACATAGGCCGGACAACCCTAAATCTTAACCAACTTAAGATATGGGCTCTTCCCTTTCCATATCACATATGAAGTGGTAGACATCTGATTTGATCGAAACCCTATTCAATAGGTATGCAGCTTCTCAAGTGCATAACTCCCAAAAGGAAATAGGAAACTCAGTAGTACTCATCATAGAGCACACCATATCAAATAGGGTGTAATTGCTCCGCCCCGATACACCGTCGTGCTGTGGTGTATGCGGAGGAATAATGCTGAGAGAGAATCTCATTCTCCTTTAGAAAAGTCCAGAAATTCCATGCTCAAGTATTCTCCTCCTTGATCTCATCAAAGGACATAATACTTGTACCCGTTTTTGGTTCTCTACTTCTAACTTATATTTTGTGAATATTTCAAAAGTTTCGGACTTGTGTTTCAACAGGAACATATGTCTGAATCTAAAGAGATCATCAGAGAATGTAATGAAGTACAAAGAACCGGTCCTGGTATGTGTAGACAGGGGACCTTTATACATCAACATGTATCATCCCAAGAGTTCACTAACTCTTTTTCTGTTTCCATTAAACAGAGCTATGGTCATCTTATCTCTGTGACATGACCAGCAAGTTTCACAAGATGTAAATTCAAACTGATTTAAATATGCATCTTATATGTAACTTAAGCTAGTCGGGTCGCATTGATATGACCTAGTCTACAATACCTCAAGAAAGATCCGTTCATTTCTGAACTCTTCCTCTTGTGTGTGTTCTGTATACTAAGAACTGTAGTTTGATTTAGAACATCAATGCTTTTAGATAACATGCCTGAACCGATCACCTTTTTATATAGGAAATGTTCAAAACATTATCCAACAATACAAAATTTTATCATTTTTTTACTAATAAAGAGACTGATATGATTTTGTATATCAGGTTCAGTATCTAATAACATTCGTTCAGAATCAATGTATTGGTAATACAGGGTGACAGTGACCAACAGACTTGGCTGCAACACTTGCACCGTTTTCTGTCTCATGAAACATATCACCCGTCCTCAGTTCTCTACCTATCTGTAGCCCGTGTAACAGATTACATATGCGGGATCCTGATCCGGTATCTCATACCCAGGACGTAAAGGATACTGAGAAACAGTTCTCTGTAATGAACATACCCGAAGAAGATGCATCAGCATGCACTTTCTTCGTTTGGGCGGCACGGGAAATCTGGTATTCCCCAATTTCCTGCTCTGTCTTATAACAATTATAAGTTGGAGCGGGACTAACGTTCCCCAGCTCAGTATAACAAGCGGGTTCGGTCAATACATCCGTATTATTATCTTGATTAAGGCATGATATGGTCGCTACCTAGAGAGAGAAAAGAAACACTCTGCGTGCGCTCTTGCAAGAATAGATTGGTTATTTATTTTATCTAATCAGGATGGCTCCCACTGTTTTTACCAAATCTTTCTTCAAACCCTAAAAGGAAAGACTATCCGGGATTAATTACACGCTACAAGTTCGCCAATCTTTCGGCCAGGCCAGTGTCGGTACTTTGAGGGAGGTCCCCCGTGCTTTCGCACGAACCTAATTAATGTAAACCTCGTTTTCCCAGAGGCGTAACCTCGTTAACACCTTTCTAGACACCTACTTGATCGGCTAATTGTAATGTGTAAAACTCTCCCAGTAGTAACTCTTACTCGCAGCGGGTATCGGGATCCAACTATCTCATAGAAGGTATGCAATCTCATTGCAAATTTCAACACTTGAAATTCCCGATAATATTTTGCCCCAAACGATCTATGACCTTGACAAGGTCAACAAACCATAGACCGTAAGTCATGTTCAACCTGTCATTTCTTGATTGAATCAAACCCACCCGCACGACCCTTGACAAGGTTAACAAGGCCGTACGACTACCCTAACCCAATCTGCATCATATGCATAAGCAGATAAATACTGGTTAGCTACCGCACACTGCTCCTTGACAAGGTCAACAAACGCAGCACGAATACTAAGCAGGACTTATCTGAAATGACGGAGAGCTATGACAGGTTTTTAAGAAAACCTATTGCGTAATGAACTTGATATCGTCGTAGAACCAAATGATTTTAAAATGGAGTGTTTTTTAGGCTTTTCTATTTTTGCTAAAGGGGTCACTCCCGGTGAAGGGATCGTCGGCCTTTTCCTCGTCGAATGAGGTGCGGGATATATCATATATATCATAGTGCAAAGCAGAAACTATAGAAGCAATCAAAAGACAAACCGAGTGTGTAGCATCTGCCAGTTATTGCTAAAGGGGTCACTCCCGGTGAAGGGATCATCGGCCCTTTGCTCATCGAATAAGGTGCAGGATATATCATATATACCGCTGTGCAAAGCAAGAACTGTAGCTACCTGTTTTATTTTTGAAATTCGATTCCACAACATCTTTAGGTTTCTTTTCTTTCATTAATCATATTAATGAAGTCCCATCATTTAAGCACCTAAACATCACAGATAAATACGACGTACACTTATGCCATCCGCATTCGCCTCGATGTCCCCTCGTGCACCGTTAGGTTAGGTAACTAACGGCAGAGCGGGGCAGGGCTAGCGCGGGTGTAAAACATAAGTAACGTCTATATAATATATCATATATACTATATACAGTATCCATCACAGAACATATCACATGATCACATCACAGATATCGCAGCAGAAGAATCATATGAAACATTAGATATACTAGGACGTCCGTGTTTTTAATACGAGCCAGTATAAAACACGGATTCCAAGGTCGCGATGAATAGCCAAACCCACACCCCTAGACCCCAACGAGAGAGGGAAGCAACCCTACCAATTCTAGAGTTAGGAGACCCGGACTCGACTCCTCGAGTTGGTCTCCCACTGGACTCCAGAACCCGGTTACTTGTGCCCTCCTCCTTGGGTCTATCTGTAGGGTTGCTAGGCACACGCACAAGGGTCTACGAGGCATCAACCATGCCCGATTAAAAATTTAGCCGTGCCGAACAACCCGAATACGGAACTTTAAACTAGAGATTAGGCGAAAACAAGTATGCTAAACACTTTAACACTAAGTGAGAGGGATTACAACCTTTGTAGATCCGGTCCTTCACTTCATATGCTCCGTGTTGTGGTCCCTTCGCTGCGATCATCGGGATCCGGACTCTCGAGAGGTTCCACGAAGAGAAAGACGCAACCTTTGCTTCCGATCTTCGATACTAAGATGATCTACCTTGAAGTTTCTTTAACACAAGCTAACACTCATGAAATGATGTGAACACCCTCATCTAAATGGCAAGGGAAGATGTGGATGATGAAGTAGGATTTTTGCTCTCTTTATTTATCTTTTTCTCATATTTATTCATCACCTTTTGAAAAACTAGTAAGCTTTTTTATGAAAGAATGAAGGAGGAAGAAGATGAATAATCATTTGTGATGAATAGAAAGAATGTTATCATAATCATTTATGCAACCATGGTTGTAGTAACCATTGTAGAGAGTTTACTAGGGTTAGGGTTTGGGTTAGGTCAAAGGGTGAGTCACTTGTAAATATCTATCATAATATCTTAACAAAGACAAAGTAAAGCTTCTAGAATTAACTAGAAGGTTTAACCCTAATCCAAACCCTAATCATGTTTAAACTCCTCTAAACATGTTGCATTAATAATTATAATATGTTACAATATTATATATCACATATACAATATTTATTGTAACAAAATAAAATAATACATTTAACATATATCGCATATATATCAATGTATTACTCGAGTGAGAAAAAGAATCTTTTAGTGAGCAAATATTAGTTAATGCAATTTAATATATCAAATATATTATTATACATTAAATTATCGAATCAACACTTGATCCGACAATCCGGTTATATCACATATAACCGACTAATATTTATCCGTACCGATTCATCGAATCAACACTTGATCCGATGACCCGGCTGATATCAAATATCGCGAGAATATAATACGGTATCACATATCGCATTATCCGCGGTCCCGCACATAACACACATGTGCTCCTACTCCGTTTTTCCTGAGTCAAGAAACCTCTGTGTAGGACTCTAAAGAATCGTCAATACGCCGGCAGTAGGTGATGATCATATCAAACACCCACAAGCTGCAAGCGGTCAGCTAAACGTAACAGCTACCCAGGTATTGAGCGCTCAGAAGATCAACAAGCAAGCCTGTACATTCTCCTGTGAATCCAAACAGTAACACTCCCGTACAGTCCGGTCTCGTCGTCTGATATGTCGCATATCTCGCCTAGGGGTGGTAAACGTCAGACCCCAGTAGCTTGATAAGTCGTGTCGATATGAGGTCTATAACAGTTCGAGAAACTACTGATAACACTTACCAGTAAATCTCAGCAACCCTGGCCAGGGATTTCCGGTTATAGCCAATCGAACACAGCACAACATCAACTCCCTATACCGGGAGAGACGAATCCCCTCCTATCGCTCATTGCCTCCATGTGATTCGGGACTGTACCCAAAAGCCACCTTTTTGCACACCCTCTTGGACGTGGTACGATGGAAATCAAAGCACAGTGGGAATCACACAAGACTCTATGACTATCTCGGGTCAACAGACTACTCTGTACCAGTGTCACCGGAGAACTGCCATCTGACGTATGGTATAATACCATCTGGGAGTTCTCGGCGAGTCCGTCCAGTGTACCCAGTCTCCACTGAGCACCCGTACACCATCCTTGATGTCAAACACCGATGGATATGGGATCATCCATCGCCCATCATATGGGTCAAGATGCGTATACGCTAGTCTACTCTGGTGCATCGATGCCCTGTCTCGATACACCCTCGACTAGAAACAGTTATAGGATGTACTCGTCGACTACCGTGGCCCCACTAGTATGATCTCATCATAGTCCCAGTAGTCGAGTACATATCCTAAGGGCTTTATCAACATGTAATATAGAGACAATCAGAGTACATGTTAAGATAAAGTACAACCAGATAGCATACTATCATGTCGAGCAAGAAAGTCCTCCCTATATATGTCCAAGCATCCACTACAATATACATCGTATGTACAGTAATGGCCTCTAGGGCATACATATAACTAACAATCTCCCACTTGCACTAGGGCCTTCTGTTATGGTATCGCATACCCAACATTTAGCTGCGGTTGAAGTATCTCATACTCAACCATCCCATAAAAGTCTCTACTGGGAAAAAGGCCTTCGTGAGTGGATCCGCGCTGTTGTCCTCTGTGTCTACTCTCCTAACCTCGATCTCTCTAGAGATCAACCATCTCCATGATCAGGTGATACTGCCTAAAAATTATATCTGGATTTCTGATGGGACGGTAGTTCCTTGGCATAAGCCACAACTCCATTGTCACACAATGGTAGGAACGAAGTTCATCTTATGAACTTATAAATATCCAGACTGCCTCTTTTGTAGTATCCTTGGTAACGATGTATCTTGCCTTTAATCGTCTAGTATGTCATGGTATCTAGCTTGGAAGTCTTCCAACATACCGTCCCTCCACTGAGGGTATAGACAATGCCTGCGACTGACATTCAGTCGTCCTTATCACCCTGGAATCTTTCCAGTGATTCTCCCCAGGATCGATTGATACCATCTCACTACAACTAGTGAGTGTCCTAACATCCAATTAGATCTACCTCATGGATCCAAAACCCCGGATTTAGGAGGTATCACTTTGATCCTATATGGAGAATCCTTGTGATAAGCGGAGATTAACCGAGCGTAGCATAGGAAACTCCTTCCCTATCAAGAGTATGTCATCCACGTACTCTACGAGGATCACCACCATACTCTCTACTACCTTTTCGTATATACAAGGTTCATCTACCATTTTGATGAAGTCAAACTCTTTGACTACCACATCAAAACAGATGTTCCAACTCCACGATGCCTGTTTTATCATATAAAACATCTTGCACACGTTTCCGCTGCTCCCACTGTCTACGAAGCCCTCTGGCTGTGTACTTATAGACGTTCTCTTCTAAAACATCACTTAGAAAAGCAGTCATGACACCCAACCACCAGATATCGTAGTCATGGTATGTAGCCGTGGCAAGTAGGATCTGGATGGACTTAAGCATAGATCCTTAGAAAAGGTTTCAACATAATCCATACCTGGTCTATGATGCAAACCTTTAACAAGTCTAGCTTTGAAAGTCTCAACTTTTCCATGTACACCAAGTAGTCTTCTAAAGATATACTTGCTCCTGATGGGGATTTAACCCTTCACATAAAGCAACCAAAGTCCATACTTTGTTGGTGTATAAGGATTCCATCTCAGATCGATAAGCATCCAGCCATTCTTACAGAGTCCCACTCCTGATGGCCAGCTCGAAAATAGTTGCGTCATCATCTCATGACGTATTCCTCGCTCCCACTGTCATAGAGAAACCGAAGTGTCTCTCAGGTGGGTGAGGAACCCTACTAGATCGGCGGAGAGGCTGAGGTTCGTTGGAAACTATTGAATCCTTTGGTTCTACCAAATCATCAGCTGCATTTTGTATAGCTGGAACATTTCCAGTTCTACATAACAGACCTTGCCTCGAGCTTGTCCGGATTTTGCTTTTTAGACATAGGCCGGACAACCCCAAATCTTAACAAGCTTAAGATATGGGCTCTTCCCTTTCCATATATGAAGTGGTAGGCAACTGATTTGATTTGAACCCTATTCAATAGGTATGCAACTTCACAAGTGCATAACTCCCTAAAGGAAATAGGAAACTCAGTAGTACTCATCATAGAGCACACCATATCACATAGGGTGCTATGGCTCCATCCCGATACACCGACGTGCTGTGGTGTATACGGAGGAGTAATGCTGAGAGAGAATCTCATTCTCCTTTAGAATAGTCCAGGAATTCCGTGCTCAAGTATTCTCCTCCTTGATCACATCAAAGGACATAATACTTTTACCCGTATTTGTTGGTTCTCTTTTTCTAACTTATATTCTGTGAATATCTCAAAAGCTTCGGACCTGTGTTTCAACAGAAACATATGTCTGAATCTTGAGAGATTATCAGAGAATGTAATGAAGTAGAAAGAACCGATCTTGGCATGTGTAGACAGGGGACCTTACATGCATCAACATGTATCAATCCCAAGAGTTCACTAACTCTTTCTCTGTTTCCAATAAACAGAGCTATGGTCATCTTATCTTTGTGACATGACTGGCAAGTTTCATAAGATGTAAATTCAAACTAATTTAAATATGCATCTATATGTAACTTTAGCCAGTCGGGTCGCATTGATATGACCTAGTCTACAATGCCTCAAGAAGGATTTGTTCATTTCTGAACTCTTCCCCTTGTGTGTGTTCCGTATACTAAGAACTGTAGTTTGATTTAGAACGACAATGCTTTTAGATAACGTGCCTGAACTGATAAACTCTTGATATAGGAAATGTTCAAAATATTATCCAATAATAAAAAATTATATCCTTTCTTTACTAATAAAGAGACTGATATGATTTTGTATATCGGGTTCGGTATCTAATAACATTTGTTCAGAATCAATGTATTCTGGTAATACAGGGTGAGAGTGACCAACAGACTTGGCTGCAACACTTGCACCGTTTTCTGTCTCATGAAACTTATCACCCGTTCTCAGTTCTCTACCTATCTGTAGCCCATGTAACAGATTACATATACGGGATCCTGATCCGGTATCACATACCCAGGACGTAAAGGATACTGAGAAACAGTTCTCTGTAATGAACACACCCGAAGATGATGCATCAGCATGCACTTTCTTCGTTTGGGCGGCACGGGAAATCTGGTATTCCCCAATTTCCTGCTCTGTCTTATAACAATTATAAGTTGGAGCGGGACTAACGTTCCCCAGCTCAGTATAACAAGCGGGTTCGGTCAATACATCCGTATTATTATCTTGATTAAGGCATGATATGGTCGCTACCTAGAGAGAGAAAAGAAACACTCTGCGTGCGCTCTTGCAAGAATAGATTGGTTATTTATTTTATCTAATCAGGATGGCTCCCACTGTTTTTACCAAATCTTTCTTCAAACCCTAAAAGGAAAGACTATCCGGGATTAATTACACGCTACAAGTTCGCCAATCTTTCAGCCAGGCCAGTGTTGGTACTTTGAGGGAGGTCCCCCGTGCTTTCGCACGAACCTAATTAAAGTAAACCTCGTTTTCACAGGGGCGTAACCCCGTTAACACCTTTCTAGACACCTACTTGATCGGCTAATTGTAATGTGTAAAACTCTCCCAGGAGTAACTCTTACTCGCAGCGGGTATCGGGATCCAACTATCTCATAGAAGGTATGCAATCTCATTGCAAATTTCAACACTTGAAATTCCCAATAATATTTTGCCCCAAGCGATCTATGACCTTGACTGAGTCAACAAACCATAGACCGCAAGTAAAGTTCAACCCGTCATTTCCCGATTGAATTAAACCTACCCGCACGACCCTTGACTGAGTCAACAAGGCCGCACGACTACCCTAATCCAATCGCATCATATGCTTTGCAGATAAGCATTAATCAGCTACCGCACACTACGCCTTGACTGAGTCAACAAACGCAGCACGAATACTAACTATTACTTATCTGAAATGACGGAGGGCTACGACAGGTTTTTAAGAAAACCCTTTGCGTAATGAACTTTATATCGTTGTAGAATCGAGTGATCTTAAAATGGAGTGCTTTTGAGGCTTTTCCAGTTTTGCTAAAGGAGTCACTCCCGTTGAAGGGATCGTCGGTCCTTTCCTCGTCGAATGAGGTGCTGGATATATCATATATATCACTGTGCAAAGCAGAAACTCTTAAAAGCAATCAAAAGACAAACCGAGTGTGTAGCATCTGCCAGTTATTGCTAAAGGAGTCACTCCCGGTGAAGGGATCTCGGTCCTTTCCTCATCGAATAAGGTGCAGGATATATCATATATACCGCTGTGCAAAGCAAGAACTGTAGCTACCTGTTTCATTTTGAAATTCGATTCTACAACATCTTAGGTTTCTTTTATTTCATTAATCACATTAATGAAGTCCCATTTTAATTATGCTTCGCAAGCATCTCTTTTGAAACGAAATCTGCAATATAACATATATCTCATATATATAATATAAACATTCGTCACAGGCAGTAATATGATCTCATCACAGAACATTGCAGCAGAAGAACATATATGAAATATTGGATATACTAGGAGGTCCGTGTTTTCAATACGAGCCTGTATAAAACACGGATTCCACGGTCTTGATGAATAGCCAAACCCACATCCCTAGACCCCTACGAGAGCGGCAAGTAACACTGCCAATTCTAGGGTTAGGAGACCCGGTCTCGACTCCTCGAGATGGTCTCCCACTGGACCCTAGAATCCGGTTACTTGTGCTCCCCGCCTTGGGTCTACCTAATGCGGAAAAGTAAATAATATACAACGGTGACAGCTTCCGCTACCTGGAAGTGCCCCAATAAAAGAATATTACATACAAATGAATTTTACATGAATGAAAAAGAAAAACTCTCATCTCACATAAAACCCCCCGGCTATTCAAACGCGACGATCCAATATAACATATCACAGCAACACATAATATCTCATATCATCAACGTAAGCAAGTATGCGTATCCCGATTGTCGTTGATGTATAGCAACGAAGCCGGCGATACACCACATACTACGCTTACGGTCACAGAAAAGAAAGTGTAAAACTACAACAGTTGGAATCCGCAACTTCCTTAGACATCGCATGCCTATCCAAATGAATTCCTTAGACATCGCATGCCTAACAATTATAAATCCGCATTTTAGTCTCATTTATCGAAAACTCTTTTCAATATCAAGTCGGGCAATTCAACAAGATTCCCGACGTCCTGATCGAATGCTCGTCGCAAACTTTAGTAGACGGCCGCACCCCCAGATGCCGTCGACGAAGTGTACTAAGGCGGAACACCGCTGCCGCGAGCACCCGAACGGATGCTTTCGGCGACGGGGTTATCCTACAGTCACTTGGTCGGGGCTATGGGGCGTAGCTGTCTATTAAGTTTACCCGGCGAGTATCCGCATACTCTACGTGATTGCGACGGACTTTTGATCACATCAAAATTCCGTGGCAACCGATCATCTGAGACTAAACTGCTATGTTTATAATATTCAAATCAGTTATCTCATAACTACCTGTGGATTCCAATTATTGTATCACATTCCAGATAAATAGAAAAAGTTAAACTTTCCGATTGAATCATCAAGCACCCAAGATTTCCCCAATATATCTCAACACTTGAAATCAGTTTAAAAAACATCCATCACATGCCACAGTACCAATGGTCCAGCTGTAGAAGGGTCAAGCCAACGCCTCACATGTGGCACGCCGTACTGCCCCAAACCCTAAGGTTCAAAAGGCAGTTCAAGACGGTCACATAATCGAGTTAAGGTTTGTTGTCTTCTAGAGGGTCCACCGAGTTACTTGCACGACTTAGAATATTCTTAAACACGAGAAAAAATCCAACTTTTGAAAAAATTTCCGACAGGGGAAAAAGTGAGTTATTGATATCCGTTCGAACTTTTTAACAGTTTCTAAAAATTATCCGGACAAAACACAAAAGACGCAGTTAAAGTTCCCGATCGAATCATCGAATCCCTAATACAACCCAGAAAATTCAACAGTTGAATAAATATTAAAAATTCCCAGAAAATACAGCACTAAAAGACAAGAATTACTGTGCAAATTTCAAACAGTGACGTGAGTAAAGTGCCGCGGATCCACCGCACATGCCATGCATGTGCCGCGGTTCCGCCGCGATTTGGTGGAATCAGGCGCACGTGTTTCACAGTAACTCTTGTATTTCCTTGCCGATTTTTTTAAGCATTTTTAATTTGGAAAAAATCACAGTTTTAAAAAATTTCCAGAAACTAGGGTATATCGGGTTTTCCGGGTTCGATCGGACTTTAAACTTCGTCTAGACTTCGTCTAAAGCTCTAGCTTGGCTCTGATACCACTGTAGGGTTGCTAGGCACGCGCACTAGGGTCTACGAGGCATCAACCATGCCCGATTAAAAATTTAGCCGTGCCGAACAACCCGAATACGGAACTTTAAACTAGAGATTAGGCGAAAACAAGTATGCTAAACACTTTAACACTAAGTGAGAGGGATTACAACCTTTGTAGATCCGGTCCTTCACTTCATATGCTCCGTGTTGTGGTCCCTTCGCTGCGATCATCGGGATCCGGACTCTCGAGAGGTTCCACGAAGAGAAAGACGCAACCTTTGCTTCCGATCTTCGATACTAAGATGATCTACCTTGAAGTTTCTTTAACACAAGCTAACACTCATGAAATGATATGAACACCCTCATCTAAATGGCAAGGGAAGATGTGGATGATGAAGTAGGATTTTTGCTCTCTTTATTTATCTTTTTCTCATATTTATTCATCACCTTTTGAAAAACTAGTAAGCTTTTTTATGAAAGAATGAAGGAGGAAGAAGATGAATAATCATTTGTGATGAATAGAAAGAATGTTATCATAATCATTTATGCAATCATGGTTGTAGTAACCATTGTAGAGAGTTTACTAGGGTTAGGGTTTGGGTTAGGTCAAAGGGTGAGTCACTTGTAAATATCTATCATAATATCTTAACAAAGACAAAGTAAAGCTTCTAGAATCAACTAGAAGGTTTAACCCTAATCCAAACCCTAATCATGTTTAAACTCCTCTGAACATGTTGCATTAATAATTATAATATGTTACAATATTATATATCACATATACAATATTTATTGTAACAAAATAAAATAATACATTTAACATATATCGCATATATATCAATGTATTACTCGAGTGAGAAAAAGAATCTTTTAGTGAGCAAATATTAGTTAATGCAATTTAATATATCAAATATATTATTATACATTAAATTATCGAATCAACACTTGATCCGACAATCCGGCTATATCACATATAACCGACTAATATTTATCCGTACCGATTCATCGAATCAACACTTGATCCGATGACCCGGCTGATATCAAATATCGCGAGAATATAATACGGTATCACATATCGCATTATCCTCGGTCCTGCACATAACACATATGTGCTCCTACTCCGTTTTGCCTGAGTCAAGAAACCTCTGTGTAGGACTCTAAAGAATCGTCAATACGCCGGCAGTAGGTGATGATCATATCAAACACCCACAAGCTGCAAGCGGTCAGCTAAACGTAACAGCTACCCAGGTATTGAGCGCTCAGAAGATCAACAAGGAAGCCTGTACATTCTCCTGTGAATCCAAACAGTAACACTCCCATACAGTCCGGTCTCGTCGTCTGATATGTCGCATATCTCGCCTAGGGGTGGTAAACGTCAGACCCCAGTAGCTTGATAAGTCGTGTCGATATGAGATCTATAACAGTTCGAGAAACTACTGATAACACTTACCAGTAAATCTCAGCCGGTTATAGCCAATCGAACACAGCACAACATCAACTCCCTATATCGGGAGAGACGAATCCCCTCCTATCGCTCATTGCTTCCATGTGATTCGGGACTGTACCCAAAAGCCACCATTTTGCACGCCCTCTTGGACGTGGTATGATGGAAATCAAAGCACAGTGGGAATCACACAAGACTCTATGACGATCTCGGGTCAACAGACTACTCTGTACCAGTGTCACCGGAGAACTGCCATCTGACGTATGGTATAATACCATCTGGGAGTTCTCGGCGAGTCCGTCCAGTGTACCCAGTCTCCACTGAGCACCCGTACACCATCCTTGATGTCAAACACCGATGGATATGGGATCATCCATCGCCCATCATATGGGTCAAGATGCGTATACGCTAGTCTACTCTGGTGCATCGATGCCCTGTCTCGATACACCCTCGACTAGGAACAGTTATAGGATGTACTCGTCGACTACCGTGGCCCCACTAGTATGATCTCATCATAGCCCCAGTAGTCGAGTACATATCCTAAGGGCTTTATCAACATGTAAATATAGAGACAATCAGAGTACATGTTAAGATAAAGTACAACCAGATAGCATACTATCATGTCGAGCAAGAAAGTCCTCCCTATATATGTCCAAGCATCCACTACAATATACATCATATGTACAGTAATGGCCTCTAGGGCATACATATAACTAACACTATCCTAGTGCGGAAAAGTAAATAATATACAAAAGGTGACATCTTCCGCAACCTGGATGTGCCCCAATAAAAGAATATTACATACAAGTTTTTACATGAATGAAAATGAAAAACACTCATCTCACATAAAAAAAACCCGGCTATTCAAACACGACGATCCAATATAACATATCCAGCAACACATAAAATCACATGTCATCAACGTAAGTAAATATGCGCATCCCAATTGTCATTGACATATAGCAACGAAACCGGCGATATCACATATTACACTTACGGTCACAGAAAAAGAAAGTGTAAAACTATAACAGTTGGAATCCTCAACCTCCTTAGACATCACATGCCTAATCAAATGAATTCTTTAGACATCGCATGCCTAACAATTATAAACCCCGCATTTCAGTCTCATTATCGAAAACACTTTTCAATATCATGTAGGACAATTCAATAAGATTCCCGACATTTTGATCGGATGCTCGTCGCAAACTTTAGTAGACGGCCGCACCCCCGATACCGTCGACTAAGTGCACCAAGGCGGAACACCGCTACCGCGAGCACCCGAACGGATGCTTTCGGCGACGGGGTTCTCCTACAGTCACTTGGTCGGGGCTAAGGGATGTAGCTGTCTATTAAGTTTATCCGGCGAGTATCCGCGTACGCTACGTGATTGCGACGGACTTTTGATCGCATCAAAATTCCGTGGCAACCGATCAAGTGAGACTAAAGTGCTATGTTTATAACATTCATTCAGTTATCTCATAACAACATGTGGATTCCAAATATTGTATTACATACCAGATAAATAGAAAATGTTAAACTTTCCGATCGAACAATCAAACACCCAAGTTTTCCCGAAACAGCTCAACACATGAAATAAGTTTAAAAACATTCACTTCGTGCCTCAGTACCAACAGTCCAGCCGTAAAAGGGTCAAGCCAACGCCTCACATGTGGCACGCCGTACTGCCCCAAACCCTAAGGTTCAAAGGGCAGTTCAAGACGGTCAGATAATCGAGTTAAGGTTTGTTGTCTTCTAGAGGGTCCATCGCGTTACTTGCACTACTTAGAACGTTCTTAAACTAAGGAAAGATCCAACACTTGGAAATTTCCCAACAGGGAAAAAATTGGGTATTTATATCCGGTCGAACTTTTTAACATATTCTAAATTATCCGGAAAAACACAGACAAAGTTAAAGATTCCGATCGAATCGTCGAACTCCCAATACAACCCAGAAAACTCAACACATGAGTATAATTTAAAAATTCCCAGAAGACTCAGCAATTAAAGAAGAAGTTACTGTGCAAAATTCAAAAGCTAACATGACTGTATGGCCGTGGAACCGCCGCACGAGCCATGCTCGTGCCGCGCTTCCAGGGCGCTTTAGTGGACTCAGGAGCTCGTTTTCCACAGTAACCCTTATAAAACCCTGCTGATTTTTCTGCTGATTTTTAATTTGGAAAAAACCTAGTTTTGAAAAAATGTACAGAGAAGGGTTTTAAACTAGGGTTTCGGGTTCGATCGGACTTCTAACATCGTCTACAATTCGCCTAAGGCTCTAGCTAGGCTTTGATACGACTGTAGGGTTTCTAGGCACACTCAAGAGGTTCCACAACTGATCAACCATGGCAAAATCAAATTTTTCCGGTGCCTAAGAAACCCTAATGTGATCGTTAACTAGAGGATAGGCGAAAACAAATGCGAGAAAACAACTTTACTCTAAAGTGAACAGAAATACAACCTTTGTAGATCCGGTCCTCCACTTCCTTAGCTCCATGATGATGTCCCTCCGCTGCGATCATCGGATCCCGGACTCTAGCGATGGTTTCGTCGAAGAAATGATCGGGCTAGGTCGTCGACTTCGATGCCGAAGATGATCTAAGTCGAGCCAACTCAAGATCAAGCTCCAACTTCACCAAGTCATGAAACTTGTGAAGAAAACACCCTATACTACATGGCAAGTGGTAAGGATGAAGAAATAGGAAGTGGGTTCACTTTGGATTTGGATTTCTTACTTGGAATCAACACTTAGACATTTTCTATAAAAAGGTTTTCTTTCTTCTTGAAGAAGAAGAAGAAGAAAGAAAATGAAAATGAATTAATTCCAAAAAGAAAAATGAAGTGATGGTTATCATAATGCAACCATGGGTGAGGCTAACTCATGTAGAGAGCAAACCCTAGTTTAGGTAATGGTTAGGTTTAAAAGATAAAACAAAATGGTTACTTTATCAATGCTTCATGAAGCTTCAACAAAAATACAAAGCAAGCCACCATTTCATTTTAACTAAAATGAATAAAGAAAATAAATAAATCAAATTAAAACCTAACCATTAACCTAAATATGGTTTAAACCAAGCATACACCCAAGTTTGCATGTATCATCAAATATGATACAAACAAGTGCACAATAAAATATATCATATATACAATGTGCACATTCAAGTGAGATAATCAATCTTAAGTGAACCAATACTAGTAAATGTAAAGTAATATATCAAATATTTAATTATACATTAAATCATTAAATCAACACTTCATTTAACGATCCGGTCATATCACATATGACCGACTAATATCAATTGTATCAATGTATCGAATCAACACTTGATTCTGTAACCCGGCTATATCACATATAACCAGCCGATGATACAAATCACGAGAATAGAATACAGTATCACATACTGGTATTATTCTCGGTCCCGCACATATCTCATATGCGCTCCTATTTCGTTTCGCTTGAGCCAGGAAACCTCTGTGTAGGACTCTAAAGACTCGTCAATATGCCGGCAGCAGGTGATGATCATATCAAACACCCACAAGCCGCAAGCGGTCTGCTAAACGTAACGGCCACCCGGGTATTGAGTGATCAGAAGATCAACGAGCAAGCCCGCTCACACTCCTGTGAATCCAACCAGCAACACTTACCGTACAGTCCGGTCTCGTCGTCTGATATGTCGCATATCTCGCCTAGGGGTGGTAAACGTTAGACCCTAGTAGTTCGATAAGTCGTGTCGATATGAGGTCTATAACAGTTCGCGAAACTACTGGTAACACTTACCAGTAAATCTCAGCAACCGTGGCCAGGGATTTCCGGTTATAGCCAATCGAACAGAGCGCAACATCAACTCCCTATACCGGTAGAGACGAATCCCCTCCTATCGCTCATTGCCTCCATGTGATTCGGGACAGTACCCAAAAACCACCGTTTTGCACGCTCTCTTGGTCGTCGTAAGGTGGAAATCAAAGCACAGTGGGAATCACACAAAACTCTATGACGATCTCTGGTCAACAGACTACTCTGTACCTGTGTCACTAGAGAACTGCCATCTGACGTAAGGTATAATACCATCTGGGAGTTCTCAGCGAGTCCGTCCAGTGTACCCAGTCTCCACTGAGCACCCGTATATCATCTCTAATGTCAAACACCAATGGATATGGGATCATCCATCGCCTATCTGTATGGGTCGAGAAGGTATACGCTAGTCTACTCTGGTATATCGATGCCCCGTCTCGATACACCCACGAATAGGGACCTTGAAGGATGTACTTATAGACGACCATGTCCCCACTAGTATGATTCGCATCATAGTCCAGGTAGTCAAGTACACATCCTAAGGGCTTACCAACATGTAACAGAGAGACAATCATTGTACATGTTAAGGTACAGAGCAACCAGATAGCAAACTATCAAGTCGAGCAAGAAAGTCCTCCCTATATATGTCCAAGCATCCACTACAATATACATCCTATGTATAGCAATGGCCTCTAGGGCATACATATAACTAACACATGTCAATAATGATACAATACGATATGGGTATATGTGTAGCCATAGCAAGGTATGCGTTACGCGTGTCCTGGAAATTACCAACGGTGTGGGTGTAGCATACAATTTAGTGCTCGTGCAATATAAACCGTCAGTAATGGTGCGTTGTCCAATAGGTACCAAGTCAAGGCACAACAAGTAATAATATGCAATGATGCTCATGCATAATCAACTCATATGTGTATAAACATGCAGCTATAATATCATATGTAGCCCTGACGCATAACGCCATACGGGCGATTTTCCCGTAGATGTTAAATCCACTCACTGATGATCTTGGGCTAAGTAAATCAGACCACCTGCTTCCCTTTCATCGCAGCGTCCGAAGTCCCCGTTTGCGATCCTAAAATTTCACAAACACAACACATAATGCTAAATATCTTGCGCCGACACAAAGACAACAAAACGCAAGGATAACGTCCACAAGATATACACATTGTGCACTTGGTGCACAAAATGCGTACGACATCGCCACAACCATAGCTAGGATCACTAAATGACACAACCACGAAGCCCAGAACCCGATCGTACCGATCGCGCATTCACAACACAATATATATCATAGAAGTCAATATATATATCATCACAACTTCTATTAGAACCCACGTCCAATTTTACCGTAATCAAGTACGTATCTTTTAATCATTTTAGCTCAAATCTAGAAGTTTAAACAATTCTAGTGGCCACAATAATCACATAATAACTTAATTAAGCCACAAAAACCCTTATTACAAATTTAATCTCACCCATATTAGATTTTGTAAAAGTTATTTTACAATCAAGCTTAATTAGACAATTAGGAAAAATAACAATTTACAATCTCACAACTAGGTTAGGTTTTCCATGTCTAAACATGGCAACCTACACAAAAAACCATAATTAATAATCAAAACCCTAACTTGATCTTCATAACCCTCTTTTGAACTTCTAAACTTGCTAATTAAAACCATAATTAAACTTCTAATAAACTAGATTAAAGTATTTAAAATATAACTAAAGCTTAGGGTTATGATTTTATACCTCACAACTTGATTCTTAAACTTGCAAGTTAACTCCCAATATAGCCTCCAAAATACTAACTTTCATCTTGAACCAAGCTAGATTAAGCTAATGAATAATGGTTAAGTATTTGTTTCAGAGTTTGTGGGATTTTTTGTTGATTTTTGATGAATTTTTTTGTAGAATTTTGAAGTGGAAAGAAGTGGGGAAATATTTAGGACTGCCGAGGGGAGGCTCGGCCAAAGTGAAGGGGAGGGGAAAGTTGTGGGTGTGTATGGAAAAATTTAGACTAAAAATCACCTTTAAAGCTTAATTAATGCACCTCCCATCATGCCTGTAACATTTCAAAAAAATAAAATATTGTTTTTGGGAATTTTCATAATTTAATATTAATTTTTAATGAATATTTTAATAGTCGGTATAATTAAATACCGATAAATGGTGAAAATTCCGGAGAAAATTTTGGAAAATTCTAAAATAGGATATTTTGTGGAAATATGTCATTTTAAGCTTTTATGGTTACGTAAATACTATTTTGGTGTTAACCGCGATTAAAAATCGCTAATTGGATTTTTTTGGCTTTTTGTGCAAAATGTGCACACAAACATTTTCCACACTTGTTTCATGTTATGGACTCATGATGGCTTAGGGTTGAACCATGTAAGATGACCAAGATGGGTTAACCTTTTGGTTAAGATAATTAGTTTAATTAAGGGTGTAGCTTTGTTTAAATTTGATTAGGGGTAGGTTGACATTTGGTAGGGGAGAGAGAGGGGATTGGATGGTTGTCATGCAACACTCATGAAGAGAGAGAGAGAGGTGGCTAAGGTAATGTCAAATCCTCTTTTCACCTCAACACTTTTTCTTGTCTCACATCACTCTCTCTCACACTCACATCTCTCACAACATCACATGCTACAACAACACAACCCCAATTGCATCAACAACAGCTTCATAACCTCACACTCCACCACAAACAACACCCAAAACAGCTTCAGCAGTAGCAGCTGCAACAATATCAGCCCAAAACTCTGCTGCAACAGCAGCAAGAATAGCCTCCACACCATCATATACCACACCACACTCCCATCATACTTCACCACACACAACACCATACCCTCCCTTAGCCACAAAACTCCTGCTGCTGCATCTTCAGCAACAAAACCCATTCTAAGCAGCAGCAACAGCCAAGGCAACAGCAACTGCAACCAAAACTACAGCAACATCAGCAGCTGCTACAGGAGCACCGCAGCAGCAACACAACTCTTCCTTCATCTACATCTTCCTTTCTCCTTCATCCTATGACCCGCTTGCGGTATAATCATGCAACCCGACTCCTTTATCATGGTTATCTAGCTGAAATTTAGTATTATATTGAAGATTAGTGCTAGTTTAGGAGAATTTGAGTGAGACTTGACCAAGTGTTGGTTTTGATTGTTAGTATAGCCTTACTAGGTGTTGTTAAGACCAGTTTAACCAAGATTTGTTCCAAATTGCACCAAAATACCAGATTTGTTATACTTGGCGTAATTTAGCAATTTTGTCGACTTTTTGACCTTTTCTGGAAACTGCTATCAACCCGGACCTCCTAAAATAATTTTGACATAACAGTAGGATGTGCAGGCAGATAGGAACCAATACCCAAAACCCTAGCCCCAACCTCATTTCCTTGGCCGCAAATTTTTTCCCCCTGGCCGCAATTTGCGGCCAGACCAGGGTGAAACCTCCTCGTTTTGCGTGCACAGACCTATTTCATGTAAACTTGACCCCTGGTATGTCTAGTTTCGACTGATTCCAGTTAGGATAGAATCTGGGTTGATTTTCATGAGTTGGCGTATGATTTACGACTTGTTTTCGTATGGGTTTTTGGTATTCGATGATTCGTTTCTGTCGGGTTGCGTTTGGACGTCAACGACAGTGGATATTGGCTGTGTTTGCACGCGAGGCCAAAGGTTTTTACCTATGGGCGTAGCGTGCACCATTTTGGTTTCCGACATGGTTTTCATGTGTTTTAGCGTGTGATATCCTTGTAGGTACCCCACGTGGCGTCGGAACGTTGGAGATGCTAATGGAGACATCGGCACCGGGACGCTTAAAGAAAGGTGAGTAGATTTATATCTATGGGGAGAAGTCGGGTGGATGGCGTATAGAACCCCTGCAGTCCGATATCTAGTATAACATATAGATTATATTTTCTGATATATACTAGCTTATGTGTGATTTGGTTGTTTAGGATGTGTTAGGTGGAATATGCATAAGATAGGGTTAGAAGTAGCTAGTGTAGTTCTAGTCGCGAACCTAGAATAAGTTTACACCCACACGCACACACGTGCGAATTTACTAGGGTTATACGGTGACAATGAGAATATTGGAGGACATTGGAGATGAGTCGATGAGATATGTTCTGAGCTTATGATATCGGTGATATGGCAGGACTCATATTGGAGATACGCCCTAATAATATAGCGGATCTTTAGACGACGATACATATCAGAGTGATATACTCTGAATAATTGACATGTGGTTGTGATATGAGATATGTCATGTTAGATATTTATAGTGGGTCGCATTGAGTGATGTACCCTTCTTCATGACGATATGTGATGTTGATATCAGTGATTTGAGGCTGTAGGTCAGCAGCCAGATCATGATTGGATTGATGATATTAGTGTTGTACTAGACATAGGTCAGTACCCTGGATGATGATCTTGATAAAAGAGGATATCAGATAAATAGGGTGATGAACGTGATAATGACCCAGCTATTGGGATGCCGTACGATGACTTATCGTACGAGCTGTATTTTGATAATTGATCCGCACTCATGGCTCGAGGATGTCAGATGATATACGGTATCGTATGCGATACTATTGATGCGGGATCACCGACTATTACATTTATATTTACATATATATCGACTCAGATTAGGTGGGTTCCATACCCCTCCCGATGTACTTGATAGTTAGATCAGTAGTTAGTATAGTAGATGTTAGACTAGACCCGAGCCATACCTATTTCAAAAACTTACGAATCGGGAATATCTTAAAAACAAGTAAAGTGATTCTACGGATATTTTCACAGGACGTATCTTACTTAAAAACTCCGTAGCGCTTATTTTAGTAAAAACCCCGATTTGTCTTATTTCAAATGGCACAATTTCATGACATATACATATTGATGTAGACTCTTCACAGTTGCGTTGATTTATTCGATTCCGCATTTTCATTGCTATTTGCATTTCATTTCATGAGCTATTGCTATATTATCATCATGCTATTAGGACACCAGCACAATTATCGATGATGCATATGTCCACGTACACTGTTTGCCGGCTCACACACTTCGTCATCGATAATTGCCATGTCACTACACTGTAGTACTGTTGCTTTCAGGATATGACCCTTGCATGGCATACTTGTACATATACTTATCGTACACTCATACTTGTGCACCTGCCTGTCGTACACTCATATTTGTACACATACATATTTGCACATACATAGATGATAATTCTAGATTTGGAAACAGCAAGATACTCTTCAAAACTGATTCATTTTAAAAGAGCGGTTTCCCTCAATATGTGCATATTACTATTCCTGGTTGCATGATAGACAGATATGCCTGCATTTCTTTTACATGTTGCATATATCATGCTTCTGATCATACGCATTGAGATATGTTGTTTTCATGATATTTCTGGATTTGGGAACCGTGGATATTTCAAAAGAAAATATGTAATTGTTTTAAAAACCTAGTTACCCTTGATATGATATTTCAGTGCGTCCACCATGTGTTTTCTCGGTGCTAGAGTGACATGTGAAACCCGATTCGAGAAGGCGGATGAGGCCGATTGCGGGTACATGGTGTGCCCGGTATGGTACCCCGGGGCGAGAACGGATCGCTGTGCAGTAGACGGTGAGCCTGGAAAAGGACCACTACCTACCGGTGATCGTATTTGAGCTCGGCGGATATCCGGAGGATATCGACCGGAGTTGAGAGATGGATATGGGCATACTGCTGGGGCCGAGAGCCGATACCGCAGACGGAGCCCGTGGGCTGACCCAGACTGACGGGTGCCCGATATATGAGGATTTACGTGCCGATGCTGGGCACAGTTTTCTTGATATTTTCTAGTGTCGATGCTGGGCACTCCGGTTCCATGATTTTGAATATATCCTCGTACTTCCATGCATATGCTTATGATATTTACGTGCATGATGCTTATTGTCATTGGGTGACGGGTGGACGGGATCCACGTTTATACAGACTTTGATTACTTACAGACCTCGATTACATTGATCATACTTCATTTGTATATATAACAGGGTATGAGGGCGCTGTTATATATACCCTTACACCAATATTAGTGGAATGAGACGCTAATATATGTGTATTGATATCCATTTGATACTTCATCATATTACTCCATGCAGACATACCTCTCATATATGACATGTTATTACCTGAGGCACTGACACGAGCACTTGGTACTACATACATGTGTAGATGTTTCATTGCTACCTTAGCATGCTTCAGACTTATTCATTTGAGGTTTTTATTATGATCGTATGACCTAGGTTGCGTCATGCATGCGATTTTCTGTTTGTAGATCTTTTTCTACTCACGAATTGGCAACTCACCCCCGTTGTGCCCCAGTTTCTTGCAGGTGTTGCCGTACGGATTTCATTACGGCTTTGCGGGCACTGTACCTTTCGGGTGACTTGCTAGTAGGTGGGTTTATTGTATCTTACCCATCATTATATATTGTATATTATATTTCAGTTGTATCTAGAAGTTCCATCAACCAAACTTGTATTTTTGAGATAGAGACCAGTGATGTTTATTCTTTCAACCGTAGAGTCGCGCGTTATATTTCTATGGATTTCATGCTGTTGGATTTACCTTTCTGTTGTGATCCTCGCCTTTAGGCGTTGTATATTATGTTGCTTACAGGTTGATTGTTATGGTTCTTCCTACTCTCTACTACTTTTCTTGGGTTGGATTTCTGGGTTTTCGGCTTACTTAGATTACGTACGCCTTGAGACGTTCGTAGTTTAAGTGCCGGTCATATTCCGTACTTTCGGGACGTGACAAAGTTGGTATCAGAGTGTTAGGTTTCACCTTCGGAGTGTAGGATGACCCTTGGTTGATGGAATAGGTGACTAAAGTAGAGTGACGTACCGTTGGTATGTTCCGCGGCATATTTATGACACGCCACTCCACTTAAGAAGCCTTAGGATGTACATTTCTTGTTCAGTATCATATTCCTTCCTGATCTAGCCTCATCAGTACCAGTTATGGTTTTGCTGCCACGATTACGGGCAGGGAGAGCTACGACTAAGAGTTGCGGTCAGCATGAGCTCGTTGCGAATGAGGACTGACTAGGACGTGATTCCGACGACACACGAGTGCAGAGATGTGTCTTTTATTGTGTTTTCGCGCCACGAGCATTGGATTGATCGCGGTATGAGATTTCTCGAACGTGCAGATTAGCACCAGAGGATCGGGCCATTGTTAGAGCTGCCAGTTGAGTTGAAGATTTCCAGTATGGAGAGTCTTATTCAGATCTAGAGCAGACCGGTTTAGAGATGACCACCAATGTATCGCCCTTCCTGGAGGATTGAGGCGCTGTTCAGTGTACGGGCGAATGAGCCAGTTGTTGTTGCGAGCGACGAGATATCGCCCCAGATGTTGGAGCTATTGCCGTACGAGATTGTACTAGGAGATTATAGAAGGTCGCTAGTCATCGAGGGTGAATGACTAGGACATGTGGTTCGTTCGCTACCCCGATGCGAGGTCATCAGATAGATTTATTCCAGCTAGAGGCGATTTCACGCAGGTTCGTTGAGAGTCGATTGAGACGATCGAATGTCAGAAACCTATTATTCCAAGTTTAAAGTATTCGGAAAGACATGCAGGAAATCATATGGACCCTCTAGAAGAATGAAACCCTAACTCGACATAATGACCGTGTGAAAGCCCTTGAACCTTAGGGTTTGCGGCAGTTCCGCGGCGCCATTAGAAGCTTAGGTTTGCCCTTCTACGGCTGGGCCATCGATGCTGTGGTACGTACTCGATACTGTTAAACTATACCCAAGATGTTGAGCTCTTGGGGGATTATGAGGTTTTGACGAATCGATCGAATGGTTCGACTTCATTCGGATGCTAGGTGGTGAGATGAATTTCTTAGAAGACTTCAGATACGAGGATAGCCGTTGGAGCTCAGTCCATGCAGCCACGGCGAGACGAGTCTGAAGCAGTCGACATTAGAGAAAAGTGGAGTAAGAGGTTCGTACAAGATATGAATGAGATGACGTTCCACTCCGCCGACATCAGAGATGCAATACGTACGCAGAGGCTTTGTTTATGGATATACCTTCCAGAAGGAATTGTGATGAGTACGCAGCTATTTCAGAACAAGAATTAGCCTTAGTAGAGGATGATGATTTCCGGGCAATTCGGCAAAAAATGAGATTCGAGAAAGGCCTAGACATGACATCTCTGGAATAAATTATGAGAAGACTTAGACCCAGGAGTGGTCATATTAGGCACGCCCAGCATGCCACAGTTCGGCATCGTCGACGAGATAGTTGACCAGGTTCGGGTAAGGACCTCACCCAGATGCGTATGAGTTGATCAAGGACGGACGAGTATTGAGTATTTCCTCCGATGGTTGGGGCGCGTTCCCGAGTACCTATTCGGCCAGACATTTTCTACAGTATGGTGAAGCTACAGAGTACGCAATTTCGAGTCCGTGCGGGAGACTTCGGACAGACCGTGGCCCATAGCAGTTACAGTGCGTAGATAACACGGCGTGACGTCATAGTGGACGACGATAAGACAAGCGGGACAAGAGGTTCGTGCGAGACGCTGACAAACTGTCATTACTTTCCGTCGAGGCTAAAGACCTGATGAACTTACAGAGGCGTTCGGATACTGCCAGTTTCCGAGGAAATGTGTGCGGCACATGCAGATGTCCAGAAAATGAGAAAAGATGCTATAATAGTACCAGCCTCCGTACAGATTGGCATAGGCGAAGTCGGATGAGACCTTGAGCAGGATTCCTTCCAGGACACAGCTGCAATGATATTTGAACCCAAAATCAGATGTGATGTGTTTTCAAAGAGCCAGAGGCCAACGCCAGTGAGATGCTGCATTACGAGTGGTCGTGATGATTGACCGAGAGATGACCAGTGAAAGTGCCAGAATGGAATCGTCCCCGTTAGCACACTTGACAGGGCCGATGAGCGGATTGATTGCGAGATAGGTAATCCGCAGAGAAGATAAGGACCCAGAGACAAAGGGCGCTAGACCGTGAGCCAGAGGTAAGTAGATAACCCGCGCTGTTAGCATTGGATGCACCGACACTTCCCGGTTTGAAGGAGGGTATACCGACGACGGTATTTACGATTTGTGATTTTGTGATTCGATTATCACGTATCCGTCATCTTGGATTTCGGTAATTTGGGCATTCCGTTTGCATGATTTAGTCTTGATGACTGAGTTTCACGATACTTGTTTTCTTCCACCATGATTACGCTTACAGAGTATTTGCGATTTTCGCACAGTTGTTACACTTGATATCGTTTTCGTGCCTTGATTTTACGTGTGATGATTTTATGGGCTTTAGATATTGAGTTGATTTTGTGCGTATGCATGCACGCGGTTTGGTTTTTGCACTTAGTATAGTTCACATATGCTTGCAGTGCAGTGCTTCGTATTTTGTGCACTTGGATGCACTGGACTTCGATTTCGATGATAATGCTCGATATTTGTTTTGTGCACTTTATGCACCAGATTTGGATTGTTAGCGCATGTTGGGCGCCGGTTATGAGATCCGATTTGGTGCACACCAGATGCACTAAATCGAGATTTTTTTCGTGCATATCAGATGCACCTGATGTTGCTGTCAGGCACACACATTGCCTATGACAGATGCTTCGTGCACACCTGTTGCACCTCGATGTCGTTTTGTGCACCTGCTTGGCATAAGTATGGATTTTGATTTCCGTGCGCACCGGACGCACAGGGTTTTCATATGCATTTTGGGGGTTGATTTTTATGGAGCAGTACGTTTTTATGATATTTGCTATGTGTTTTCGTACTGAGCAGGACTAGTCAGAGGACGGTGCCTGGATATATTTTGCACGCATTGATAGATTTCAAAGGGATTTCCGAAAGCGAGCTATAGTCTCAATATTTATATACGTGTCCGATGTAACACGAAACGTTTAAAACATGGAACCCTTCTAAAAGTGTTTTCAAAACGACGGATCGTGCATACTAAACAAAGATACATAAGTATATGACTATTTTCTTATAGAAACGTCCGCCACTGTGCAGCGTTATGCGCATTGCACATTGACTTTAAAGAATTTTGGCATGCATTTCCTTCATATATTTACATGTATAGTTCCGATTTATGGCATATCGGTTTTGCTTTGTATTTGGCATTCGTGTTTTCACCTTATCTCCGATGATTGCGGGATGCTTGACGGAGTTTTGATTTCGAGTTATCTGCTCGTTACGCATGCGCATGTATTGCGCTACAATGCGTTTTATTTATTGATGATTTCGGAGCCCCGTTGACTTGGACAGTTTATTGAAATGTTTTGGAAATTGGGGGTTTAAATTTAAATTCAGGCACCGAATTTCATTAAGGGGGGAAGACTGTAACATTTCAAAAAAATAAAATATTATTTTTGGGAATTTTCATAATTTAATATTAATTTTTAATGAATATTTTATTAGTCGGTATAATTAAATACCGATAAATGGTGAAAATTTCGGAGAAAATTTTGGAAAATTCTAAAATAGGATATTTTGTGGAAATATGTCATTTTAAGTTTTTATGGTTACGTAAATACTATTTTGGTGTTAACCGCGATTAAAAATCGCTAATTGGATTTTTTTGGCTTTTTGTGCAAAATGTGCACACAAACATTTTCCACACTTGTTTCATGTTATTGACTCATGATGGCTTAGGGTTGAACCATGTAAGATGACCAAGATGGGTTAACCTTTTGGTTAAGATAATTAGTTTAATTAAGGGTGTAGCTTTGTTTAAATTTGATTAGGGGTAGGTTGACATTTGGTAGGAGAGAGTGAGGGGATTGGATGGTTATCATGCAACACTCATGAAGAGAGAGAGAGAGGTGGCTAAGGTAATGTCAAATCCTCTTTTCACCTCAACACTTTTTCTTGTCTCACATCACTCTCTCTCACACTCACATCTCTCACAACATCACATACTACAAGAACACAACCCCAATTGCATCAACAACAGCTTCATAACCTCACACTCCACCACAAACAACACCCAAAACAGCTTCAGCAGTGGCAGCTGCAACAATATCAGCCCAAAACTCTGCTGCAACAACAGCAAGAATAGCCTCCACACCATCATATACCACACCACACTCCCATCATACTTCACCACACACAACACCATACCCTCCCTTAGCCACAAAACTCCTGTTGCTGCAACTTCAGCAACAAAACCCATTCCAAGCAGCAGCAACAGCCAAGGCAACAGCAACTGCAACCAAAACTACAGCAACATCAGCAGCTGCTACAGGAGCACCGCAGCAGCAACACAACCCTTCCTTCATCTTGATCTTCCTTTCTCCTTCATCCTAGGACCCTCTTGAGGTATAATCTTGCAACCCGACTCCTTTATCAAGGTTATCTAGCTGAAATTTAGTGTTATATTGATGATTAGTGCTAGTCTAGGAGAATTTGAGTGAGACTTGACCAAGTCTTGGTTTTGATTGTTAGTATATCCTTACTAGGTGTTGTTAAGACCAGTTTAACCAAGATTTGTTCCAAATTGCACCAAAATACCAGATTTTCTATACTTGGCGTAATTTAGCAATTTTGTCGACTTTTTGACCTTTCTGGAAACTGCTATCAACCCGGACCTCCTAAAATAATTTTGACTTAACAGTAGGATGCGCAGGCAGATAGGAACCAATACCCAAAACCCAAGCCCCAACCTCATTTCCTTGGCCGCAAATTTAATCCCCCTGGCCGCAATTTGCTGCCAGACCAGGGTGAAATCTCCTCGTTTTGCGTGCACGGACCTATTTCATGTAAACTTGACCCCTGGTATGTCTAGTTTCGACTGATTCCCGTTAGGGTAGAATCTGGGTTGATTTTCATAAGTTGGCGTATGAATTACGACTTGTTTTCGTATGTGTTTTTGGTATTCGATGATTCGTTTCTTTCGGGTGGCGTTTGGACGTTAACGGCAGTGGATATTGGCTGTGTTTGCACGCGAGGCCAAAGGTTTTTACCTATGGGCGTAGCGTGCACCATTTTGGTTTCCGACATGGTTTTCATGTGTTTTAGCGTGTGATATCCTAGAAGGTACCCCACGTGGCGTCGGAACGTTTGAGATGCTAATGGAGACATCGGCACCGGCACGCTTAAAGAAAGGTGAGTAGATTTATATCTACGGTGAGAAGTCGGGTGGATGGCGTATAGCACCCCCGCAGTCCGATGTCTAGTATAACATATAGATTATATTTTCAGATATATGCTAGCTTATGTGTGATTTGGTTGTTTAGGATGTGTTAGGTGGAATATGCATTGGATAGGGTTAGAAGTAGCTAGTGTAGTTCTAGTCACGAACCTAGAATAAGTTTACACCCACACGCACACACGTGCGAATTTGCTAGGGTTATTCGGTGACAATGAGGATATTGGAGGACATTGGAGATGAGTCGATGAGATATGTTCTGAGCTTATGATATCGGTGATATGGCAGGACTCATATTGGAGATACGCCCTAATAATATAGCGGATCTTTAGACGACGATACATATCAGAGTGATATACTCTGAATAATTGACATATGGTTGTGATATGAGATATGTCATGTTAGATATTTATAGTGGGTCGCATTGAGTGATGTACCCTTCTTCATGACGATATGTGATGTTGATATCAGTGATTTGAGGCTGTAGGTCAGCAGCCAGATCATGATTAGATTGATGATATTAGTGTTGTACTAGACATAGGTCAGTACCCTAGATGATGATCTTGATAAAAGAGGATATCAGATAAATAGGGTGATGAACGTGATATTGACCCAGTTATTGGGATGCCGTACGATGACTTATCGTACGAGCTGTATTTTGATGATTGATCCGCACTCATGGCTCGAGGATGTCAGATGATATACGGTATCGTATGCGATACTATTGAGGCGGGATCACCGACTATTACATTTATATTTACATATATATCGACTCAGATTAGGTGGTTTCCATACCCCTCCCGATGTACTTGATAGTTAGATCAGTAGTTAGTATAGTAGATTTTTTACTAGACCCGAGCCATACCTATTTCAAAAACTTACGAATCGGGAATATCTTAAAAACAAGTAAAGTGATTCTACGGATATTTTTAAAGGACGTATCTTACTTAAAAACTCTGTAGCGCTTATTTTAGTAAAAACCCCGATTTGTCTTATTTCAAATGGCACAATTTCATGACATATACATATTGATGTAGACTCTTCACAGTTGCGTTGATTTATTCGATTCCGCATTTTCATTGCTATTTGCATTTCATTTCATGAGCTATTGCTATATTATCATCATGCTGTTAGGACACCAGCACAATTATCGATGATGCATATGTCCACGTACACTGTTTGCCGGCTCACACACTTCGTCATCGATAATTGCCATGTCACTACACTGTAGTACTGTTGCTTTCAGGATATGACCCTTGCATGGCATACTTGTACATATACTTATCGTACACTCATACTTGTGCACCTGCCTGTCGTACACTCATATTTGTACACATACATATTTGCACATACATAGATGATAATTCTAGATTTGGAAACAGCAAGATACTCTTCAAAACTGATTCATTTTAAAAGAGCGGTTTCCCTCAATATGTGCATATTACTATTCCTGGTTGCATGATAGACAGATATGCTTGCATTTCTTTTACATGTTGCATATATCATGCTTCTGATCATACGCATTGAGATATGTTGTTTTCATGATATTTCTGGATTTGGGAACTGTGGATATTTCAAAAGAAAATATGTAATTGTTTTAAAAACCCGGTTACCCTTGATATGATATTTCAGTGCGTCCACCATGTGTTTTCTCGGTGCTAGAGTGACATGTGAAACCCGATTCGAGAAGGCGGATGAGGCCGATTGCGGGTACATGGGGGGCCCGGTATGGTACCCCGGGGCGAGAACGGATCGCTGTGCAGTAGACGGTGAGCCTGGCAGAGGGAACACTATCTACCGGTGATCGTATTTGAGCTCGGCGGATATCCGGAGGATACCGACCGGAGTTGAGAGATGGATATGGGCGTACTGCTGGGGCCGAGGGCCGATACCGCAGACGGAGCCCGTGGGCTGACCCAGACTAACGGGTGCCCGATATATGAGGATTTACGTGCCGATGCTGGGCACAGTTTTCATGATATTTTCTAGTGTCGATGCTGGGCACTCCGGTTCCATGATTTTGAATATATCCTCGTACTTCCATGCATATGCTTATGATATTTACGTGCATGATGCTTATTGTCATTGGGTGACGGGTGGACGTGATCCACGTTTATACAGACTTTGATTACATACAGACCTCGATTACATTGATCATACTTCATTTGTATATATAACAGGGTATGAGCGTGCTGTTATATATACCCTTACACCAATATTAGTGGAATGAGACGCTAATATATGTGTATTGATATCCATTTGATACTTCATCATATTACTCCATGCAGACATATCTCTCATATATGACATGTTATTACCTGAGGCACTGACACGAGCACTTGGTACTACATACATGTATAGATGTTTCATTGCTACCTTAGCATGCTTCAGACTTATTCATTTGAGGTTTTTATTATGATCGTATGACCTAGGTTGCGTCATGCTTGCGATTTTCTGTTCGTAGATCTTTTTCTACTCACGAGTTGGCAACTCACCCCCGTTGTGCCCTAGTTTCTCGCAGGTGTTGCCGTACGGATTTCATTACGGCTTTGCGGGCACTGTACCTTTCGGGTGACTTGCTAGTAGGTGGGTTTATTATATCTTACCCATCATTATACATTGTATATTATATTTCAGTTGTATCTAGAAGTTCCATCAACCAAACTTGTATTTTTGAGATAGAGACCAGTGATGTTTATTCTTTCAACCGTAGAGTCGCGCGTTATATTTCTATGGATTTCATGCTGTTGGATTTACCTTTCTGTTGTTATCCTCGCCTTTAGGCGTTGTATATTATGTTTCTTACAGGTTGATTGTTATGGTTCTTCCTACTCTCTACTACTTTTCTTGGGTTGGATTTCTGGGTTTTCGGCTTACTTAGATTACGTACGCCTTGAGACGTTCGTAGTTTAAGTGCCGGTCATATTCCGTACTTTCGGGACGTGACAAAGCCACCTCTAAATCATTTTCTTTTCTAATTTTTCTTTAAACCCTAGAAACACCTAGAACTCTTACATATTTTGAGAAGAAGACAACAATGTATAAACTTATAATTAAGTTGGCATGGTTCACATTTGTGTAATTAACCCAATCCAATTTTTAATTACCACTAATTAATTGTATAATTAAAAGCTTATAATAAAATTTTAATTAAGGAAAAATATTTAAGTGAACTAAAAATTATAAGCGACTAACTAAATACTGCATACTAGCAATTTCCTAGTTAATCAATGTGCATTTACGTCTATACTGAAAAATGATCACCTCTTGGTTTTTACGGAAAACACAAATTATTTTACCTATTATCTGAAAATTCGCCTAAATGATTTCTAAAACGTTACAGTTGTATATTTTATTGCATGGCGTGGTTGTGTCCGCCAATTGGCGAAGAGCTAGCTCCCGCTTGCGGATGCCTTTATATTGTGCATGTTTGCACCCGTTTGGGGCCAGTATTTACAAAGGAGACTCTGCCGAAATTTTCGGGAAAATATGATATTGCTTTTAAAAGTTTAATGCCACTTATTTTATTAAAACCGCTTTCTTTAAAACAAGTTTTTCTTCACTTATTCTTTAAAATGGTTTAGATTTCTGGGCTTTTTGGCTTACTTGAATTAGGTGGGGTCCTATAGACTTCACATGATTCAAGTGCCAGTCAAGTGCTATTTCGGGTTGTGACAAAATTGGTATCAGATCGCTAGGTATAACCTTGTTTCGAGTCTATGTTTGACTATGCGGAGTCTAGGGCGTATATATATATTCGGAACCTTGGCTTAACCTTACGGAACTTAAAATTGGTCGAGTGGGTACTAGACCCGAACTTTCATCGCATAGGTTGACCTTGGTTGATGGAGTAGGTGACTAAAGTAGAGTGGCGTACCGTGTGTATGTTCCACGGCATACTGACGATACGCTACTCCGCTTAAGAAGCCTTAAGATATACATTTCTTTGCATAGTATTATATTCATCCCTTTGATCTATCCTCATCGGTATCAGTTGGTGGTTTTTGTTACCACGATTGCACGCGCAGAGAGAGCTGCGGCTAGAGTTGTTGTCAGCTTAAGCCCGTCTTGGATGAGGACTGACCAGGGCGTAATTCTGGTGACACAAGAGTGCATAGATGTGTCGTTTTATTGTGTTTTTCGTGCTATGAGCGTTTGATGGATTGCTTTTACTAAAATTTCTCAAACGTGCAAATCAGCACCAGAGGATTGGGCTACTGCTAGAGGTCGGCTAGAATGTGATGACCGAAAATGTATCGTCTATTCTTGATGATTGAGACACTATTCAGCGTGCGGACGAATGAGCCAGTTGTTTGTGCAACTAACAAGATATCGCCCCAGATGTTTGAAGCTATTACAACACGAGTTGTGCTTAGAGATGTGATAGAAGATCGCTACTCACCCATGGATGAATGACTAGGACATGTGGTATGTTTGCTTACCCCGATGCGAGGTCATCAGATTGATTGATTTTAGCTAGAGAAGACTTCACGCAGGTATGTTGAGAGTCGATGGAAACGAACGAATGTCAGAAACCCAGTTTTCCAAGTTTAAGATATTCGGAAAAACATGAAAGTAATTCTGTAGACCCTCTAGAAGAATGAAACCCTAACTTGACATAATAACCATGGAAAAGCTTTTGAACCTTAGGGTTCGCGGCAGTTCCGCGGTGCCATTAATGAGGCTTGGGTTTGCCTTCTACGGCCGGTCCATAGGTACTGTGGCATGTACTGGATATTATTAAATTGTGCTCAAGTGTTGAGCTCTCGGGGAATTATGGGACTTTGATGAATCGATTGAAAAGTTCGACGTCGTCCGGATATCATATGATGGGATATATTACTTGGGAGACTCTAGATATGAGTATAGCCGTTGTAGCACAGTCCATACAGCTACGAAGAGACGAGTCTGAATCTGTTGACATTAGAGAAAAGTGGAGTAAGAGGTTCGTACGAGATTTTGATGAGATGACGTTCCACTCCGTTTACATCAGAGATGTGATACGCATGCAGAGGCGTTGAATGTGGATATATCTTCCAGAAGGAGTCGTGATGAATATGCAGCCGTTCTGGAACAAGAAATAGATTTAGTAAAGGGTGATAACTTTCGGGAAATTTAGCAGAAACGAGATTTGGGAGAGACCACGACAAGATCTTTCTGGAAATACTAAACGAGGAGACTTGGACCCAGGATCGGTCGTATTACGCACACCCAGTAGGGCAGAGTTCGGCATCGTCGACGAGACATGTTATGAGCGACCATGATAGTTGGCCAGAGATCTTTAGAGGACGTGCCAGAGCGGAGCTGTTTCCGTCAACATTTCCATATCTCGCCATTGAGCCGAGGAGTTATACAACTGGCAATTCGCTGTGAGAGTCGAGAGCCTAAGGGCACAAGGCGCCAGACCATGAACAGGAGGCAAGTAGATATCTTGTTATGCTAGCTTTGGATGCACCGACACCTTCTTGATTTTGATGAAAAGACATATCGACGACAGTGTTTACAATTTACGATTTGGTGATTCGAATATCACGTGTCCGTTATTTTGGATTTCGGTGTTTTTGGGCAATTTATTTGCATGATTGAGATTTGTGCACCACAGTTGCACTCGACTTTGATTTGATGTCTTTCGAGATGTTTGATTTTTATTTCATGCCTATCGTATGTATGTGATTTGACTTGTGCCTTCGGTGTAGTTTTCATGTACTTTAGTACTTTGATTCGATTTTGTGCACGCTGATGCACGTGGTTGTGAGATTATATACCACGGTATACCTGATTTCGATTGAGATGTGTTGTATACCGTCGATTTCAATTGTGATACTCGATATTTGTTTTTGTGCACCTTGTGCACTTGATTTAGATTCTTGCGCATACTTAACGCGCTTGATGCGATTTTGGTGCACACCAGATGCACTAAATCGGGATTCTTCGTGCATATCAGATGCACCGGATATTATTATCAGGCACACCGTTGCCCTTGACAGGTGTTTTTGTGCACACCCGTTGCACTTAGATTTTGTTTCTGTGCACATGTATGGCACATTCATTGATTTCGGTTTCCGTGCGCACCAGACGCACATGGCATTCTTAAAGACATTTTGGGATTGATTTCTTTTGGGCAGTATGTTTTTTGATATTTACTATTTGGTATAGTGGCTGAGCAGGACTAGTCCGAGGACAGTACCTGGATATATTTTTGCATGCATCGATAGTTACCGAAGCGATTTCCAAAAAGGAGCTATAGTCTCAGTATTTTCCTGTGTCTCCAAGATGACACGAACATTTTATAACAGAAAACCCTTCTAAAATTATTTTCAAAAACAGCAGGACGTGTATGTTAAACAAAGGATATATATATAGTTATTTTCTTACAATGAACGTCCGCTACTTGTGCTGTGATACGCGCATTGAGCAGTGATTTGAAAAAGGTTTGGCATGCATTTCTTTCAGATTTTTTGACGAGTTTACACCGACGCGTACTATGTACATGTTATAGTTTTTGTAAGTGCACGGCGGCGCCCCGACCGTCGATCCGACGCCGGAGACGCGGAAACGAGAAACTTTACGAAAGTTGCAAACCGGCACCACCGCGCACTTTTAACCCGGATCGGGCCATTAACCAAGCTACTAGCAAAATACAAGATGGGTTGAGAAGTATACCAAGCAAACCGTGTCCTTCGGTCTTCGTCTCCACTCCGATTTCCCGCGGAATCTCCGTCCGTCACATTCTCGTCGGAAAGGGCACCACGTAGCCGGATTCTTTTACGGATTCCCACCTCTGGACCGAGGCAACTCGGGCACAAAGTTGGCTAGCCGACGCGTCCAAGGGTACTATAGGTGTAGTGTAGAAGGTTGTCTTGGGGTTTTGTGAAGTTGCCATTTATGTGTAGGAGGAGAAAAAGACTTTGGAGGAAAAAAGAATGGTGCTCTCATTTTACATGGAATGAGATGATAAAAAATCACACACCAAATGAACCTCTCTCTCTCTCTCATATAATGTGGCCGGCCCCTTTTAGTGTGAAGGAAAAAAAGACATCCAAAAAATAATTGGGGAAAGAGAAAATGATAATCAAGAACCAAGATCACCTCAAAGTCTTTCATCAAACCTTTCATAATCAATGCAAATCAAGTGGACTAGAAAAGAATCTCATGATGATAAGAAGCCACAATCACAATAAACCCCCTCCCACAAATGTTATTTGCACACTAGCAAATAACCCCCTCCATCGAAAAGTCCGGCCGCGAAGGAACAAAGGAAAACCGGCCGGAACGGAATGCAAACTGGAAACTTCAGAAAACTGATCCCGTAATAAATTACAGGAAAACTTCGCTACTGCATATACATGCCCGCATTTGTATTCCCACTGAATACAAATACAAAGAGACAAAATCTACACTATCTAATACTAGGATCCGGTTTAAGCCAAAGCCGGCTAGTAAAATCCGTCCGATCACGATCCGTGCAATACCGCACGCATCTGATCGAACCTTGCAATATCTCCATACGGCCTCTACAGCGTTTTGCCCGAAACCTGAGTAACTGTGTGTGGTGGACTCTAAAAACTCGTCAATACTATGGCTGTGGATTTAACCACTAGCACGTCAGAGGTATTAGCCATACGTGATGGGCTACCAGCTATTGACCAAAAGGGACGTCGATGAGCGAACTCATCCTGACACCCTACTGAGCCTGTCAGTTACAATATCCATACAGTCTGGTCCGTTCGTCTATGAGCATCGCATGGCGGGCCTAGGGGGTGGGTAAAAGTCGGACCCCCAATAGCGGTACAAGTCATGTCGGAGTGTAGCACAGAACACCCTGAGATACCACTGGAATACTTACCAGCAAATCTCCTGCCTTGGCCAAGAACTTTTCATGTACTGGCTCTCCTAGACACAGCTCGACCTCACCCCCAATACCGAGAGAGACGAACCCCTGCAGATCCGCTCACTGCCTCCATGTGGCTCGGGACTGTACCCAACTAAAACCTGTTTGCACGTCTCCTTTGAGCGTGGTAAGGTAGTAATCAAAGCACAGTAGGAACTCACACGAGACAACTGACGATCTCAGGTCGATGAACTAACCTGTACAATTGTCACCAGGGAACTGCTATATGACGTCAGGTATAATACCAACTAGCAGGTTCCCGGCGAGTCCTGTCCGGTGTACTCATAACCCAATGAGCACCTGTATACATCTTAGGTGAACCAACTGACACCAGTGGCTTGTGAGACCGGCCACCACCCCTCATCGGGGTCTCGACTGTATACACTAGTTTACTCTGGAGAATCGACGCCCTGTCTCAAAACTCCCACGACTAGGGACCTTTTAAGGATGTGCTTATAGACTCCAGCTCTCACGTATATGATCGCCCTCATACTGCTGGTAGTCAAGCAAGAATCCTAGGGGATCTATCAACGTGTAATAGCGACTCGTAAGGTCACCTAATGCAGTACACGATGATAAAGATAAACCAGATAGCATACTATCATCTTGAGTAAGACTGTCCTACTGGGACAGGTCCTCCCTCAATCATTGCAATCACGTGCCTGTGATCCAATAATTGACTCTGAGGGCACTATCTCCAACAATCTCTCACTTGCACTCAAGGCTAATTATTGCGATGTCGCATACTCACAGCCCGTATGATACCGAACACCCAACTCCTCTACTAGTCAGTATCACAAAGCTCGTTTGCGAAACTATTGCGTTCGAGGAATAGCCTCAGTGAGTGGATCTGCTGTGATGTTTCTTTCTATGTCTCTCTATATCCCATGTTCGCGGAGAAAGCCATCTCCCGAAATGAGCAATACCTGTCTTAGAATGCGTCTGGATGTCTGATGGGACCTAGCTCATAAATGAACTCCAAATCCAAACTTCTTAGACTGTATCGACAACTGAACTTAATCAGTGTCCTGCGCCATGCCTTCCCTAAGTATCCACCTGGACCACCTGTCCAAAATACTGCCCCACGTCAGTGGGAAAACTATAACTCTGACAGCCACTCTGCCATCCAGGTCACCTTGGAAGCCTGGAATGATAACCGTCTCCTAAAGGAGGCTGCTGTTATCATATCCCTAGAACATCAACTTATGTTCTAAAAATTTTTCCGACTGTTTCTCCAGGAATGGATCAATATCAACTTATTGCATCTACTGCAAAAAACAACATATGGTGTGGTACTTGACATCTCATGATCAACTCAATTGCCTAAGCAAATGACCTGCCAATCATGCACATCCCTCTCCTCTTTAGTCTGTAAGACACCTTTAGAGAGGGTGACTCCATCACCTGCAGGTATACTACCGTGCCAGGAGTCGTCCATTCTAAATACTCATAGAATGCTGTCTAATTACCCTGATTGAAAAACCACCCAAATCTATATCTAAGACCATAGATCTAGTAACCAGAATGTACGATATAAGATCCAATTCCTATGTGGAGAAACTACTGTGTGACGACCAAAGTATAACCGATCGTAGTATAGGAATTTCACTTCCTACTCTGTGTATGTCATCCAAATACCAGGACATCACACCCTGCTACCTTCTTAACAGATCCATCTCCTTATTCTGATGAAGTCAAACCTATGACTTTATATCAGAAATAGATGATCTATCTCCGCTATATCAGCTTTAGTCTATAAATAGACATAAGCCACTTGTCCACCAATGCTTCCGCTGCTCCCAATGACTACGACAACCCTCTGGCACAGTCATATAGACGTACACTTCTAAAGCTTGTTTAGAACGACGCTATACTTATCCTCCTGCCGGGTCTCACAGTCTGGAACAACAGCAATGGCAAGTCTGGGTAAACAAGAACCTCCCTGCCACCGTCCTTGAGCATACCGAAGTATCTCTCGAGTGCCTGAGGTTACCCACCATATCTGCGGAGTGGCCAATGGAATGTCAAACCAGATTGAATCTTAAGGTTCTTATCAAATCTTCAGTAATCGTTTGCGGTTCTAGAATCACTTCCAGTTCTACCATACTCCTACTACTGTTTTCCGAAAAAAATTCTATTTTTGTTAAAACTGTGGCGAGTTAAGAACAATATTACTATTGATCTTCCAGATGGTAGAAAGTCAACCCTCGTCATTGTTGGATATATGTATGCCCTAGAGGACATTATTTGATAGTGGATGTATTTGTACATGTATATATATATATATATATATGCAGTATACATTCTTGCACGACATGATAGTATGCTATCTGGTTCTTCTTTATCTGACATGTTGATTTGATCATGCTTTTATTCATTCATACATGCTGATAAAGCCCTCAGGATATCGGCTTGACTACTCTGATTTTGATGGAGATCATACTAGTGGGACATCTGTAGTCTATAAGCATATCCTGGAAAGTCCCTAGTCGTAGGTATATCGAGACAGGGCATTGATATACCAAAGTAGACTAGCGTACATGATACTATACCCATACGATGGGCGATGGATGTTCCCACATTCATCGATGTTTGACATCAAGATCATATACGGGTGCTCAGAGGTGACTGGGTACACTGGACGGACTCACCGAGAACTCCTATATGGAATTATATCTATCGTCGGATAGCAGTTCTCAGGTGACACTGGTACAGGTTAGTCTGTAGACCCGAGATCCTCATAGAGTCTTGTGTGTTCTCCCACTGTACTTTGATTGCCATCCTACCACGGCTCTACTGAGTCGTGCAAATAGGTGGCCGTTGGGTACAGTCCCGAGACACACGAAGGCAATGAGCGATAGGAGGGGTTTCGTCTCTCCCAATATTGGGAGTTGATGCTGTACTGTGCCCTACTGGTTATATCAGTAAGTCCCTGGCCAGGGATGCTGAGATTTGCTTATAAGTGTTATCAGTAGTTTCTCGATCTGTTATAGACCATTCACAAGCACGACTTATTGAGTTATTGGGGTCGACGTGACCATCCCTAGGCTCGATATGCAGCATATCTGACGAAGAGACCGGACTGTACGGTAGTGTTGCCGGTTGGCTCGACGGGAGTTGTAGCAGGTTCGCTTGTTTTCTTCTGATCGCTCAATCCAGGGTGGCCGTTACGTTTAGCTGACCGCTTGCGGCTTGGGGGTGCTTGATATGATCATCACCCACTGCGGGCGTATTGACGAGTCTTAGAGTCTCACAAAGGAGTTACCTAGTCCAGGCGAAACGTTGTGGTGCGCGTATGCGATATGCGCATGGACCCGATTAAAATGCGCGTATATGATACCGTATATTGATCGGGCGGCTTGCTTTTGGTAGGGTCATATGTGATATGGCCGGAATTATAAATCAAGTGTTGATTTATCATTTAACCATTAGTTTTCTCACTTAAAACCTTTTCTATTATATGATGGTTGTATGCATGCATGTATGTTTTTCTTTCTTTCTTTCTAGTTTCATGAACATATGGATGTGCATACATACATACATGCATACACCATCTATCATGGTTGTTTACACATGGAAATGGTGGCAATATAAGACTCACACCATGGATATATATATGGATTATTATTTGATTTTTTGTTTAAAACAAAATGGTAAAGAAAAGGATAATTCTTGCTTAGCTTCTACACTCTTCTTTAAACCTAACCATGCTCACCTACTTCTAACCATGAGTTATCCTTCTCTTTGTGTTTTAAACTCAAGTTAAATAATGTCTCCATCATCTAACCATGGTTTGAGATGAGGATTAGAAAATATATATTCATATATTTTCTTTTTCCTTTATACAAAGGTTATGATTTTTACTCTTGTTAAAAAGAAAGCCACCATCTTCTTCCTCCTTCACCATTTGCTCTCTAGTTTCTTCTAGTGAGTAAAACACACATAAAGAAAGGTTTTTGAAGTGAGAATCATAACCACAACATCATTCTACACAAGTTTAGCCAACTTGTTTAGAGTGTCCTCTTCAATTCTCATCTTGAAAAGTGAAGTTGAGAGCTTGGACGAGGAACTTCGGGTGGATCGTCGTGGACGCGAGAAGACTTCAAGAGGACCTTCTTCCAACACCCAAGAGGCCAAAGAGTCTAGCAAAGGGAGCTACAAAGGTTGTAGTCTCGAAACCCTAGTCTTTATTGCCTTTATCTTTTGAAACCCTAATTTTCTAGGATCGATTCCTTTCTGTGCTTGCTTAGCACCATAAAAATTTAAACTTTGTGATATGTGATGCTTCTAAACTCTACATAGGGTGCTAGGCAATCCTAACAGTGGTATCAGAGCCGACCTAGAACATTAGGCGACACTTTTACGAAGTAAAAATCCCGATCGGACAAAAATACGACTTTTTTAGACCCTCTCTGGCCATATTTTGAAATCTGACATTTTTCAGAATTAAAAATACTTGAAAAATAGAGCAGGAAAATATATGAAATACTGTGAAAAACGAACCAATGATCTGTACATATGGCCGCGGAAACGCGGCAATTACTTGCTTAGGCCGCGATTCCGCGGCAATACAGAGAGTTCATTTCTTCATTTTTCCACAGTAATTCATAATACTGCTTGTACAGTGTTTTAGGTATGTTTAATCTGAATATAGTATTGTATTTTCTGGAGATGGTTTTGGACGCGTAGATTCGATCGGAATTTTCATTTCGTTGCTTTTCCGGGTAAATTAGAAAGTATTGAAGTGTTTGAACGAGTATCATTTGCTCACTATTCACGGGGTTTAAATACTTTGGAGATACGTGCAAGTCTTTTTGTGGTGGACCCTCTAGAAGACAACAAACCTTAACTCGATTATGTGACCGTCTTGAACTGCCCTTTGAACCTTAGGGTTTGGGGCAGTACGGCGTGCCACATGTGAGGCGTTGGCTTGACCCTTCTACGGCTGGACCGCTACCACTGTGTCACACTCCGGATTTTTGAACCCTGCTCAAGTGTTGAGCTTTAGTGAATCTTGGGTACTTGATCGTTCGTTCGAAAACTTTAATACTGTCTGTTTATCTGGAATGTGATACAATATGTGGAATTCATATAGTTTAGGCATGAAATACGAAATACGTGATATTTCGCATTTATGATTTCTAAAGAGAATGTGGATTCCAAATATTGTAGTTTTACACTTTCTTTTCTGTGACCGTAAGTGTAGTATGTTCGATATCACCGGTTTCGTTGCTATACATCAACGACAATTGGGGTATGCATACTTACTTACGTTGATGATATGAGATATTATGTGTTGCTGAGATATGATGTGCAGGATTGTCGCGATTGAATAACCGGGTTTTTTTTATGTGAGATGAGAGTTTTATATTTTCATTCTTGTAAATTCAAATGTAATGTAATATTCTTTTATTTGGGGCACTTCCGGGTTGAGGTTGTGTCACCAGTGTTGTATATTATTTACTTTTCCGCATTAGGATGGACCCAAGGAGGGGAGCACAGGTGACCGGGTTCTGGGGTTCAGTAGGAGGCCATCTCGGGGAGTCGAGACCGGGTCTCCTAAACTCCAGAATTGGTAGGGTCGCTTGCCGCTCTCGTAGGGGTCCAGGGTATGCGCTTGGCTATTCATCGCGACTGTGGAATCCGTATTTTCTATTCTGGCTAAAATACTAAATACGGACGTCTTAGTATATCCCACATTATATCTATGTTTCTGCTGCCTGTGTTCTGTGATATCTGAGACGAATGACATATTATATATATGATATATAGTAGACGTTGCTTATGTTTTACACCCGCGCTAGTCCCGTCCCGGTGTGCCGTTAGTTAAGTAACCTAACGGTGCATAATGGAACATTGCGGTGAATGCGGATGGCATAAGCGTACGTGTTATTTTCGTTTCTTTTCTGTGATTGGCTTAAGGACTTAAATGATGGGATTACATTAATGTGATTAATGTAAAGAAAATAAACCTAAAAAGATGTTGTAGAATCCGATTTGAAACCACTCAGCTATTTATGAAAAAGCTATATTTCAAAACTGCGGAGCTTAAGCCACTCCTTTTGAAAACCATTTGATTCTACAACGATATCAAGTTCAAAGCGTTAAAGATTTTCTTAAAAATCATCCGCAACCCTCCATCATTTTAGGAGGTAGAGTACTTAGTATTCGTGCTACGTTTGTTGACTATAGTTAAGGCGTAGTGTACGGTAGCAAAGTGATGTCTTCCTATATTGCATATGATGCAGATTAATTAGAACATTCTTATGACTTTGTTGACCATAGTTAAGGGTCATATGAGTGGGTCTAATTAATCAAGAAATGACGGGTAGAACTTGACTGGTACTTATGATTTGTTGACCTTAGTTAAGATCATAAGTACTAGGGGTAAAAACAACATCGGGAATTTCAATAGTTGAAATTTGCAATGAGATTGCATACCTTCTATGTGATGGTTGGATCCCGATCCCACTGTGGGCAATAGTTGCTCCTAGGAGAGTTTTACAGTTTACAATTAGCTAACTCATTAGGTGTCTAGAAAGGTGTTAACGGGGCTCCGCCTCTGGGAAAACGAGGTTTACTCTAATTAGGTCCGTGCGAAAACACGGGGAACCTCCCTCAAGTACCGACACTGGCTTGGCTGAACGGTTAGCGAAGTTGTAGACTGTAATTAATCCTGGCTAGTTTTTCTTTTTAAGGTTTGAAAGAAAAACTCGATAAAAGCAGTGGGAAACATCGATTAGACAAGATAATAACCAATCTGATCTATGCAAGAGCTTTCGCTGAGTGTATTCTTTTCTCTCTCTTAATGGCAGATATCCATGACTGGACTCAAGCTTCTACTAGATAAAAACAAACTGAATAGGACCAACTATAAAGACTGGCTGAGGAATCTGAAAATCGCCTTGACTTATGATAAAGTATCATATGTCCTCACGGCTTCAGCCCCGCCCGTCCCAGGTCTAAAATCCTCAGTTGCGGACATTGAAGTCCGCAAGACATGGGACGCTGACTGTGCCACGGCAAAATGCCTCGCGCTTGCATCGATGGATAACACACATCAAAAGAAGCACGAGGATATGGACATTCACGGTATATTGCTCCATACAAAGGAGTTGTATGGAGAGCAATCCCGCGTATTACGATACGAAGCATCAAAGAAATTGTTTCAGATGCGAATGGCCCCTGGCACATCAGTAGGAGACCATGTTTTGAAGATGATAGCTCTTATAGAAGAGCTTGAGGACCTTGGATGGACGATGGACAATGAACAATATATAGATATTATTCTGCAGTCCCTCCCCTCCACCTTTACTCAATTCATAGTGAACTTCAACATGCACGGCATGGAAAAGGAACTCCCTGGCTCCTTAACATGTTAAGGAGTGCAGAGAGCACTATGAAGTCAGCAAAAACTCCCGTTATGACTATTGGGCAATCTTCTTCTTCTCGCCCAAAAGATAAGGCCAAAGGAAAGAAAAAAAAGAAGCCCACCAATCCTAAGGGTGGAGTTAAATAGTTGAAGGGAAAGGAAAAGTCCAAAGCTGGAGACTCAGGGAAAAGCGAATGTTTTCATTGCCACAAGACAGGACATTGGAAGCGCAATTGCACGGAGTACTTAAGTCTCAAGAAGAAGCATGGGGATGCTTCTGCTTCAAGTGCGTTTGTGACAGAAAACTGTTTTTCAATAAACTCTGCTTCCTGGGTATTGGATACCGGTTCAGGTTCTCACATTTGCAATTCTATGCAGGGGCCGAGAAATAGCAAAGTTTTGAAGATAGGTGACCATACTCTCCGCGTTGGACATGGTTCCAATGTACATACAGTCGCAGTGGGAGAGTATCACTTGGGGATGCCATCTGGATGTATTTTGGTTTTGAATCCATGTTATTTTGTACCAAGTATGCTATGTAATATAATATCCGTTTCTTTGTTGGACAATGAAGGATATAATTTTGTATTGCAGAACAATGTTATGAACATTCACCTGAATCAAATGTTGGTTGGGTATGGTACGCTTAATAACGGAATATATGTCCTAAATCAACACACAGTTTTCAGTATACAACACACTAATAAAAGAAAACTTTCAGAATTAAATGAAGCTTTTCTTTAGCACTGTAGACTTGGTCATATTAACGAAACAAGACTAAACAAGTTACACAAAGATGGATATTTAAACTCTTTTGAATATAAATCTTATGCGACTTGCCAGTCTTGTATCAAGGGTAAAATGACCAAAACTCCGTTTACTGGACACGGAGAAAGAGCTACTGAGCTCCTAGGCCTCATACATAGTGATGTATGTGGGCCAATGTCTACACAGGCTAGAGGCGGTTTTTCATACTTCGTTACATTCACTGACGATTTCTCAAGATTCGGTCATGTATTTTTATTAAAGCACAAGTCCGAAGCTTTCGAGAAATTCATTGAATATAAACAAGAAGTAGAAAAACAAACCGGCTTGAGTATCAAGATGCTTCGATCAGATCGAGGTGGTGAGTATCTCAGTACAGAATTTGCAAACTTCCTAAAAAAGAATGGGATTCTCTCTCAGCTCACTCCTCCTTACACACCACAGCACAACGGTGTGTCAGAACGACGAAATAGGACCCTATTAGATATGGTCCGGTCCATGATGAGTGACGCTGAGTTACCAGTCTCGTTTTGGGGGCATGCATTGGAAACTGCAGCGTTTCTGCTAAACAGGGTTCCAACCAAAACCGTGTCTACTACGCCATATGAGATATGGCATGGGAAGAGACCATCTCTTAAGAGAATTAAGATTTGGGGTTGCCCGGCCTATGTTAAAAAGCAGAATCCGGACAAACTCGAGACGCGGTCAGTCATGTGTAACTTTGCGGGATATCCAAAGAATTCTTATGGATATCTATTCTACCACAAAGAGGAACAAAAAGTGTTTGTTTCTCAGTATGCCACATTCTTAGAAAAATAGTTTTTCACAGATAAAAATGATGGCAAGGTGGTGGATCTAGAAGAGGTTCTAGAAACACAAACTACAAATGACGATTTGGTTGAACTGGCTGTTACAAAAGAAATTGAAGAACCTCGGCCACTCCGTCGGTCTGGTAGGACTTCTCGCCCACCGGAGAGGTACTACGGTTTCCTCATTGATGGTGACAGAGAAGACTGTATCATGGATGATGATGATCCTACCAGTTTTCAGCAAGCTATCACGAGTAGAGACTCTGTGAAGTGGCTGGATGCCATGAGATCCGAAATGGAGTCTATGTACACCAACAAAGTATGGACTTTGGACGTTGTACCCCCTGGGGTAAAACCTGTGTGGTGCAAATGGATCTTTAAAAGAAAGATTGGTGCAGATGGGCAGGTGGAGACCTATAAGGCAAGACTTGTGGCGAAAGGTTTTCGTCAAAGACCAGGTTTGGACTATGACGAGACTTTTTCTCCCATAGCCATGCTTAAATCCATTCGGATCCTACTTACTATTGCTGCTCACTACGACTATGAAATCTGGCAGATGGACGTTAAAACTGCATTTCTAAATGGAAATTTAGAAGAATGCGTTTATATGGATCAGCCAGAGGGCTTCATTGACAGTGGGAGCAGCGGGAAAGCATGTAAATTGCTTAAATCCATATATGGGTTAAAGCAGGCATCACGGAGTTGGAACATCTGTTTCGATGATGTCATCAAAGAGTTTGATTTCATCAAAAATCTAGATGTACCTTGTGTTTATAAGAAGGCTGTAGGGAGAGCTGTCACATTCCTCGTATTGTACATGGACGACATTCTTCTGATAGGAAATGATATTCCTATGCTACCGTCGGTCAAATCTTTCTTATCACTAAGGTTCTCCTTGAAGGACCTGGGTGATGCCATATACATTCTGGGCATAAGGATCATAGGGATAGATCCAAAAGGTTATTGGGATTGTCCCAAACCAGGTACATTGACACCATTCTAAAAAGGTTTAGTATGGAAGACTCCAAGCGGGGTACCTTACCCGCTTGCCATGGGGTCACTCTCTCTAAGGACTCTTATCCAAAGACCGATGAAGAGAGAGCTCGCATGAGTGTTATACCCTATGCTTCGGCAGTAGGATCTATAATGTATGCGATGTAATGTACACGCCCAGATGTAACTTACGCACTTAGTGTTGTAAGCAGGTATCAATCTAACCCAAGGGAGAATCACTGGACAGCTGTGAAGAACATTCTTAAGTACTTGTGAAGGACTAAAGAATTGTTCTTGGTGTATGGTAATGGAAATCTCCAAATGGAGGCCTTTACCGATTCGAGCTTCCAGAGCGATAAGGACGACAGCAAATCTATCTCTGGGTTTGCATTTACCCTCAACGGAGGGGCGGTAAGTTGGAAGAGTTCCAAACAGGATACCGTTGCAGACTCTACGATGGAAGCTGAGTACATTGCTGTGAATGATGCCGCCAAGGAAGCTGTCTGGATGAAGAAGTTCGTCTCGGAGCTAGGAGTAGTTCCAACCATTATTGATCTAATACCTTTGTATTGTGATAATAATGGGGTATGGCGTTAGCCAAGCAGCCCAGATCCCATCAGCGGTCCAGACACATCCTGAGGCGTTTTCATTTGATCCGGGAGATTGTAGATCGCCGCGAGATCAAGATTAGGAGAGTAGACACAAAGAATAACTCCGCGGATCCATTCACTAAGGCCCTCCCTCAGCCGCAGCATGAGCGACTTTTTGAGATGTTGGGTATGAGATACGCCAATAACTGGTCTTAGTGCAAGTAGGAGATTGTTGGATATATGTATGCCCTAGAGACCATTATATGATAGTGGATTTATTTGTACATGCATATATATATATATATATATATATTCAGTATACATTCTTGCTCGACATGATAGTATGCTATCTGGTTCTTCTTTATCTGACATGTTGATTTGATCATGCTTTTATTCATTCATACATGCTGATAAAGCCCTCAGGATATCGGCTTGACTACTCTGATTATGATGGAGATCATACTAGTAGGACATCCGTAGTCTATAAGCATATCCTGGAAAGTCCCTAGTCGTAGGTATATCGAGACAGGGCATTGATATACCAGAGTAGACTAGCGTAGATGATACTAGACCCATACGATGGGCGATGGATGTTCCCACATTCATCGATGTTTGACATCAAGATCATATACGGGTGCTCAGTGGTGACTGGGTACACTGGATGGACTCACCGAGAACTCCTATATGGAATTATATCTATCGTCGGATAGCAGTTCTCAGGTGACACTGGTACAGGTTAGTCTGTAGACCCGAGATCGTCATAGAGTCTTGTGTGTTCTCCCACTGTGCTTTGATTGCCATCCAACCACGGCTCTACTGAGCCGTGCAAACAGGTGGCCGTTGGGTACAGTCCCGAGACACACGAAGGCAATGAGTGATAGGAGGGGTTTCGTCTCTCCCGATATTGGGAGTTGATGATGTGCTGTGCCCGACTGGTTATATCAGTAAGTCCCTGGCCAGGGCTGCTGAGATTTGCTGATAAGTGTTATCAGTAGTTTCTCGATCTGTTATAGACCATTCACAGGCACGACTTATTGAGTTATTGGGGTCGACGTGACCATCCCTAGGCTCGATATGCAGCATATCTGACGAAGAGACCGGACTGTACGGTAGTGTTGCCGGTTGGCTCGACGGGAGTTGTAGCAGGTTCGCTTGTTTTCTTCTGATCGCTCAATACCCGGGTGGCCGTTACGTTTAGCTGACCGCTTGCAGCTTGGGGGTGCTTGATATGATCATCACCCACTGCCGGCGTATTGACGAGTCTTAGAGTCTCACAAAGGAGTTACCTAGTCCAGGCGAAACGTTGTGGTGCGCGTATGCGATATGCGCATGGACCAGATTAAAATGCGCGTATATGATACCGTATATTGATCAGGCGGCTTGCTTTTGGTAGGGTCATATGTGATATGGCCGGATTGATAAATCTAGTGTTGATTTATCATTTAACCATTAGTTTTCTCACTTAAAACCTTTTCTAGTATATGATGGATGTATGCATGCATGTATGTTTTTCTTTCTTTCTTTCTAGTTTCATGCACATAGGGATGTGCATACATACATACATGCATACACCATCTATCATGGTTGTTTACACATGGAAATGGTGGCAATATAAGACTCACACCATGGATATATATATGGATTATTATTTGATTTTTTGTTTAAAACAAAATAGTAAAGAAAAGGATAATTCTTGCTTAGCTTCTACACTCTTCTTTAAACCTAACCATGCTCACCTACTTCTAACCATGAGTTATCCTTCTCTTTGTGTTTTAAACTCAAGTTAAATAATGTCTCCATCATCTAACCATGGTTTGAGATGAGGATTAGAAAATATATATTCATATATTTTCTTTTTCCTTTACAAGGGTTATCATTTTTACTCTTGTTCAAAAGAAAGCCACCATCTTCTTCCTCCTTCACCATTTGCTCTCTAGTTTCTTCTAGTGAGTAAAACACACATAAAGAAAGGTTTTTGAAGTGAGAATCATAACCACAACATCATTCTACACAAGTTTAGCCAACTTGTTTAGAGTGTTCTCTTCATTTCTCATCTTGAAAAGTGAAGTTGAGAGCTTGGACGAGGAACTTCGGGTGGATCGTCGTGGACGCGAGAAGACTTCAAGAGGACCTTCTTCCAACACCCAAGATGCCAAAGTGTCTTGTAAAGGGAGATATAAAGGTTGTAGTCTCGAATCCCTAGTCTTTATTGCCTTTATCTTTTGAAACCCTAATTTTCTAGGATCGATTCCTTTGTATGCTTGCTTAGCACCATAAAAATTTAAACTTTGTGACATGTGATGCTTCCAAACTCTACATAGGGTGCTAGGAAATCCTAACAGTCATAGCCCGGGTCAACCCACAAACAGCCATTACAGAAATGTGCCTTGAGTTATCCAGAGTCTGGTTTTAAGCATAAGCCGGAAAACTCCCCGTACCTTAACATTGTCAAGATATGAACTGTTCTATATCCAATATAGAAACAGAGGCACTGATTTAATTGAACCAGATTCAAATCATGCAGCTGTCTCCAGTGCATGTCAACTAAATGGAAAGAGGCGGATCAGTGTTATTCAACTTAGGAGTACTTCCAATTATGAGTAACCTGAAAGAGAAGCAAGTTCTCTTAATCATTACTATCAACTGAATACCATACACAAGTATTTACATCTTCGATCACTTTGAAGAATCCCGATACTTGCATTACCTGGTTCTCTACTTTACTCATATACCTATAACTTCTCAAAACTTGGACCCTGTGTTTCTACGAAACACTTGTCTAAGAACTAGAGAAGTCATAAGTAAACTGAATATAGTACGAGGACCAACCCCACTGTCCTGATGGATACTGGACAACATACAATACTCTGTATAAGTCCCTTGAGTCTAGTGACTCATTCACTGTGTGTCGTAGGTTGAAAACTGTACTTATAGTTAAGAAGAATTACACTGTTGTTCAATGCTCCTTACCTAACCATCCAATGGTATAGGTAAATGTCATAGACATAATTTCAAAAAGGTATATCTCACTCTATAAAAATAGACGTACAGATATATCAATTTGAAATTGGTGCATAACAACGGATATTCAAAACCAAATATTTGCCGTCCGGCAAACAACCCAGGTGACTTCCTCAAATATCACCAACTACAACGAATCCCGATATAATGAGGATGATCACCTAATCCCTAATAACTTACTCCCACTCATCATCTGTAAAACCATACAGATGTGAGAATCATACCTGGTAAATACATACCCTGGAGCAAGTGTCTAATTGGGAAATCAGTTTTCTTTTAACAGTACACAGTGAAACTGAAACATTGAAATGTTTCGATGGGGTATCCCGGTATTCCTAGTAATGCCTCTTCCATTATCCAGATTTACAACTGTAGCCGTATATTTCTTTGCCATCTCTCCAAATCCCTTTATATGTCTTTAGTCATTACCTTCTGTAAACCCCTTTAGGCCAAATGGTTTTCTTCCTTCCCTACCGTTCGGCACCAGCCTATGGTTTGGAAGAAGACTATCCAATAAGCATAATGGGTGTACTGTCCTAATCCTAGGAGCACTCGCAATGCGAGAGAAGGTGAAGATGAAAGACAAACGAATAAACCTTATTCCTATTTCTCCTGAACCATGATCCATCCCCGAACTGGAACAAGTTCCTTTCGAGTTCGTATATAACCATACGATGGATTATCCAATAAACTTGGGATCTTCGTAGTGATACAGAGTGTCCTGGAGAAATACAAAGGTGATTTAGGATTGGCGAAGAAATACTTGGTTTGGTCGTGAATAGCAGTCGCAATTTACTTTGCCCTCTTTGTAATCCCTTTCTTTGTCTTAACTTAATACCTTCTGTACACCGTTTAGGCTAATTGGTTTTCTTCATTCCCTACCGTTCGGCACCAGCCTAAGGTTTGGAAGAAGACTTATCCAATTTGCGTAATAGGTGTACTATCTCCTAAACCAAGGAGTACTCGCAACCTGAGAGAAGGTAAAAGAAAAAGACAACTGAATAGTCCTATTCGTTTTCTCCAGAACCGGAAACATCCTCGAATTCCTTCGAGTTCGTATATAACCATACGATGGTTTTGTCCAATGGAAGTGGACGTTCATAGTAATACGGGGTGTCCCGGAGAAAAGGGTAAAAGTAGGAGTGGCAATGAGGTATGCAACTCTGACAATCCAAAAGCCAATGTTTAGAAGGTTCGGTCAACTTGGTCACTGAGTCATAGTCTAGGGTCGGGTCAATGGTCGCTGCCAAAGAGAGAGAGAAAAGAAACACTCAGCGTGCACTGTAACCTAGATCAGAATGGTTATCACTTTATCTAATCAGGAAACCTCCCAATGTAACGTCAAATTCTTCCCCAAACCTGAAAGAAGAATTAGCCGGGATCACCCGAGGAGTAAACCAACTCATCAGTGGGAATCGGGATCCAACTATCATCGCATGATAACGTGAAGGAATCCGCTCACGTTATCACACTCCAGAAAGTATGTGCATATCTGGCAAGTTTCAGTTTCTTTAGAAACTCCCGATGTGATTTTTGCCCCATGCTCTTATGACCTTGGCATGAGGTCAAAATATCATAAGTCACATGTCAGGTTCTACCCATCATTGTCCAGGTTAATTTGAACCCACCCGTACATACCCTTGACGAAGGCCAAAATAGTAGTACGACTGTCCCAAACCAACGCATCTATCTATGCAACAGATAAATATCCGGCAGCTACCAATCACTATGCCTTGGCGTGAGGTCAAAATACATAGCTTGAATACTACCGAATATTTAACTGAAATGATGGAGGGCGACGAATGGTTTCTGGCGAAAACCTTTAACGTAATGAACTTGATATCGTTGAAGGAACCGGATAGCTTTATAAAAATATAGTGACGAAAACCTTTGCTAAAGAGGTCACTCCCGGTGAAGGGATCTCGGCTCTATCCCCGTAGAATGAGGTGCAAGATATTCCAACTGAATACCACGATGCAAAGCAAAAGTAATCGGCTATAGTGAAGTTAATGCCCCGACGCAAACTTTTGTCCAAGGGGTCACTCCCGGTGAAGGGATCTCGGCCCTTGCCTCGTCGACTGAGGAGCAGGATATTCCAACTGAATACCACTGTGCAAAACAAAAGAGAACGCCCTTGCAATAACAGCTTTTTGAAAAAGTGTTCCAACAACATCAGAATAGGTTTGTTTAGCTTGCATTGATCCGAATCAAAGCAGTCCCATCAATTGATCACACCATAAAGAACGAAAATAATGACGTACGTATATGCCATTCGCATTTGCCACTTGGTCCCGTCATCACCCGTTAGGTTAGCTAACTAACGACAGAGCGGTTACTGGACTAGCGCGGATGCAAAACATATACAACATCTACTAGTATATATATAATATATAATTTTCGCTCAAGGCGCGATAAAATGCAACATCACAGAAATGTACAGCATCACAGAACAATTCAGATATCTGGGATCCCCGGGTTTCATAGAGCCGCTACTGAAACCCGACGTTCCCCTGGTCATGTGGATAGCCTGTGCAATGAAAACCTAGACTCCTACAGGCGCGGCAAGTTACTCGCCAAAACCTGAAGCGAGGCAGCCCCCTTCAGCAACGTGAATGGACCACCCAGCACTTCACGGAATCCGGTAACTTAGGCACCCCTCCTGGGTCAACCTATACCCCCTACGAGTGCGGCGAATAGCCTGCTAATTCTAGAGTAAAGCCCCCTCTGTCTCAAAGCCATGAGATGCTGGCCTGTTGCCCTCTAGAACCCGGCTATCCGTGCAACCCTCCTTGGGGTAAACCTAGTACAGAAAGTAAAATATACATACAACGGGTACATCGACCTCGACCCGGTCGTTCCCCAAAAGAATAATACAAACAGGCAGTGACGGCAGTCCACATGTCGGACGCTCGTCCCGCAATATCAAATGTACATATAAAACAAAACTGTACCAATATTTCATCCAGGCTATCCCCCACGACCAATCCGCAACATCACAGCACAACACAGAACATCAACATGAATGTCACGTTCGCAAATTCGTCTAAAAGGGCTATAGCAGATAGACTGTATTTACCGATCGAATGACATTCACGATCGCAGATATAATGTAAATACTGTGAACTAGCATGTTTAAAATATCCGATCGAACAAATTTATCGAAGTGGGACCCAAGCACTACTGTAGCACTCACAGAAAATCTGGGCCCAAAAAGAATATCCCAAAACCCCCATTTCCAAGCCAAAAGCCCACTGGAAAAAACTGGTGAAGTGAAGCTATATTACTGCGGCGGAACCGCGGCCAAAGTGGGGTTATGGACGCGGTTCTGCGGCTCTTTGGAAGTATTAGGTCACCAAATTTTTACAGTATTCTTAGAATTCTCTGCACATGTTTCTGAAACAACCTGAAAAATTTTTAGAGCCCAAAAAAATTTCGATAGAAACTTGTGCTTTGGAATATACGGTTTTTGGGATTTTTTGGTTCGATCGAGTTCTAAACACGTTAGAGAGCTAGACTAGGTTAATGGTGTGGCTCTGATACCAATGTAAGTGCACGGCGGCGCCCCGGCCGTCGATCCGACGCCGGAGACGCGGAAACGAGAAACTTTGCGAAACTTGCAAACCGGCACCACCGCGCACTTTTAACACGGATCGGGCCATTAACCTAGCTTCTAGCAAAATACAAGATGGGTTGAGAAGTATACCAAGCGATCCGTATCCTTCGGTCTTCGTCTCCACTCCGATCTCCCGCGGAATCTCCGTCCGTCACCTTCTCGTCGGAAAGGGCACCACGTAGCCGGATTCTTTTACGGGCTCCCACCTCTGGACCGAGACAACTCGGGCGCGAAGTTGGCTAGCCGACGCATCCAAGGGTACTGTAGGTGTAGTGTAGAAGCTTGTCTCTTGGGGTTTTGTGAAGTTGCCATTTATGTGTAGGAGGAGAAAAAGACTTTTGAGGAAAAAAGAACGGTGCTCTCATTTTACAAGGAATGAGATAAAAAACCACACACCAAATGAACCTCTCTCTCTCTCATATAATGTGGCCGACCCTTTTTAGGGTGAAGGAAAAAAAGACATCCAAAAAATAATTGGGGAAAAAGAAAATGATAATCATGAACAAAGATCACCTCAAAGTCTTTCATCAAACCTTTTATAATCAATGCAAATCAAGTGGACTAGAAAAGAATCTCATGATGATAAGAAGCCACAATCACAATAAACCCCCTCCCACAAATGTTATTTGCACACTAGCAAATAACCCCCTCCATCGAAAAGTCCGGCCGCGAAGGAACAAAGGGAAACCGGCCGGAACGGAATGCAAACTGGCAACTTCACAAAACTGATCCTGTAATAAATTACAATAAAAACCCGCTACTGCATATACATGCCCGCATTTGTATTCCCACTGAATACAAATGCAAAGAGACAAAATCTACACTATCTAATACTAGGATCCGGCTTAAGCCAAAGCCGGCTAATAAAATCCGTCCGATCATGATCCGTGCAATACCGCACGTATCTGATCGAACCCTGCCATATCTCCATACGGCCTCTACAGCGTTTCGCCCGAAACCTGAGTAACTGTGTGTGGTGGACTCTAAAGACTCATCAATACTATGGCTGTGGATTTAACCACTAGCACGTCAGAGGTATTAGCCATACGTGACGGGCTACCAGCTATTGACCAAAAAGGACGTCGATGAGCGAACTCATCCTGACACCCTACTGAGCCTGTCAGTGACAATATCCGTACAGTCCGGTCCGTTCGTCTAGGAGCATCGCATGGCGGGCCTAGGGGGTTGGTAAAAGTCAGACCCCCAATAGCGGTACAAGTCGTGTCGGAGTGTAGCATAGAACACCCTGAGATACTACTGGAATACCTACCAGCAAATCTCCTGCCTTGGCCAAGGACTTTTCATGTACTGGCTTTCCTAGACACAGCACGACCTCACCCCCAATACCGGGAGAGACGAACCCCTGCAGATCCGCCCACTGCCTCCAGGTGGCTCGGGACTGTACCCAACTAAAACCTGTTTGCACGTCTCCGTTGAGCATGGTAGGGTAGTAATCAAAGCACAGTGGGAACTCACTCGAGACAAATGACGATCTCAGATCGATGAACTAACCTGTACACATGTCACCAGGGAACTGCTATCTGACGTCAGGTATAATACCAACTAGCAGGTTCCGGCGAGTCCTGTCCGGTGTACACATAACCCAAAGAGCACCTATATACATCTTAGGTGAACCAACTGACACCAGTGGCTTGTGAGACCGGCCACCGCCCCTCGTCGGGGTCTCGACTGTATACACTAGTCTACTCTGGAGAATCGATCCCCTGTCTCGAAACTCCCACGACTAGGGACCTTTTAAGGATGTGCTTATAGACTCCAGCTCTCACGTATATGATCGCCCTCATACTGCTAGTAGTCAAGCAAGAATCCTAGGGCCTCTATCAACGTGTAATAGCGACTCGTAAGGTCACCTAAAGCAGTACACGATGATAAAGATAAACCAGATAGCGTACTATCATCTTGAGTAAGACTGTCCTACTGGGACAGGTCCTCCCTCAATCATTGCAATCACGTGCCTGTGATCCAATAATTGACTCTGAGGGCACTATCTCCAACAGTTTTGATGTATATCATGTTAGTTTTCGTATTGGACTTTGACACGGGGGTCTTCACCATAACTCTAATGATTGCGTGATGCTTGACGGAGTTTTGATTTTGAGTTATATACTCATGTTCTTGCGCATGCATTGCGCTACGAAATGTTTTATGTATTATGATTTCGGAGCCCCGACGACTTGATCATTTTACTGAAATGTTTTAGTATTTAAGGGGTTTAAATTTAAATCCGGGGACCGAATTTATTTTAGGCGGGAAGACTGTAACATTTCAGAAAAATAAAATATTATTTTTGGGAATTTATATAATTAGATAATAAATATTATGAATATTTTAATGTGTACAGATTTGTTTTAATGATATGGTATAATTATATACCGATAAATTAGGAAATATTTGGAAATTTATAAGAATTACTGAAATGAGGGTGTTTTATATGATATGAGCATTTATATATTTTTAAATACTCTTTTATGAAAGGGTTAGGTGCTAAACTCGATTAATTTTCACTAATCTTCCGTTAATCCAGTTTATGTGCATATGACATGCACCATGACATGTTTCAAAACATATTTTGTTAACTTGTATGAACTATGGCATCTTGTGTATCTTTTATATGTATATGGTTTTATTTGATTTTTGTTTTAAAAGAGAAGAAAAGAAAAGAAAAGAAAAGAAAAATGAAATAGGTATGGGCAAAAGAGAGAGAGAGAGAGGTGAGGGGTCTTCATTGACCATGATCATTTGTTTCTTCCCTCATTCTTCAACATTTTCTCCTCCCTCTTCACACCATGGCTGCCCTCCTCCCTCCACCACCTACACCACCTCATATCATACCCAAAAACACCTTAAAACACCTATTTCCCTACATTAAAAATGTGCACAAGCTCACTACAAGCATGGGGAACCAAGAATGTTAGGATTTTGAAGACTTAGGGCAACTCAAGAAAATTCTTGAGTTTCCAAATGAGGTAATTCTTTCACCATTAGTATAGTATTTGATTCACTTTAGCATCCATACTAGTTTAGAATCCATTTAGTGAGGTTTAGTAAACTTGGAAAATTCCAAGATGAGGGTTAGGGTTTTTCTTGAGTTGTGAAGGTGCAATTGAGAGTATTTGGTGACTACAAACCCCTTTAGTGATAATCTTTTAGACCAAAATAGAAACAAAACCAAAAACCTGGATTTAGAAATTCTGTGTCGGTTTGTGTTAATTTAGTGCCTGCAGGGAATCTGGGATGAACCGAGACCTTTACAAGAAAAACAAGCAACACCATTAACCTAGATTGAGCACTAGGAGGCCACCCTACAAAGACGAACCCATTCTGAGCATTCCAAACCAAGCAGGCCGGTTTTCATAGGCATGCGGCCAGCCACATTATGGAGTTTGGGGTCATGGTTGCTTCTGTAGGTCATATACCCTATATACTACACCCCAGTACTGTTTGTTTATCCCTATTTTACCTGAACTAAAATCTGGAGCAAGTCTTCTTGAGTTGCTGCTTTGAATTCCTTGATGTTTATGAATTGAAGTTTTGATATTTGTGTTTTGTATCGGTCACTTGACGTTTGTACGTCGATATCACGAGTTGTTTTGTTGATTTCCATGAATAGACCATAGGTTTTAACCTATGTGTGATACGTGTGCCGTTTTGGTTTTCGTACGTGTCTTCGGATTATGATACTTTGTGTTTATATTTGTAGGCATCCTCACGTGGACTTCGGATAACATGGAGGAGCAAGGCGATATCGACTTCGGCAAGCAAGGATCAAGGTGAGTAGATATATATCTATGGGGGAAGCGGGTGGATGGCGTATAGCACCCCCGCAGTTCGTAGTGTAGCATATGATATATTATATTTATATATGAATATATGTTATGTGAGATCTTATTGTTTGGCAAGAATTCTTTAGGAGATTATGAGTTAGTTTTTGCTTAACTAGAAGATAGTGCTTTTTAGTTAGTTTCATAGTTGCGAAACCCTAGAGTAAAGGTTTACACACACACATGCATACGGGTTATGTCTTGGTGTATATGATATGGGTATGTGCATATATATATATATATGTATGTGGATGTGTTGTGTATATATATATATATACATATACGTATACACATATGATGAGGATAGTATAAGATACTTGGAGATGAGTCGATGTGATTGGGCATGATGCCGTGAGATCGGTGATATGATTTGTGTCGTGTGATGAGACACGACATGATATTATAGCGGATCGTTGGGCGATGTGTTTTATTCATACGCGGATATATATGTTGATGGTATCGAAATGTACTAGACTTTAGATCAGTACCCCTAATTCAGTATACGATGATAATGATACCAGATAAATTATAAGTTATATGTGATATTGACCCATACCCCGATTTGGGATGCCATACGATGGAATTTTTACGTACGATGTACAAATATGATGATTGATCCGCACTCTTGACTTGAGAATGTCATATTATATATTTTATCGTACGTGACGCTATTGAGGCGGGATCACTGACTATTAGATATATCGACTCGGACTTAGATGGATTTCCTTACCCTTTCGACTAGTCTCTCAGCTTCGTCCTGTAGTTACTTGGTAGATGTTAGATTGGGCCCAAGTCATACTTATTTTCAAAACTAACGAATCGTGAGTATTTTAAAGACAGGCCTAGGGATACTACGGATTTTCAAAGGATGTATCTTTTCACAAAAACACCGTAGCCCTATTTTCTAAAACCACGATTCGTTCTTATTTCAAATGCCAAAACGGTATGACTCGTATATATATAAACTTATATCCGTGTTGTTCATATTGCATTGCATGCTTATACTTGTGATTCCTTTGTTTATTATGAAACCATGTTATCAGGACACCAGCACCATTACCGATGATGCGTATGTCTTCGAACACTTGCTTGCCGGCTCACACACATCATCATCGGTACTCGCCATGTCGTGTACACCTTAGAGAATATTGTTTCATTGATATCGCTTGCTAGCGGATAGTTCCGATATATCATTACTTTGCTAGTTTAGATATTGCATTCTTTACTTAGATATTATGCATGTATATATATTCATTGTTATGCAATATTATGGGGCTTATTGCCGGTATTTCACTGTTATTTACATGGAGGTTGGGATTCGGATTTTCCATGAGATTTATGGATTTGGAGAAACCGCAAGGATTTATAAACTCATTTTCATTTTAAAAGATAGAAATTTGCATTTTTCTGGTGATATGATATTTGAGATATCCACCATGAGTTTTCTCAGTTCTCGAGTGGTATCATACACCCGATTCGAGATAGTGGGAGAGACCGTTTGCGGGTGCATGGTGGACCTGGTGCGGTACCCCATGGCAACAAGATCGTATAGAAAGGCGTTGAGCCCGGCAGGGGAGCACTACCGACCGGTGATTGTATGGAGACTTGATGGATATCCGGAGGATACCGTTCGGAGTTATGGGCCGATCCTGATCATGCGGAGCCCGAGATATTGAGATTTGATGATACAGCTAGTCCGGATTGCTGGAGCCCGAGATATTGAGATATTGGGACATATATTTTGTGTCGATACTTTACACGGATTCTCTGCTGATTTCACTGATGATACTTCGATTTTTATACAGAAATCTCACTGAGATAAGAAAACAGTTTTCTCGTACGAGATGTATTTTACTTCTATTCTTAATACATTCGTACATCATAATGTGACATGTTGCTACCTGAGGCACTGACACGAGCACTTGATATTACACTTATGTTTAGATGTATGAGGTTATATTATTCTTGAGTATATTATTATTGTATGACTTAAGATAGAGTCATACATGCAATTTCTTATTGTTGATGTTTTCTACTCACGAGTTGGCAACTCACCCCCGTTGTGCCACAGTTTCTTGCAGGTTTTGCCGTACAGGTTTCATTGCGTCTTGCTGGCACACTGCTTCCTTTCGGGCGATTACTTGGTAGGTGGGTTCACTTGCATCGTGACCACCATTATACTTTATTTACATTCTGTTGTATCTAGTAAACTCCATCAACCAGACTTGTATTATTTCTAGACTTAGAAGACCAGTGTATATTCTTTCGACCTTAGAGTCGCGCTTGTATTATTATGGTTTCTCTCTGGTTTTCTTGAGGATATTGCTTTTCTTGATGAGTTTTGATCCTCGCCCTTCGGCGTTGAATATTATATTGCATTGCGTGGTTGTGTCCGCCAATTGGCGGAGAGCTAGCTCCTGCTTGGGGATGCCTTTATATTATGCATGTTTGTACCCGTTTGGGGCCAGTATTTACAAAGGAGACTCTGCCGAAATTTTCGGGAAAATATGATGTTGCTTTTAAAAGTTTAATGCCACTTATTTTTTTAAAACCACTTGCTTTAAAACAAGTTTTCGTTCACTTATTCTTTAAAATGGTTTAGATTTCTGGGCTTTTTGGCTTACTTGAATTAGGTGGGATCCTATAGACTTCACAAGATTCAAGTGCCCGTCACGTGCTATTTCGGATCGTGACATATACTGATTTCATGTGTTTTCTGGATTTGAGAACCGCGAATATATTTCAAAGGGAATTATAAATCGTTTTAAAAATGAGGTTTCTCGTGATGTGATTTCGAGGTGTCCACTATGAGTTTTCTCGGTTCTGAGCTATGTGATACCCGATTCGAGGAGCTGGATGAGCCGTCTACGGGTACATGGTGGACCTGATATGGTACCCGGGGCAAGAAAGGTATGTTGTGCAGTAGACGATGAGCCTGGCAGAGGGAGTACAACCTACTGGTGATTGTATGGAAACTCGACGGATATCCGGAGGATACCGTTCGGAGTTATGAGATGAGATAGATATGAGGGCCAATCTGAGTATGCGGTGCCTGAGATATGAGTATTTACGTGTCGATGCTGGACACGGATTTCATGATGTTTCGAGTGTCGATGTTGGACACTCAGGTTCCATGATGCGACGGATATGAGGGCCGATCAGAGTGACGGCACCTGAGATATTGGGATTTAGGGTGTCGTTGATGGACACCGTTTTTCCATGATGATGATTCATTGATGGGGTTTATGTTTTATCCCGTACTCTGGATTTATTGACATGCAATGTTTCATGTAGTAGTTGTACCCTGGTGGTGTACCTTGATCATGATTTGTTGCATATCCGTACTGTTATACTTATGCCATCAGATTGCGTATTTCACATTATCACTTTTCATGCATACTTGCGTTTATCTGTATGATGTTATTTTACTATTCATGAGTTAGCAATTCACCCCCGTTGTGCCACAGTGTTTTGCAGGTTTGACCCTCAATATAGTCGCGGTAGGGTTTTTCATTGCATCTACTACTACGGATACCGCTACTGTTGGTCGTGATTTTGGATAGGTGGGTGGTTTTGCAGGTATCCGTATGATTGCATTGTATATCTTATTTTTTATCTAGTACTCTCCATTTACCACTTTCATATATTCGACTTAGAGACGAGATTTATGAGGATCGATATTGTATTATTTGTGACTCTAGGTGTCGAGCTCGTGTGAGCAGGCTTTTTATTTATGTTGTGATGTTGTTTTACCTTTTATTATGTTATTTTCACTTGTTAATTGATTATTCCTTCGTAACGGCGTCGTATATACCTGTTGTGGTTGTCTTCCACCTTTAGGCATGAGTCTCCCGTTTGGGGATGTTTTATATATATTCTATGTTTGTACCCGTTTGGGGCTAGTTTTTAGAAAGGAGATGTTGCCGAAATTTTTTTAAAAAAAATATTAGCTTGAGATTTTAACTTAGGATTTTAAATGTTTTTAACAAATGTTTTATTGATTTACTTCTTTTCTGGGTTTAGATTTCTGGGTTTCAGCTTACTTGAATTGCGTTACGCCTTTTGACGTCACGTGATCCAAGTGTCGGTCGCGTTCCTAAATTGGGTCATGACAGAATCCATTTTACTAAAAATGGTGGCGTGTCAATGTAACGTTTCTGAAATCGTTATACGAATTTTTCCGTTTTAGGGTAAAATAGTCAGTATTTTCCGTTTTAACCCGATTGTGATCAAACCTCTATACAGACTTGACTGCGCTTACTTTAACTAGAATAGTGCTAGTGCATGGGCTTTGGAGGTCAATTGGAAGTTTTGGTTCACATAGATTTTTTCCCTAATTAAAATATTATTTTAATGTGTTATTTATGCACTTAATTAGTGGTAATTACATTTTTGGTTTGGATTAATCACTCCAAATGTGAATCTAAGCTAAACTAATCACTAGATTAAGTTAAACCATCCCTCCAATATCTAGATATTTTTGTGGCAAAAGGATTTAAATTTTTAAGGAAAAGAAAAGAAAGAAAAGGTGGCATTTTAGCATTTATTGTTGTTTTTCTCTAGATTTTTCCACACACTTCACAAAATACCCCCACTCCTTTGCCTTGGCCGAAACCCTAGCCCTTGTTGCCCTTCTCTCTCCTTGCCTCATTTTCACTCCAAAAGCTTCAAAAAAATTCATCAAAAATCATGAAATATTCACACAAATTCTTAATTAAATTCATACCCATTTTTCCTTAAGCCTAAACTAGCATGGATCTTTAAGAAAAGCATCATTTTGGAGGGTTAAATTTGGAGGTTTTTGCTAGTTCGTGATCTTGTTTGTGAGGTAAAAATCCTAATCTTAATCTTTTAATTTGTTGCTTAATTCTTTAAGCTAGCTATTTAAGTGGTTATTATAGCTTTAAAGTTCATGCTTAGTTAATTCAAGATAATTATTATGAAATCAAGTTAGGGTTTTGATGTGTTTAAGTGGTTAAGCAATATGTATAGACTTGGAAAAGTTAAGCAAATTGTGAGAATGATATTTGTTATTTTTCCTAATTGTCTTTTAAGCATAATCGCGAACTAGGTTTTTCTAAATCATTTTTGGGCAAGATTAAAATTATGTAATTTATTTGGATCACTAGGTTAAGCTACTTTGTGTTGTTGGAAATGATTAGAATTGTTAAATATCTAGGCTTGTGCTAAATTTTCGATAAGGTTGCCCACTAGGTTTTCCGCAAAATTTGACGTGAGTTTTAATGGAAGTGGAGATGACTTGAATATTACTATATACGATAATTATTGTGTTGTAAACGAGTATTGGTACTATTGTGTTTTTGGCGTAGCGGTTTTCATGTATAGCGACCCAATTTAGGGTTTTGGCTATGTTTTTCCAGTATTTGGATTCTTGGTTTTGAGTTATGGTTTTGTATTTGGTCGTCGGACGTTTGTACGTCAACGAAGAGGGTTGTTCGGTGGTTTTGCTTGCGTAGGCTATAGGTTCTAACCTATGAGCGCACAGCGTGCCATATTTGGATATCGAAATTTGATGTTAATAGCATTGCGATTTCATATTGATTGTAGGTACCTTCGCGTGGATTCCGTGACGACGAAGCGCATCGACTACGGCTAAGCGAGGAGTTTAGCAGGTGTGTAGATTATATCTATGGGGGAAGTCGGGTGGATGGCGTATAGCACCCCCGCAAATATTGATATGGAATATCGTTTGATTATTTTATCCTGATAATGATATGAGATGGATATGATTGTAGGATTTACAAACGATAATTTGATAGACGTTGATGCTAATGGACATTTTGACATATGATAATATGAAATGATAAGTGAATCATGATAGGTACGAATTAAAAGAGAACGAGTGTGACGTTCATATAATGTGATGCGAGATATTAATGTGATGAATGAGTATACGATGTGATATGATGCCTTAGTGTGATTTTTCATTTTATGGATTCGAGTCGATATGAGATTGTTGATACCTTTGTAGGTCCCCTGATACGAGTTTGACATGGATGTGACCTGAGTGATAGGTATATTTTTATATGGATAATGTGCTGCATTTTGAGTAATATGTCGTACGAGACTTAGATCCGTACCACGATGTTGTATAGGTTGATAGGATCCCTATTTGTTTATTGCCACCGTATGTGGATTACCGTACGCGACGAGTTTTACATGTTGATTTATCCATACCCTTGTTTAGAGGATGCCGTACGATGGTTTGTACCGTACGTAATGTTGTGAGGCTGGATGTCAATTGAGGGATTCACCGACTCGGACATATTGTAGACACGTATACCTTATAGCTTTTAGTTAACGATGTATTTTATGCTACGTTCATGTTATTCTCATTACATTACATATACATGTCCTAGTACACCTACACCATTATCGATGATGCGTATGTTGCACATACACAGATTGCTGGCTCACACACTTCATCATCGATAATTGCGATGTCACTACATAGTAGAATTGCTACATCATGCCATGATATATTTGCTATGTTCATATCACTGTTCCACGTTGCATGAGATATACAGACATTCTTGCATCCTGTTAATTGATGCATATATACTGACAGGTACACCCACTTACTTGGTTACAGCTACATGTACTTTAAGCATACATACTGACATGTACACCCACATATCTTGCTATAGCTGCATATACCCCTAAGTGGTAATGTATTGACATGTGATTTTGAGACGTTGATTATTGTGCTATTGCACTTATGAAATGCATCATACATACTTGCTTACATGTAGATACTTATAACTTGCTATAGTTACATGTATACCTCATATGATGCTGCACTTGATTTTGGAGGATTTGGGAACCACATGATATATTTTAAAACTGAATCATTTAAAAGAGCGGTTTTCCCTTAATATGCTCATATTGCTGTTTTATGTTGCATATATCAATTTTTCATGGATTTACGCATTGAGATATGGATTTCATGTGATTTATGGTTTTGAGAACCGTGGGGGTATTTCAAGAAACTATGTATTGTTTGAAAACCCGGTTTCTCTTGATATGATATTTCAAAGCGTCCACCATGAGATTTCTCGATTCTGAGATTTGTGATATATACCCGATGTGAGGAGTGTAGTGGGCTATGTCCGGGTACATAGTGGAGCCCGGTACGGTTCTCCTCGGCAAGAAGTTCGCAGATGATAGGCGATGAGCCTGGAAGGCTGGGAAAGTACCTACCGGTGATAGTATTTGGACTCGGCGGTTATGGTGCGGATACCGATCAGAGTGGTGTACAGATATGACATCAGGGCCAGTCGTGGGGACAGCGCCTGAGGCGTGAGGATTTACGTGTCGATGCTAGACACGGGTTTCATGATGTTTCGAGTGTCGAGGTTAGACACTCAGGTTTCCATGATTTTTTTGTGTCGCGAGCGACACACGTTGTTTTATCTCCTCATATTTACCTGTATATACTTTTATGATATTTACATGCAGGAGGAGTTGTGTCAGTGGGTGACACGTGGACAAGATCCACTGCATACTTGCATTGATTTTGTTGTTGGACGAGGTCCACTGCATACATGCATCGATTATATTGTTGGATGAGATCCACTGCATACATGCATTGATTACATTGTTGGACGAGATCCACCTGCATACATGCATTGATTATATTGTTAGATGATATCCACTTGCTAATAGGCACTTATTATGTGTTGGCACATATGCAGATACGGTTACCCAAGATATCATAGTATTACCTTTCTGATATAGTTGACCTAGGAATCATTGTTTATTTCGATTTCTACCTGATGATGTTTTTCTATTCACGAGTTGGCAACTCACCTCCGTTGTGCCACAGTTCTTGCAGGTTGACCGCATGGATCAGTTGCGGCATCGCTGGCACACGGCTATTTTCGGGTGACTTGCTTGTGGTGGGTGGAACATGTTTGATCGTGCCCCTCTTGTATTCATTATTCATATTGTATCTAGTCACTCCATCAATTCATAAACTAATTATTGTATATGTTGCAGACTTAGAAGACTTATAGTTGCGAGACTTGAGCGATGGGTTTTATGTTCGCTTTTGGGGTTGATGTCTTGCTTTACTTTATTTCCTTATGTGGATCTTCGTCGTTGGGCGTCGTATACTTGTTATTTATACTTGTGGTGGTTGTTTCCACCGTTGGGCGTGATTTGCTCCATTTTGGGATGCTTTATTTATATTGTGTGTTGTACCCGTTTTCGGTGTTAGTTTTTACAAAGGAGGTGCTGCCCAATTTTTCAAAAGACAAAACATGATTTACTATACCTTTACTTCAAGGCTTCACCTCTTTATTTCTTAAAAAGGTTTAGATTTTTGGGTTTCAGCTTACTTGAATCACGTTACGCCTGTAGACGTCGCATGATTTAAGTGCTGGTCGCGAGCTAATATTTTGGGTCATGACAAAATTGGTATCAAAGCGCTAAGTTTAGCCTTGGTTCGAGTTTAGGTTTGACTATGTTGAGTCTAGGGCATATATATATTTCGGCACCTAAGCTTGACCTTACAGAACTTAGACTTGAACAGGGGGGTGTTAGACCCGAACTTTCGTTCCATAGGTTGACCCTGATTGATGGAGTAGGTAGCTTGAGTAGAGTGACGTACTGTACGTATGTTCCGCGGCATATTTACGATACGATACTCCACTTAAGAAACCTTAGGATGTACATATCTTGAGACTGGTGATTCTCTTTGTTTTCCTTGATTATGCATCCATTTGAGATCCTTGATTCTATTCTTTTACATGATCATACTCACACTGTTTCCGTTCCTCCATATGATCATATATTCTTTCTGGATCTGTTGATTCATTTCATCAATTGATCTATTTTTGTCGATACTTGATTGAGGTTCCTGTCACCATAGTTTGAGCGCAGTTTGAGCTGCTGCTGGTAATGCGGTCAGGGCGAGCTCGTCATGGACGAGGAATGACCATCGTGTTTTCTGGTGACATGGGAACGTATCGATGTAGTGTGGTGTTGTGATCTTTCGTTTGAGATGAGTGTACGATTTTGTAACGGATGATCAGGCTATTGTTAAAGGCGGCCTGCTGTGAGAGGACTGTTGATATACAGCATACCACAAAGATTGTGATGTCATCGACCGTGCAGACAGATGACCCAGCTATTGCAGAGATTGATGTGATGTCTCTTCCAGAGCTTACGAGCTGAGATTGCTGGAGCTTCCAGGCAGAGATGCGACAGGTGATAGCTAGTCTATCTTGAGTTGAGAGACGAAAGTGATTCGTCAGATTTGATGTGCCGATGCAGGCCCAGTTGAGTTGAAGATTTCCAGTGTGGAGAGTCTTACTCATGTAATGCCTTAGATTTCGATAAGTGTTAGATTAGACGGTAATGCGGGTTTACTGTAAAAAGTTTACCAATTTGGGTTCCTCACATTTTATAACATTTAATTAATAATTTATTATTATTTGTTATGGCATGCACACACATGTGCATGTTTATGCAAGGGTGTGTTTGTGTTATCTGGATTAGTGACCGTGACAACTTAACCCTAATCTAATCCTTTGCTTTATCCTAATCCTTGTTTTAATCTTATCCTTAACCTTTTCCCTAGAAATTTGTGGAGAGAAAGGATATTTTCTTTTGGATTTTGTTTGTGAGAAGAGGTGCCATGTGTGTAGTGTGAATGCATTTATGTGAGAGTTATTTCTTGGTGCACTCACCTTAACCTCACCTCTCTCTCTCTTTTCTTCACTCTCTCTCTCTCATTCTCTCTCACTTATTTCTTTTTCATCTCCTCTCTCATCTCAACTGAACACCTAACCTATTCCTTCATAAAACCATCACAAAACTTTCACAATCTCATAAAAATCACAACTTTTGCCTTGATTTGCCTCTTGGATGTCTTGGAGCTTGGGAAGCCAGGATCTTTGAGTTCTTTTTGTTAGGTAATGATCTCTTTCTGTTAGTTAAGTGTTTATTGTGCAGCGTAGCTTGTTAGTTTCAGTTTAGAACGCGTATAGTTTCGTTTCGGGTAAATATCATATTTTTAGTATTGTTTTGGGTCTCGGATGATCTGCTATCAAACCAGGTATTTGTTGCAAAATTTCCCATCACAGTGACCTAGTGTAGTGACCTAGAAACTACCCTCAAAATACGAGCCCAGCCCCTCATGTTATGGCCGCAAATTTATTGCTTCCGGCCGCAATTTGCGGCCAAACTAGGGAGTTAGGGTTTGGGTTTTGGTGTAGGGGTCTCTTGGGTTGTTTGTGGTCTCATGGTACTTGTAACTTTTACAGATTGTTGGTATAGCAAAATCTGGGACCACTTTGCGTATTTCTTGTGTTTCATTTCCACGCGTTACGTTATCCGATACGGTTCATGTTCCGTGTTGCTGTTGCTCTAAGTTGGTTTCGTTGTGTCGCTAAGCACGTTAGCTACAATGCGAACACTTGATAGTAAGTTTTGTGTTGTCGCGTTGGTCAGCGTAGTTTGTACATGTTTTAGGTCTATTGCTAATATATATAATTGCTTTGTTGTGTTATGTTTTAGGTTCGCAGGCGGGGACTTCGGACGCAGTGGAGAAGGGAAAACAGGTGGTAGGCTTTACTTAATCAGGAGCGTTGGTGAGTAGATTTAACACCTACAGGGGAATCGCCCGCATGACGTTATGCGTCTGGGCTAGAGATGTTATGATTTTGTCGCATATTCTATTGCATATATAGTGTTGCTCATACACCTTATTGCTTAGTTACCTGTTGTGCTTAGTCTTGTACCCATAGGACACTGCACTATTATTGATGGCTCATGTTGCACGAGCACTGATTGTATGCCACACACACCGTCAATAATTGCCATGACATGCACAACACATATACTTATATGATATATTGTTTAGGTAGGGACATTGAGATATTGATTCATATTCCTCTATATGCTTACACATATGCCTTGACATGCTTACATGCTAGTTACTTGTATACCTATATGGTATTATACCAATAGTGATAGGTATATTTCACACATAATAATTTAGCTATATGTTTACCTTTACTTGATGTTATATAGACTTGGAGAAATTAGTAACCGCATGATATATATTTTAACTTGTTGCAGTTAATTAGCGGCATTTCCTTTATATGCTTACATTACAGTTTTATGTTGCATATATTATATTCATGGATTTCGCATTGAGATATTGATTTTTCATGATGCTTTCTGGATTTGAGGACCGTGGTAGTTTCATGAAATTATGCATTATTTGAAACACCCGGTTTCTCTTGATATGATATTTCAGCAGGCACTATGAGATTTATAGGTTCTGATATATATACCATATTTGACGAGCGTCGTGGGCCGTATGAGGGTACATGGTGGGGCCCGGAGGTACCCCGGGGCAAGAATATTGAATGTCCTTGCCGATTGAGCCTGACAGGGGAACCATACCTACCGGTGACAGGACCTATGACTCGGCGGTTATCGTTGGGATACCGACGGGAGTCATGTACGTATGGATACGTCGAAAGGCGAGGGTCAGAGCAAGGCACTCGAGTTTTCGGGATAGCGTATGATACGTACTTATCAGGGAGCCAGTCGTGGTGACAGCACCTGATAGATCAGCCTTTATGTGTCGATGCTTGACACAGGTTTTCATGATATTTTTACTCCTAAGTATATATAACAGTGGAATGGGACGCTGTTATATATATATATTAGTGGAATGGGACGCTAATATATATGTATACATATCAATTTATATACATCATTATAATGATTCACGCAAATATACTTTTTCAGGATATATGAGATTCACTTGATATTGGTTTCAGGATATATGAGATGCACTTGATATTGGTTTCAGGATATATGAGATTCACTTAATATTGGATATAGGATATATGAAATTCACTTGATTTTGTACATTCAGGATATATGAGATTTGCTTGATATTGTACATTAAGGATTAGTGAGACTTACGTGATATGAAAGCCAAATTGGGGGCTGTTTTGAGGAATTAGGATTTGGATTGTCTTGATGGACTTTGGTCCTACTACGAGATCGGGATTCCGTGGGAATGACATGTTTTATCCCATACTCCGCATTTATTGTTTATGCACTGCTTAAGTATTAGTAGTACCTGATAGAGTACCTTCCATGACTGTTGCATTTACATACTTTTATTTTATATGCATTGCTTCATGTATTAGTTGTACCTGCTAGAGTACCTTTCATGACTGTTGGATATATACATTGTCATATCATTGCTTAATGTATTAGTAGTACCTGATAGGGTACCTTACATGATTGTTGCATACAGATTGTCATATTATTGCTTCATGTATTAGTTGTACATGCTAGTGTACCTTTCATGACTATTGCATACATATGACCATTTATTGCTATTAGTTAACATATGTTAGATTCGCGCTGTACGTGCATACTTGCGATTAACTGCATATGTTTTTTACTATTCACGAGTTGGCAACTCACCCCCGTTGTGCCACAGTGTTTTGCAGGTTGTTTCTCAGAGTAGTCGAGGCAGGGCTATTCTCATCTATCGTATCATCTTTTGCTGCGGATACCGCTTCAGCTCATATTGTGCAGTTTTGCTTAGGTGGGTTTTGTGGTTATCCGTTTATGTTCATTGTATATTCGTTGTATCATGTACTCTCCATCTACCATTTTCTTGTATGACTTAGAGACTTGATGTGAGGATGATATTGTATATTATTTTGTGACTTGGAGGTCTTTTATGCTGTTTTATTTATATAGTCTTTTATTTCTTCGCTACGGCGTCGTATATCTGTTGTGGTGGTTGTTTTCCGCCTTTGGGCGTGTATTTGCGCCCGTTTGGGGATGCTTTACTTATATTTTGTTGTAACCATTTTTGGGGTTGGTTTTTACAAAGGAGGTGCAGCCAAAATTTTAAAGGAAATAAAGTTGAACTTTTAAAGAATTTGGGTTGAGATTTCAAATGTTTTAAAATGCTATTATCACTTACTACTTTTGATGGTTTAGATTGCTGGGTTTTCGGATTACTTAAATTGCGTTACGCCTGTAGACGTTGCGTAGTTTAAGGGCCGTCTCGTACCAATTTCGGATCGTGACAAAGTTGGTATCGGAGCGCTAGGTTTTACTTTTTGGAGTATAGGATGACCTTGGTATGATGGAGTAGGTAGTTTAAGCAGAGTAACGTAGTATGTGTATGTCCGCGGCATACTCACAACGCGGTACTCCGCCTAAAGTGACCAAAGTACTAATTGCTTGAATTTCCTTCCTTGATGACATATCTTTGTGATTCGATTACCGTGTTCTTATCGAATCCTTTTCCATTTACAGCCTTTGCCGCCGATGACTATGGGGACTCAGAGTGATGCAGCGAGGGTCGAGGTCAGAGTTGACTCGGGTGGGACGAGGATTGACCAGGATGGCATGCCCGTTGCACAGGAGCAGATGGATCCGCCTTCGAAAGATCGTATCGATAGGCTTGTGGCAGAGATGCAGGACTTGCGCCAGACGATGAGGTCTTTGGTTGAGGCCAGTAGAACGCAGCGATAGGAGGTTGTCACCCCTGTTACCCAGTTGTTCCTTGCGATCAGCACACAGCATTTCGCCACTTACACAGCACCAGTGGATGCAGCCATAGTTGACGAGGCACGTCTTCCAGAGAGTTTAGGAGTTCGAGGACCGAGGAGGGCTAGTACAGGTGTGTCAGCCCCGAGACAGAGGTTCAGTCGTCGAGACACATTTCGTGACCGTCGCGGGAGTAGCAGAGGCTTAAGACGAGGACAGTCGTTCAGCTCTCATGCACAGGAGGGTCAGCAGCCATCGTATGGATGTTTTCGATGCGGGAGCCTTCATCACTTCATCAGGGATTATTCCTTAGTACCGCATCAGACCCATGTTCAGAGAGGTCGGGGATGCGGAGGGTTTGTTTCGAGTGGACGGGTTGGCAGAGGAAGAGTTATGACAGTTGCGGGTAGAGGACAGACGCGAGAGTTTTCTTCTACTCATCGGGATACGCGGGCGTCCAATGCTAAGTTTTCAGGTATTCAAGATTTGTATGCTCTTGTGATTATTAGGTTTGTTTAGTTTGGGATCTATGCCCTTGTTTGTTTTACATACCTTGTGCCGTGGTTGGGGCGAGAGTCGTGTTAGCTAGATCAGCCGTTTGTTATGTTAACTTCTGTCAGCGATTCTTTTGTTGCGCGACACGTATTTCGGTCGTGTACCAATTGGTTAGGAGATAGAGATTCGTCCGTCGTTTTGATCCTTCTTGAGATGTGGGATTTGCCGTTCTCCTGGGCACGGAGTGGTTAGCTACATGCTAGGCGTCTGTGGACTGCCGAGAGGAAACAGGCAGGTTTTGTTTTCCCGGCGAGTCAGTTCTTGTTGTGCAGGGGGACAGTGGTGCCTCCTCTCACAGCTTGAATTCATCCTTTTTCTCTAGTCGGCTTTTGAGGAGAGGATGTCGAAAATTCTTGGCTTTCATTCATGATACCGAGCCATAGTGGGTTGTTGGACCGGGTTCCTTTAGTGCGAGAGTTTTCCGACGTTGTTCCAGATGAGCCGGCGGAGCTTAGGGAGCTTAAGGATCTGCTGCAGAGTTGCTAGATAGGTGGGGCTTGTGCGTCTAAGTGTTTCTCTTTGGGGAGCTCCTATTCTGTTCGTCAGGAGAAGGACGGCAGTTGAGGTTGTGTATTGATAGATCGTCAATTGAACTGAGTTACGGCGCGGATAGGTATCCTTTACCTCGCATTGACGATTTCTTCGATCAGCTCCAGAGTGCAAGACCTTTTCTAAGTTTGTTTGGGATCAGTTCATCATTGGTTGCGGGTTCGGAGTGATGATATTCCGGAGACTGCTTTTGTGCGTGCTACGGGCAGTTTGTGTTTTGGTGGTGTCGTGGGACTCACCAATGCCCTAGCAGCATTCGTGGATATGATGAACCAGATTTCTTCAAGCCGTTCCTCGACCAGTTTATTGTTGTGTCATTGATGACATTCTGGTCTATTCTAAGAGTCGTGAGGAACGTGAGCAGCACTTGAGAATTTGCTTTGCAGACATTGGGAGTGCCCCAGGGGTTTTCTAAATTCTTGGAGTGTTCCTTCAGGCTTGATTGTGTTGACTCCTAGGTCTTATAGTTACGGTAGACGGTTTTCGTATGGACCCGAGGAAGATCGAGGCCGTACAGCTTTAGCCCAGACTTGTGTACGGGACGGAGGTCCACAGGTTTTGGGCTTAGCAGGTTTTTACCGCCATTTCGTGCAGGATTGCTAGTGTATCGCTGCATCGGTGACTGAACTGACTGGAAAGGAGGTTCTTTTTCTTTGGACCGAGGCATGCGTGCGGGGTTTGCAGCAGTTGGAGATGTAAGTCCACGTTGCCCACCCCGGTGCTTGCGGGGAGGCGGAAAACGGAATAAAAATCGGATTTTTATCGAACTAGGCAACATGGACTAACTAAAGGAGGATCTTTGCTAAACAAAAACTAACTAAAAGCTAACTAGTATTAGCTACATGGAAGAAAGGTTATACCTTGGGCTTTATGTCCTTCTCTCCTTGCTCCTTGGAGTGGAGGAAAGAGATCACCTTGTCGCCTTCTCTAGTCGAAGAAGGATCCACCCGAGAGCCTCAACCTTTGGCTTCAACTTCAAGCTAGAAGTAACTAAGATGCTAGAAGTGCTAATCCTAGAACCTTAGAAGAGAGTAGAGATTATTTTAGAGAGGTTTATCTCAAGTTCATGTGTTTCTCAACTCATGAGAGGGGAGAGCTAGAGAGAGAGGAAGAGGAGGAGAGAGAATCAATATGATAGAATGAGAGAAATAATGAACCATTCTCACATATATGTGTGAATTATGTAAATTAGATAATTAGCTAGATAATTGTCATGGTTAATCAAGAATTGACCATTATCCTTTCATATTTAATGCAAATTGCAAGGATCAAAGAGCATCTTTTATATGGAATGATGATGGTCAAAGTGTCAACCTAGGTCAACAAGTCAAGATAGTCAAATGGTCAACCCTAACCATGCATAATTATATTTAACTAATATCAATTAATCATAATACACACATAAGCATTAGGGTTAATAAAATGACAATGGTCATTAACCCTAATCAAAGTCCTCTCCCTCTGTCTCAATCAACTGTGCATACGCACCCGTATTCGTGATCCGTGGAACACGAGTACAAAGAGATAAAACCAATCCCAAATCATATACTAGGATCTGGCTTAAACCAAAGCCCGCTAGTATAAGCTGTCCGGACAGCAAACGTGCACAAGTGCATGGATGTGAACGAACCCTGTCGCAAAACCATGCGACCTCTACTCATTTTGCCTAAAGACGAATAACTCTCTTTGTGGGACTCTAAAGACTCGACACTACACTAGCAGTGGGTTTAACCACAGACCGCAAGCAGCACTAGCTATACCTAACGGTCCCCAGGTAGATGCCAATAAGAAGACTGACGAGGTGAACTCATCTGAACTCCTACTGAGCCTGTATGTGACAGTCTCCGTACAGTCCGGTCTGTTCGTATGATACATCGCATAGCGGACCTACGGGGGGCAGTAAACATCAGTCCCCTAATAGCGGTACAAGTCGTGTCGGAGTGTAGCCCAGAACACCCTGAGATAACACTTGAAACCTACCAGTATATCTCGCTTGCCCTGGCCAGGGACTACTTATGTAATGGCTCTCCTGGACACAACGCGATGTCAACCCCCAATACCGGGAGAGACGAATCCTGTCTAACCGTCACTGCCTCCAAGTGCTTCAGGACTGCACCCAACTACTACCTGTTTGCACGACTCCTATGAGCCGTGGTAGGGTAGTAATCAAAGTACAGTGGGAACACACTCGAGGCGAAGTGACAGTGTCAAGTCCGCGGACTAAGCTGTACTCATGTCACCTGGGAACTGATAGCTGACGATAGGTATAATACCAACCAACAGTTCCCGACGAGTCCTTTCCAGTGTACTCGTAACCTAACGAGCACCCGCATACTATCTCAAGTTTGACGTACTGACGGCTGTGGGACAGACCGTCTCCCACGCTGGGATGAGAAGCGCATACGCTAGTCTACTCCGGAGTATCGATACCCTGTCTCAACAGTCCTACGACTAGGGACCTGTATAAGGATGTGCTTATGGATTACCCAACCCCCACGAGTGTGAGCGCCATCACAACGCTGGTAATCAAGCAAAGATCCTAAGGGCTCCACTAATGCGTATAGGTGATATAATAAAAGAAACACATGTACACATTAAATTAGAGACAAACCAAGTAGCATACTACCATTTCGAGCAAGATTGTATATACAACTGTGAATATCCCAAGCTTCCATCAAGTAATATACATACTAGTATGATACAGTAATGGCCTCTAGGGCATATACACAAACAATCTCCCACTTGCACTAAGGCCATGTACTGGCGTATCGAAGACCTATCATCTCGATCAGCCGCTCGAACTGAGACTGGGGTAAGGCCTTCGTGAATGGATCTGCAGTGTTATCTTCAGAAGCAACTCTCCGAACCTCGATCTCCTGGCGATCCGCGATCTCCCTGATCATGTGATACCGCCTCAAGATGTGTCTGGATTTCTGATGGGACCTGGGTTCCTTCGCTAATGCTATAGCCCCGTTGTTGTCGCAATACAAAGGTATTAGATCAACAATGGACGGAACCACCTAAAGTTCTTTCAAGAACTTCCTCATCCAGACAGCTTCTTTTGCGGCATCAGATGCAGCGATGTATTCCGCTTCCATAGTCGAGTCAGCAACGGTTTCCTGTTTGGAGCTCTTCCAACACACCGCCCCTCCATTGAGGGTAAAGACAAAACCCGACATGGACTTGGAATCATCCTTGTCACTCTGGAAGCTGGAGTCAGCAAAGGCCTCAATCTGGAGGTCTTTTCCGCCATACACCAAGAACATCTCCTTAGTCCTTCTCAGGTACTTGAGAATGTTCTTTACCGCTATCCAATGTTTCTCCCCAGGGTTTGACTGATACCTGCTTACCACACTCAGTGCATAAGCCACATCTGGTCTGGTACACAACATCGCATACATTATAGAGCCTACCGCAGAAGCGTAGGGTATAATAGACATGCGATCACTCTCCAAATCAGTCTTGGGAGACATCTCTTTGGAGAGGGTGATCCCGTGACAAGCCGGTAGATTACCGCGCCTGGAATCTTCCATACTGAATCTTTTCAGTGTGGTGTCGATGTATCTGGACTGTGAGAGTCCTAAAATCCTCTTGGATCTGTCACGGTAGATCCGGATCCCCAGAATGTATGAGGCATCACCCAGGTCTTTCATGGAGAACCTGTGTGACAAGAACCCCTTGACAGATTGTTGCATAGGAATGTCATTTCCTATTAAGAGAATGTCATCCACGTATAAAACGAGGAATACTACAGTTCTCGCTACAAATCTACAATAGATGCATGGTTCATTTGGATTTTTGATAAAGCCAAATTCCTTGACCGTCTCATCAAAACAGATGTTCCAACTCCGCGATGCCTGCTTTAGTCCATAAATGGACTTGAGCAACTTTCACACCTTTCCGCTGCTCCCACTCTGAATGAAACCCTCTGGCTGGTCCATATAGACACACTCCTCTAAATGTCCATTTAGAAAGCGGTCTTTACGTCCATCTGCCAAATCTCATAATCGTGGAAGGAAGCAATGGCAAGAAGGATCCGAATGGATTTCAGCATAGCCACTGGAGAAAAGGTTTCGTTATAGTCCAAACCAGGTCTCTGACGAAAACCCTTTGCAACCAGTCTAGCTTTATAGGTCTCAACCTGTCCATCTACACCAATCTTCCTTTTGAAGATCCACTTGCATCCTACGGGTTTTACCCCATCTGGAGCAATGTCCAACGTCCATACTTTGTTGGTATACATGGACTCCATCTCGGTCCGCATTGCATCCATCCATTTTACTGAGTCAATGCTCTGAATGGCTTGCTGGAAGCTAGTAAGCTCATCACAATCTATGATGCAATCCTCTCTATCCCCGTCTATGAGAAAACCGTAGTATCTCTCGGGCGGATGAGACTGCCTACTACTCCTGCGGAGTGGCGTGGTATTGTCCTGATCTTTCGAACCCTCTGGTTCTACTAAGCTTTCTGTAATAGCTCGTGGTTCTGGAATTTCTTCCAGTTCTATTGCGCACCCACTTATTTCTTTTTCTATGAACTGGTGTTCTAGAAAGTGGACATGGCGAGAAACAAAAACCTTTTGTTCCTCTTCGCAATAGAAGAAATATCCCTTGGAGTTCTTTGGATATCCCACAAACTTGCACTGTACTGAGCGTGCCTCGAGCTTGTCCTCATGCTGCTTTTTGACAAAAGCTGGACATCCCCATGTCTTAATATGATTAAGATAGGGTCTTTTCCCACACCACATCTGATATGGTGTAGTAGGCACAGTCTTAGTAGGAACTCGGTTCAAAAGGTATGCTGCTGATTCTAGCGCATATCCCCAGAACGATCGCGGCAACTCAGCGTTACTCATCATGGACCGTACCATATCCAATAGGGTTCGGTTCCGTCTCTCCGATACACCGTTATGTTGCGGAGTGTATGGAGGAGTAAACTCAGAGAGAATTCCATTCTCTTTTAAGTAACCCAGGAACTCGGCACTCAAGTATTCACCACCTCGATCAGATCTCAGTGCCTTGATACTTTTGCCTGTTTGTTTTTCTACTTCATTCTTATATTCCTGGAATTTTTCAAAAGCCTCGGATTTATGTTTCATTAAGAAGACATAACCGTACCTTGAAAAATCATCCGTAAAAGTAATGAAGTAAGAATAACCGCTTCGTGCATGTGTAGACATTGGACCGCACACGTCGCTGTGTACGAGTCCCAAGAGCTCGCTCGCTCTTACTCTGTGTCCAATGAACGAAGTCTTTGTCATCTTTCCTTTGAGACAGGATTGACAAGTTGCATACGATTGATATTCGAACGTATCCAAATATCCTTCTGTATGTAACTTAGTCAATCTTCTCTCATTGATGTGACCCAGTCTACAATGCCACAAGAAAGTTTTATTGATTTCTGGAGACTTTCTTTCGTGTGTATTCTGGACATTGAAAATCTGTGTTTGGTTCAATACGTATATACCGTTGTTTAATGTAGCTGACCCAATCAAAACTTGATTAAGGTGAATGTTCACTACATTACTTACAAATGCAAATTCATAACCTTCTTTAGATAATAAAGATACAGAAATGATATTACAGGTTGCATTTGGTACAAAATAACAACTACGCAAAACCAAAAAATGTCCATCTGACATTCCCAGGTGATAGTCCCCCACAGCCTCAGCATCCATGCTAGCTCCGTTTGCAACTCTGGGGGTCATGTCACCTGCTTTCAAAAACCTACGCTTTCTCAACGCCTGCAAAGAATTACAGATATGAGATCCTGATCCGGTATCCAATACCCAGGAAGTAGAGTTTATTGATAGACAGTTTTCAATAACATACACACCTGAAGCTGAACCCGCAACTCGCTTCAGATCCTGGGTTCTGGCCTTCCAAGCCTTACAATCCTGTTTTCAGTGTCCACTTTTGTGACAATAAAAGCACTCTTCTTTCCCCACAAGCTTCCCCGCTACCTTTGTTGCTTTTGCCTTTCCCTTCGTATCCACTTTACTAACACCGCCCCTTGGTTTGGCGGGGGCTTTCTTCTTCTTTCCCTTGGCTTTCGCACTGGACTTAGAACAGGAAGATCCTCCTACAAACAAAGTGGATGTTTTCCTACCTTTCTGTAGGGTGCCCGCTGCACTCCTCAGCAAGTTGAGGAGCTCTAAAAGTTCAACTTCGTTTTCCTGTAAGTTGAAGTTCAGGATGAACTGGGAGTAAGTGGAAGGAAGGGACTGCAGAATCAAGTCCGTATAGAGCTCATTCTCCAACGTGGTCCCAAGTTCCGCGAGCTCCTCTATATAGCAAATCATCTTAAGCACGTGTTCCGCTACCGATGATCCGATGGCCAATGTTGCCGAAAATAGCTTTATCGACACTTCGTATCGTGCGATACGAGACTGCTCTCCATACAGTTCTTTTGTATGAAGAAATATGGATTCTAAGTCCATATTCTCGTGCCTCCTCTGATGTTCGTTGTCCATAGAGGCTAGCACGAGGCACTTGGCCTTCGCGCAATCTATTTCTCAGGTCTTATAGATTTCCCTATCTACGACACTGGTTTTGGGACCTCGGACAGGGGGAGCTTTGGTGGTAAGAAGATACCCCAACTTGTCATAAGTGATTGCCATCTTGATATTCCTGAGCCAATCTTTGTAGTTTGGCCCTGTCAGTATGTTTTTATCTAGTAATAACTTATGTCCGGTCATCTTAATTGGTCGCTGCAATTAGGAGAGAGAAAAGAAATACTTTAGCATGATGCTCTTGCAAGTTTAGAGTGGTTTTTAATTTGTCTAAACAGGATGGCTCCCACTGTTTCTCGAATCCATTCTCAAACCATAAAAGAAGAATTAGTCAGGATCAATCTCACCGTATAATACTTGCTTAACCGTTCAGCCAGGCCAGTGTCGGTACTTCGAGGGAGGTTTTCCAACGCTTTCACGAAGTTCCTTAATTAAGTAACCTCTTTTACCTGTGGGCGTAGCCCCGCTAACACCTTTCTAGACACCTACTAGGTTTATAGCATTGATCGTTAAGTGAGAAATTTCCCGAGGAGTAGCATATACTCACAGTAGGATCGGGATCCAAATATCATCGCGTGATAAAACCGAAGGAATCCTACCAGAATCATCACACTCCAAATGGTATGCAGCGCTAGCAAGTTTCAGTACTTATGAAACTCCCGATGTGGATTTTTGCCCCATGCTCTTAAGACCTTGACTTTGGCCAAAATATCATAAGTCACATGTCAAGTTCTACCCGTCATTCTCCTGGTTAATTTGGACCCACCCGTACCTACCCTTGACTTTGGCCAAAATGGCAGCACGACTGTCCCAAACCAACGCATCTACCTATGCTGCACATGAATACCCAATAGCTACCAATCACTATGCCTTGACTTTGGCCAACATACATAGCTTGAATACTTATCGACCATTCATGTGGAACGACGGAGGGCTACGAATGGTTTTGGCGAAACCGTGAACGTAGTGAACTTGATATAATCGATGGAATGAGATAGCTTTTAAAAGGAGTGGTTCAAGCTCCACATTTAAAAGTTTGGTTTTGAAAAGAACCGAGTGGTTTTCAAAGTGTTCCAATCGACTTTTACTTGGTTTATTTTCTTGCATTAGTTCTTTTAATGTGTCCCATCATTTAATCCTACCATTGCAGAAAACAACCAAAATATGACGTACTCTTATGCCATTCGCATTCGCCACGGGGGCCCATCATCACCCGTTAGGTTACTTAACTAACGACAGAGCGGGGGCTGGGCTAGCGTGGCTGTAAAACATAAGCAACGCCTAAATAGTTATCGTATATAGATATATAGCAATGATAGACATTACAGATCATAGATGAATACATTGGATATACTAGGAATCTGCAATCCGTTCGAGCCTGCAACGAAAAGCGGATTACACGGTCGTGGTGAATAGCCAATACCCCACCCAAGACCCCTACGGGTGCGGCAAACTACCCGCCAAGTATCCGAAGCGAAACAACCACCCTCAACACCGTGAGTAGGCCACTCGGCACTTCGAGATACCCGGTAGTTTGTGCACTCCCTCCATGGGTCTATCCTAGGAGCAAAAACAGTAAAAAGAATTATACAAAGACGGCTACAACCCCGACCCGGTTGTGCGGCCATACAAATAATATTACATCAATTTACATGTTACATGAATTGGAAGAAAAGAAAACTCTCGTCTCACAAAACTCCCCGGCTATTCACCCGCGACAATCCAACGCATTCATATACACATACCATCAACAAACACAGATTACAGATATGTATAACCCCCACTAATCGGCGTATAGCGATTAGCAGACGTTCAATACATATAAACATCACAGATATAACCCATTAATTAATGTGTAGTGAAGTTCGATCAAAAATACGGATTTATAGGCACCCAAATACAAATTTCTATTCTGGAAAATCTGGGCAGAAATAAAATATCTTAAAAATCCCAAAACCATTACAGAAAAACACTGCATCAAACTCGGTCCAGAACAGAGTCAAATCGGCCGTGGATCCGCGGCAATAGCATGCTATTGCCGCTGAACCGCGGCGGTTTGAACGGTTCACTGGATCGTTTTTGGTGTGCTTCTTAACAAAACCCTGAGCCGATTTTTGAAGTATGATTTATTATTTTTTGAGCAGGAAAAAAATCAACAGAAACTTAGGGTTTTGAAATTTTGGTTTTGCGATTTTTACCGATCGAACTTCTATACACTTTACTAACTAGCTAATTTATGTTTAAATAGGCTCTGATACCACTGTAAGTCCACGTTGCCCACCCCGGTGCTTGCGGGGAGGCGGAAAACGGAATAAAAATCGGATTTTTATCGAACTAGGCAACATGGACTAACTAAAGCAGGATCTTTGCTAAACAAAAACTAACTACAAGCTAACTAGTATTAGCTACATGGAAGAAAGGTTATACCTTGGGCTTTATGTCCTTCTCTCCTTGCTCCTTGGAGTGGAAGAAAGAGATCACCTTGTCGCCTTCTCTAGTCGAAGAAGGATCCACCCGAGAGCCTCAGCCTTTGGCTTCAACTTCAAGCTAGAAGTAACTAAGATGCTAGAAGTGCTAATCCTAGAACCTTAGAAGAGAGTAGAGATTATTTTAGAGAGGTTTATCTCAAGCTCATGTGTTTCTCAACTCATGAGTGGGGAGAGCTTGAGAGAGAGGAAGAGGAGGAGAGAGAATCAATATGATAGAATGAGAGAAATAACGAACCATTCTCACATATATGTGTGAATTATGTAAATTAGATAATTAGCTAGATAATTGTCATGGTTAATCAAGAATTGACCATTATCATTTCATATTTAATGCAAATTGCAAGGATCAAAGAGCTTCTTTTATATGGAATGATGATGGTCAAAGTGTCAACCTAGGTCAACAAGTCAAGATAGTCAAATGGTCAACAACCCTAACCATGCACAATTATATTTAACTAATATCAATTAATCATAATACACACATAAGCATTAGGGTTAATAAAATGACAATGGTCATTAACCCTAATCAAAGTCCTCTCCCTCTGTCTCAATCAACTGTGCATACGCACCCGTATTCGTGATCCGAGAAACACGAATACAAAGAGATAAAACCAATCCCAAATCATATACTAGGATCTGGCTTAAACCAAAGCCCGCTAGTATAAGCTGTCCGGACAGCAAACGTGTACAAGTGCACGGATGTGAACGAACCCTGTCGCAAAACCATGCGACCTCTACTCATTTTGCCTAAAGGCGAATAACTCTCTGTGTTGGACTCTAAAGACTCGACAATACGCTGGCAGTGGATTTAACCACAGACCGCAAGCGGCACTAGCTGTACGTAACGGTCCCCAGGTAGATGCCGATAAGAAGACTGACGAGGTGAACTTATCTGAACTCCTACTGAGCCTGTATGTGACAGTCTCCGTACAGTCCGGTCAGTTCGTCTGATACATCATATGGCGGGCCTAGGGGGCGGTAAACGTCAGTCCCCTAATAGCGGTAAAAGTAGTGTCGGAGTGTAGCCTAGAACACCCTGAGATAACACTTGAAACCTACCAGTATATCTCGCTTGCCCTGGCCAGGGACTACTTGTGTAATGGCTCTCCTGGACACTGCGCGATGTCAACCCCCAATACTGGGAGAGACGAATCCTGTCTAACCGTCACTGCCTCCAAGTGCTTCGGGACTGCACCCAACTACTACCTGTTTGCACGACTCCTTTGAGCCGTGGTAGGATAGTAATCAAAGTACAGTGGGAACACACTCGAGGCGAAGTGACAGCGTCAAGTCAGCGGACTAAGCTGTGCTCATGTCACCTGGGAACTAATAACTGACGATAGGTATAATACCAACCAACAGTTCCCGACGAGTCCTGTCCAGTGTACTCGTAACCTAACGAGCACCCGCATACTATCTCAAGTACGACGTACTGACGGCTGTGGGACAGACCGTCTCCCACGCTTGGATGAGAAGCGCATACGCTAGTCTACGCCGGAGTATCGATGCCCTGTCTCGACAGTCCTACGACTAGGGACCTATATAAGGATATGCTTATGGATTACCCCCAGCCCCTACGAGTGTGAGCGCCATCACAACGCTGGTAATCAAGCAAAGATCCTAAGGGCTCCACTAATGCGTATAGGTGATATAATAAAAGAAACACATGTACACATTAAAGCAGAGACAAACCAAGTAGCATACTACCATTTCGAGCAAGATTGTATATACAACTGTGAATATCCCAAGCTTCCATCAAGTAATATACATACTAGTATGATACAGTAATGGCCTTTAGGGCATATACACTAACAGGAGACTCGGTTGACAACTGCACCAGTTCTTTCTTTGCTTTCTGGTTTGGGCGATTTTGTTGTTTAACCGTGATGTTTCGTGAGCGGGGCTCGATTTTGCGTTGATGTGGCATTATAGAGTTATCGCTTTTGCTTCCCGATAGTTGGAGGAAGTACGAGCAGGATATCCCACTCATGATCTGGAAATGGCTGCGGTGGTCGTGCATTGAAGATCTGAGGACACTACTTGTGTGGAAAGTCGTGTCAGACTTTCAGGGACCTCCAGAGCTTGATGTACATCTTCCTGCAGCGGGTTTTGATTGTTGAGACAGCGCCGTTGGATGGAGCTTGTGAAGGATTGTGTTTGTGAGATCCTCGTTACCCGTGGCAAGGCGATTGTGGTAGTTGATGCTGGAGTCGTAGGCCCAGGGTTTGCTTGTTCCAGCTGTGCGCAGTTCAGAGACAGTCTTCTGCAGATTTATAGTTCTTTTGCGATCGTTGAGTACAGCTTAAGTTCACCTCTACTGAGGGGACAGCTTGCCCATTTCCGCGCCCTTCCACTATTCCATAATCGCTTTCACGAGGAACAGCCCACCAATGCTCGTTGTCTGTGATACTTGAGCATATTTAGCAGGGTAAAGATTCGGAGTCCTTGATTTGTGACAAGGGTGTGCTACATTTAGGGACGCGTTTGTGTACCTGATACTGATGGGTAGAGACGCGAAATCCTAGAGCAGGCATATCATTCAGCTTTCTATGTTCATTCATGTTCCACAAATATGTGACGTGACTTGTGAGATAGTTACGGGTGGGCAGGGATGAAGAGTGAAGTTTCGGATTTCGTTTCAAGGTGTCTATCTTGTTGTGAGCTAAGGTTGAGCATTTGAAACCGGCCGGAGAGTTGCAACCTTTAACCGTGCCGGAGTGCGAATGGGAGCAGATCTCATGAATTTCGTTGTGGTGTCTACCCAGGTTTAGTGAGGGTGTGACTCCATTTGGGTGTTTTTTGTCCGGTTATGCTCAGTTTGCTCAGTTGTTCTTTGTTAAGTTTGTGCGATTGCACGGAGTTCCTTCATTTGTTGTATCCAATGGAGGCACCTTTTTCGCTTACCGTCTTTGGCAGAAGCTTCAGGAAGCCTTGGGTACTGATTGAGCTTTAGCTCCGCTTTTTCCATCCGCAGGATGACGGTTTGTGAAAGCGAGCTATACAGACTCTGGAGGATATACTTGTGTGTGCGTACTAATTGTTGTTGGCAGTTGGAATCGTCACTTTCCCTTATTAGGGTTCTCCTTCGATAGCTGTTATCAGGAGACATCCCAATTGGCAACCTTTCAGCTTGTTGTTAAGTGGTGTCGATCGCCAGTCTGTTTTTCTGACTCTGCGTGAGTAGGATTTTTAGACCCCAGCTAGTGATGAGACTACGGAAAAGATCCAGTTGTTTCAGGTCAGGATGAGAGCAGCCCAGTGCAGACAGAAGTCTTATGGCGACCGTTGTGATCGCAGACTTGCGTTCGCAGTGGGAGATCATGTATTCCTACGGATTTTCCGATGAATGACGTGTTGAGTTTTGGGAAACTTAGTCCCAGATTGTAGGTCCTTTTGAGATTCTCAAGTGAGTTAGTTCTGTTGCCTATAATTTGGCACTTCCGCCTAGATTATTGAGTATTCACCCCGTATTCCTTGTGTTGATACTTCGCAAATACCTTCATGACCTTTCTCACATGATTCAGCATCAGACCATTTAGCTTGGATGCGATCTTTTCGTTCACCGGCAGCCATTTTTGTTAGTGGTTCAGCAGGTGGAGAAACTTCGGTCAAGGGTCTTGCTCTCTGTGGAGGGTTTTCTTTGGCGTAGCCGTATAGTGAGGTGATCACTTGGAAGGCTGCGAGCGATATTTGGGAGTTTTGTACTCATCTCTTTGAAGGTACACTTAGTGAGAATTTTAAATTTAGGGACGTATTTTTATAAGGGGGGAGATTGTAACGCCTTAGATTTCGGTTAGTGTTAGTTTAGACGTTAATGCGGGTTTATTGTAAAAAAGTTTACCAATTTGGGTTCCTCACATTTTATAACATTTAATTAATAATTTATTATTATTTGTTATGGCATGCACACACATGTGCATGTTTATGTGAGGGTGCGTTTGTGTTATCTAGATTAGTGACCATGACAACTTAACCCTAATCTAATCCTTTGCTTTATCCTAATTCTTATTTCAATCTTATCCTTAACCTTTTCCCTAGATATTTGTGGAGAGAAAGGATATTTTCATTTGGGTTTAGTTTGTTAGAAGAGGTGGCATGTGTGTAGTGTGAATGCATTTATGTGAGAGTTATTGCTTGGTGCACTCACCTTAACCTCACCTCTCTCTCTCTTTTCTTCACACTCTCTCTTATTCTCTCTCACTTATTGCTTTCTCATTTTTTTCATCTCCTCTCTCATCTCAACTGAACACCTAACCTATTCCTTCACAAAACCATCAAAAAACTTTCACAATCTCACAAAAATCACATCTTTTGCCTTGATTTGCCTCTTGGATGCCTTGGAGCTTGGGAAGCTAGGATTTTTGAGTTCTTTTGGTTAGGTAATGATCTATTTCTATTAGTTAAATGTTTATTGTGTAGCGTAGCTTGTTAGTTTCAGTTTAGAACGCGTATAGTTTCGTTTCGGGTAAATATCGTATTTTTAGTGTTGTTTGGGTCTTGGATGATCTGCTATCAAACCAGGTATTTGTTGCAAAAGTTCCAATCACAGTGACCTAGTGAAGTGACCTAGAACTTACCCTCTAAATACGATCCCAGCCCCTAATGTTATGGCCGCAAATTTATTGCTTCTGGCCGCAATTTGCGGCCAGACTAAGGAGTTAAGGTTTGGGTTTTGATGTAGGGGTCTTTGGGGTTGTTTGTGGTCTCATGGTACTTGTAACTTTTACAGATTGTTGGTATAGCAATATCTGGAACCACTTTGCGTATTTCTTGTGTTTCGTTTTCACGCGTTACGTTATCCGATACGGTTCGTGTTCCGTGTTGCTGTTGCTCTAAGTTGGTTTCGTTGTGTCTCTATGCACGTTAGCTACAATATGAACACTTGAGAGTATGTTTTGTGTTGTCGCGTTGGTCAGCGTCGTTTGTACGTGTTTTGGGTCTATTGCTAAAATATATACTTGCTTTGTTGTGTTATGTTTTAGGTTCGCAGGCGGGGACTTCGGACGCTGAGGAGAAGGGAAAACAGGTGGAAGGCTTTACTTAGCCAGGAGCGTTGGTGAGTAGATTTAACATCTACAGGGGAATCACCCGTATGGCGTTATGCATCTGGGCTAAAGATGTTATGATTTTGTCGCATATTCTATTGCATATATAGAGTTGCTCATACACCTTATTACTTAGTTACTTGTTGTGCTTGGTCTTGTACCCTTAGGACACTGTACTATTATTGACGGCTCATGTTGCACGAGCACTGATTGTATGCCACACACATCATCAATAATTGCCATGACACGCACAACACACATACATATATGATATTGTTTGATTAGGGACATTGAGACATTGATTCATATTCTTTATATGCTTACACATATGTCTTGACATGCTTACATGCTAGTTACCTGTATAACTATATGGTATTGTACTAATAGTGATAGGTATATTTCACACATAATGACTTAGCTACATGTTTACCTTTACTTGATGTTATATGGACTTGGAGAAATTAGGAACCGCATGATATATATTTTAACTTGTTGCAGTTAATTAGCTGCTTTTCCTTTACATGCTTACTTTACAGTTTTATGTTGAATATATTATATTCATGGATTTTCGTATTGAGATATGGATTTTTCATGATGTTTTCTGGATTTGAAGACCGTGGTAGTTTCATGAAATTATTCATTATTTGAAAAATCCCGGTTTTTCTTGATATGATATTTCAGCAGCCACCATGAGATTTATCGGTTCTGATATATATACCCCATGCGAGGAGCGTCATGGGCCGTGTGAAGGTACATGTTGGGGCCCGGAGGTACCCCGGGGCAAGAAGATTGAAGGACCTTGCCGATTGAGCCTGACAGTGGAACCATACCTACCGGTCAGTACCTATGACTCGGCGGTTATTGTGGGGATACCGATGGGAGTCATGTACGTATGGATACGTCGAAAGGCGAGGGTCAGAGCTAGGCACTCGAGTTTTCGGGATAGCGTATGATACGTACCTATCAGAGAGCCAGTCGTGGTGACAGTGTAAGTCCACGGCGGCGCCCCGGCCTCCATCCCGAGGCCAAATGCGGAAGCGATGGTTAACTTTAATTTTTCTTGAACCGGCACCACCGCGCACTAAAAAACCCGGATCGAACCATTAACTAGCCCTAGCTAACTACAAGATGGGGAAGAGAGATATACCGACTGATCCGTGTCCTCCGGTCTTCTCGTCGTCGTCCCGATCTCCCGTGGAAGCTCCGGTCTCCACCTCGTCGCCGGAAGGGCACCACGTCGCCGGCTTCTTTTACGGGCTCCCACCTCTATACCGAGGCAACTCGGGCACGAAGTTGGCGAGCCGACGTGCCCAAGGTTTGCTGTAGAATATAGTGTAGAGTGCTATGTCTCATTTGGGGTTGTAGGAGATTGCCATTTGGTGGAGGAAATGATACAAGCTTTTGGAGGAGGAGCTAATATGATTTTTGCCAAGCCAAATGGGTGTAAATCCCTACACCAAAAATTGGGACAGTCCACCTAGAGCTTGGCCGGCCATGCTATTTGGGAGGAGAGAATGAGAGTGAGTATGTATCAAAATCAATGGAGCCACCCCCAAAAAATCCAAGTGAGAAAGAGGTCAAAGGATATCATGAAAGGAAATGATCAAAAACACAAACCCACACTCCACCATCATAATCTATCATCATCAAGCATGATGACTTCAAAAAGGTCAAGCCATCATGAAAGAAGAAGAAGTCAAGGTCAAAGAATGGTGCAACCATCATGACACAAGAATATGCAAAGCCCCCCTTCCAAATTGCTTATTTGCACAAATGCAGATAAGCCCTCCTCCACCAATCTTCGGCTATTGAAAGATACAAATGAAAATGGCCGAAACGGAAAGCAAACTGGCAACCCCAGAAAACAGGTCCCGTAATAAATTACAGGAAAACCCCGCTACTGTGTATACACACCGGCATCTGTATTCCGACCGAAATACAAATGCAATGAGACAAAATCTACACTGTACTATACTAGGATCCGGCTTAAACCAAAGCCGGCTAGTATTATCCGTCCGATCCTGATTCGTGCAATACCGCACGTATCTGATCGAACCCTGCCATATCTCCATACGGCCTCTACAGCGTTTCGCCCGAAAGCTTGAGTAACTGAATGTGGGGGACTCTAAAGACTCGTCAACACCTTGGTTGTGGATTTAACCACTAGCACGTCAGAGGTATAAGCCAATAAGTAACGGGCCACCAGCTATTAACCAAAAGGGACGTCGATGAGCGAACCCATCCTGACACCCTACTGAGCCTGTCAGTGACAATATCCGTACAGTCAGGTCCGTTCGTCTATGAGCATCGCATGGCGGGCCTAGGGGGTTGGTAAAAGTCAGACCCCCAAAAGCGGTACAAGTCGTGTCGGAGTGTAGCCCAGAACACCCTGAGATACTACTGGAATACCTACCAGTAAATCTCCTGCCTCGGCCGAGGGCTTCGTGTAATGGCTCTCCTAGACACAGCACGACCTCACCCCCAATACCGGGAGAGACGAACCCCTGAAGATCCGCTCACTGTCTTCATGTGGCTCGGGACTGTACCCAACTAAAACCTGTTTGCACGTCTCCTTTGAGCGTGGTAGGGTAGTAATCAAAGTACAGTGGGAACTCACACGAGACAAATGACGATCCCCAGGTCGATGAACTAACCTGTACACATGTCACCAGGGAACTGCTATCTGACGTCAGGTATAAGACCAACTAGCTTGTTCCCGGCGAGTCCTGTCCGGTGTACTCATAACCCAATGAGCACCTGTATACATCTTAGGTGAACCAACTAACACCAGTGGCTTGTGAGACCGTCCACCGCCCCTCGTCGGGGTCTCGACTGTATACACTAGTCTACTCTGGAGTATCGATGCCCTGTCTCGAAACTCCCACGACTAGGGACCTTTTAAGGATGTGCTTATAGACTACCAGCTCCCACTTATATGATCGCCCTCATACTGCTGGTGGTCAAGCAAGAATCCTAGGGGCTCTATCAACGTGTAATAGCGACATGTCAGGTCACCTAAAGCAGTACACGATGATAAAGATAAACCAGATAGTATACAATCATCTCGAGTAAGACTGTTCAACTGGGACAGGTCCTCCCTCAATCATTGGAATCACGTGCCTGTGATCCAATAATTGACTCTAAGTGCACTATCTCCAACAATCTCCCACTTGCACTCAAGGCTAATTATTGCGATGTCGCATACTCACAGCCCGTGCGATACCGAACACCCAACTCCTCTACTAGTCAGTCTCACAAAGCTCGTTTGCGAAACTATTGCGTTCGAGGAATAGCCTCAGTGAGTGGATCCGCTTTGATGTTTCTTTCTATGTCTCTCTATATCTCAAGTTCGCGGAGAAAGCCATCTCCCGAAATGAGCAATACCTGTCTTAGAATGTGTCTGGATGTCTGATGGGACCTAGCTCATAAATGAACTCCAAATCCAAACTTCTTAGACTGTATCGTCAACTGAACTTAATCAGTATCCTGCGCCATGCCTCTCTCAGTATTGCCTTGGACCACCTGTCCAAAATACTGCCCCTAGTCAGAAGGAAAAACTATAACTCTGACAACCTCCTTGTCGTCCAGGTCACCTTGGAAGCCTGGAATGATAACTGTCTCCCGAATGAGGCTGTCGTTATCATATCCCTAGAACATCCACTTATGTTCTAAAACTGCTTCCTACTATTTCTCCAGGATTGGATCAATATCAACTTATTGCATCTACCGCAAAAACAACATCTGGTGTGGTACTTGACATCTCATGATTGACTCAATTGCCTAAGCAAGTGATCTGCCAATCATGCACATCCCTCTCTACTTTAGTCTGGAAGACACCTTTAGAGAGGGTGACTCCATCACCTGCAGGTACACTACCGTGCCAGGAGTCGTCCATTCTAAATACTCTTAGAATGCTGTCTGAGTACCCTGATTGGGAAACCACCCAAATCTAGATCTAAAACCATGGATCTAGTAACCAGTATGTCTGATATAATGTCTAAGTCCCATGTGGAGAAACCACTATGTGACGACCAAAGCATAACCGATCGTAGTATAGGAATATCACTTCCTACTCTGTGTATGTCATCCAAATACCATGACATCACACCCTACTACCTTCTTAACAGATCCATCCCCTATTCTGATGAAGTCAAACCTATGACTGTCACATCAGAAATTGATGATCTATCTCCGCTATATCTGCTTTAGTCTATAAATAGACATAAGCTACCTGTCCACCAATGCTTCCGCTGCTCCCACTGACTACGACAACCCTCTGGCAGAGTCATACAAACGTACACTTCTAAAGCAAGTTTAGAATGACGCTATACTCATCCTCCTACCGGGTCTCACAGTCTGAAACAACAGCAATGGCAAGTCTGGGTAAACAAGAACTTCCCTGTCACCGTCCTAGAGGCTACCGGAGTACCTCTCGGGTGCCTGAAGTTACCCACCAAATCTGCGGAGTGGCCAATGAAATGTCAAACCAGATTGAATCTTTAGGTTCCTATCAAATCTTTAGTAATCGTTTGTGGTTCTGGAATCACTTCCAGTTCTACCATACTCCCACTACTGTTTTCTGAAAAAAAATCCATTTTTATTAAAACTGTGGCGAGTTTAGAACAATATCACTATTGATCTTACAGATGGTAGAAAGTCAACCCTCGTCATAGCCTGAGTCAACCCACAAACAGCCATTACAGAAACGTGCCTTGAGTTATCCAGAGTCTGGTTTTAATCATAAGCCAGACAACTCCCCGTACCTTAACATCGTTAAGATATGAACTGTTCTATATCCAATATAGAACCAGAGGCACTGATTTAATTGAACCAGATTCAAATCATGCAGCTGTCTCCAGTGTATGTCAACTAAATGGAAAGAGGCCGATCAGCGTTACTCAACTTAGGAATGCTTCCAATTATGAGTAACCTGAAAGAGAAGCTAGTTCTCTTAACCATTACTATCAACTGAATACCATACATAAGTATCTACATCTTCGATCACTTTGAAGAATCCCGATACCCGCAATACCTGGTTCTCTACTTTATTCAAATACCTATAACTTCTCAAAATTCGGACCCTGTGTCTCCACGAAACACCTGTCTAAAAACTAGAGAAGTCATAAGTAAACCGAATATAGTACGAGAACCAACCCCTCTGTCCTGATGGACCCTGGACAACATACAATACTCTGTATAAGTCCCTTGAGTCTGATAACTCATTCACAGTGTGTCGTAGGTTGAAAACTGTTCTTATGGTTTAAGAAGAATTACACCGCTGTTTAATGCTCCTTACCTAACCATCCACTGATATAGGTAAATGTCATCGACATAATTTCAAAAAGTATATCTCACTCTATGAAAATAGACGTACAGATATATCAATTTGAAATTGGTGCATAACAGCGGATATTCAAAACCAAATATTTGCCGACCGGCAAACAACCCAGGTGACTTCCTCAAATATCACCGATTACAACGAATCCCGACATAATGAGGATGATCACCCAATTCCCAATAACTTACTCCCACTCAACATCTGTAAAACCATACAGATTTGAGAATCATACCTGGTAAATACATACCTTGGAGTAAGGACTAATTGGGAAATCAGTTTTCCTTTAACTGTACACAGTGAAACTGAAACATTGAAATGTTTCGACGGGGTATCCCGGTATTCCTAGTAATGCCTCTTCCAGATTCACGACTGTAACCGTATAATTCTTTGCCACCTCTCCAAATCCCTTTATATGTCTTTAGTCATTACCTTCTGCACACCCCTTAGGCCAAATGGTTTTCTTCCTTCCCTACCGTTCGGCACCAGCCTATGGTTTGGAAGAAGACTATCCAATAAGCATAATGGGTGTACTGTCCTAATCCTAGGAGCACTCACAATGCGAGAGAAGGTGAAGGTAAAAGACAACCGAATAAACCTTATTCCTATTTCTCCTGAACCAGAATCCATCCCCGAACTGGAACAAGTTCCTTTCGAGTTCGTATATAACCATACAATGGAGTATCCAATAAACTGTGGATCTTCGTAGTGATACGAAGTGTTCTGGAGAAATACAAAGGTGATTTGGGAGTGGTAATGAAATACCTGGTTTGGTCATGAATAGCAGTCGCAATTTACTTTGCCTTCCTTTGAATCCCTTTCTTTGTCTTTACATAATACCTTCTGTACACCATCGTTAGGCTAATTGGTTTTCTTCATTCCCTACCGGTCGGCACCTGCCTATGGTTTGGAAGAAGACTTTCCAATTTGCGTAATAGGTGTACTGTCTCCTAAACCAAGGAGTACTCGCAACCTGAGAGAAGGTAAAAGGAAAAGACAACTGAATAGTCCTATCCGTTTTCTCCAGAACCGGAAACCATCCTCGAATAAATTCCTTCGAGTTCGTATATAACCATACGATGGTTTTGTCCAATGGAAGTGGACGTTCGTAGTAATACGGGGTGTCCTGGAGAAAAGGGTAAAAGTAGGAGTGGCAATGAGGTTTGCAACTCTGACAATCCAAAAGCCAGTGTTTAAGAAGGTTCGGTTTATTTGGTCACCGAGTCATAGTCTTAGGGTCGGGTCAATGGTCGCTGCCAAAGAGAGAGAGAAAAGAAACACTCAGCGTGCACTCTAACCTAGATCAGAATGGTTATCACTTTATCTAATCTGGAAACCTCCCACTGTAACGTCAAATTCTTCCCCAAACCTGAAAGAAGAATTAGCCGGGATCACCCGAGGAGTAAACCAACTCATCAGTGGGAATCGGGATCCAACTATCATCACATGATAACGTGACGGAATCCTCTCACGCTATCATACTCCAGAAGGTATGCGCATATCTGGCAAGTTTCAGTTCTTTTGAAACTCCCGATGTGGATTTTTTTTTACCCCATGCTCTTATGACCTTGGTGTGAGGTCAAAATATCATAAGTCACATGTCAAGTTCTACCCATCATTATCTAGGTTAATTTGAACCCACCCGTACATACCCTTGACGTAGGCCAAAATAGTAGTACGACTGTCCCAAACCAACGCATCTATCTATGCAACAGATAAATATCCGGCAGCTACCAATCACTATGCCTTGGCGTGAGGTCAAAATACATAGCTTAAATACTACCGAATATTTAACTGAAATGATGGAGGGCTACGAATGGTTTCTGGCGAAAACCTTTAACGTAATGAACTTAATATCGTGGTTTTTTGGGGATGCTTTACTTATATTTTGTTGTACCCATTTTTGGGGTTGGTTTTTGTCACAAGTCGAAATAGTACGTGACTGGCCCATGAATCATATGAAGTCTATAGGACCTCATCTAATTCAAGTAAGCCAAAAGCCCACAAATCTAAAACCATTTTAAATAATAAATGAAGAAAAACTAGTTTTAAAGAAGTGAAGAAAACGTGTTTTAAAAACAAGGTTTTTAAATAAGTAAGACGAATATGCATTTTTAAAAGCTCAAGTCTTTTCTGGAAATTTCGGCAGAGTTTCCTTTGTAAAAACGGGGCCCAAACGGGGTACAACATGAATAATATATGCACAATGATAAAAGGCATCACCAAGCGGAAGCTAGCTCTTCGTCAATCGACGGTCACAACCACGCAAGCAATATAATATACAACGCCGAAGGGCGAGGATCAAAAGTCAAAAGAAACTCGAAATCATCAAGAAAACCATAATACTACAACGCGCGACTCTAAGGTCGAAATAATACACAACTGGTTTCCAAGTCTGAATAAATATATAAGTTTGGTTGATGGAATTATTAGATACAACTGATTAAAATAAATACAAGGATGTTCACGATGCGAGTGAACCCACATACCAAAGCAATCACTCAGAAAGGAAGCAGTGTGCCAGAAACCGCAATGAAACCTGCACGGCAAAACCTGCAAGAAACTGTGGCACAACAGGGGTGAGTTGCCAACTTGTGAGTAGAAAAATATCGACGGATAGAAATCGAATAAACAACGACACCAAGGTCAACTATATCAAGAAGGTAATACTATGATATCTAGGGTGACCGGGTCGAAAATATGCCAACAATGTAATCAATACCTATGTGTATGCGGGTATCATCCAACCAAATAATTAATATAAGTATGCATCTGGATCCCGTCCAACCATGTGATCAATGTCTGTATGTACGTAAATATCATAAAAGTGTGTGCATGAAAGTGTGAGAATATAAATCAACGTGTGTCCCTCGTGACACATCAAATCATGGAACCTGAGTGTCTAGCATCGACACTCGAAACATCATGTAGCCTGTACCCAGCATCGGCAAGCAAATCCTCATAATCTCAGGCTCCGTATCATCCGCGGGATCGGCCCACGGGCTCCGGCAGTATGGATCGGCCTATATCCATCTCATGACTCCGGTCGGTATCCTCCGGATAACCGCCAGGTCCAAATACTATCACCGGTAGGTAGTGGTCCCTCTGCTAGGCTCATCGCCTACTGCACGACAGATCCGTTCTTTCCCCAGGGTATCATACCGGGACCACCATGTACCCGTAATCGGCCTCATCCAGCTCCTCGAATCGGGTTTCACATGCCATACGTCTCAGAACCGAGAAAACGCACGGTGGACGCACTGAAATTTCATATCAAGAGAAACCGGGTTTTTAACAATGCATACTTTCTTTTAAAATGACCACGGTCCTCAAATCCAGAAATCTTATGAAAACAGCATATCTCAATGTGTAAAATCATAAAGCATGATGTATGCGACATATGATGGAAATGTAAGCATATCCGTATATCATTCAACATGGAACAGTGATGTATCATATTAAGGGAAAACGTTCCTTTAAATGATTCCAGTTTTGAAAATATGTCTTGCGGTTTCCAATATCTCCAAGTCACATGCAACATCGCATAAAAGTGCACAGGTAACTATAGCAAGTAAATCATGCAAAGAGTCATATCATGATGCAGCAATCCTACTGTGTAGTGACATGGCAATTATCGATGATGAAATGTGTGAGCCGGCAAATCAGTGTACGTGTAACATACGCATAAGGTAAATCATCAGCTAAAAGCTATAAGGTATACGTAAATATCATATATATGAGTCGGTGAATCTATCAATCGGCATCTAGCCTCACAACATCATGTATGGTATAATCCATCCTACGGCATCCTCTAGTCATGGGTATGGATCAATCATCAAGTTAAACTCATCACGCACGGAAAATCATCGTTCGACAACATTAAAACATTTGGGATCCTATATCATCCTATACGACAATGAGGGGTACGAACCTAACGTCTCGTATGACTTATCATTCCGGATTCACCATAATATAATTATCTCTATATACCTACGTCCCAGATCACATCCGTAACAATCTCATATCAAAGGACCGGCAGGGTATCAATCATCTCAATCGACTCGCATCCGTATACCAACATATCACCAAATCATTATATCACGTCATATGTTCTTTCATCGCATTTATATCTCACATCGAATCAATTCTACATAAACATTCTATCCTACTATAAGCATGCGTATCTAATCTAACATACACACCCGAACCATACAAAAAGTATTTGAAAGATGCGAATCGTAGTTTTGAAAGTAGGGGCTACGGTGTTTTTAAAGAAAAGATATCATTTGAAAATCCGTAACGTCCCTCAGGGTATCTGTTTAAAAGATGCATACTATTCTTCAGTTTGGAAAATAGGTATGGTTCGGATGACACATCTACGTCGACTATCTAGTCCTATAGTACCCCAAACGGTAATATCGTCAAAAATCATCCTCAAATCCCGTCATTTCATATTAGCCGTATCATATCTCTTCTAACTATCATTTAGCTTCTAACATACTTTCTCTAACTATCATTTAAGCCTATCTATAGTTTTCTATTAAAGGTTTTCTTTAGTAGATACTACGAATCGGTTCCCATCAAAATGTGCTGGGGTGCTATACGCTATCCACCCGACTCCCCCCGTGGATATATATCCAGTCACCTTGCTTCTTGCGTGTCGATGTCGATGTCGCCACCATCTTCTCCATCATATGAAATCCACCTGAAGGTACCTACATAGATAACACAATCGCAAATGCGTATTAAAATCACATCGGAAAACCAAAACGACACGCTAATCCCTATAGGTTAGAACCTATGGACCACGCCTTCAAAACCACCAAATAACACTCGATTTCGATGTACAAACGCCAAATGATTGAGGTACAACATAGATACAAAAATCCAGAATGCAAAATACGCAAAAAGAAACCCCGATTCAAAACAGCAACTCTTGAAAATGGACCCAGATTTTACCCTAGGTCAAATTAGTCAATTTTGCATATATGGAGGGTCTAGTTTACAGATTTAGGAACTACAGAACAAGAACGAGACCCAATGGCCAAGTCCTGGCCGCAATTTGCAGCCAGATTGCTTTAATTTGCGGCTAGGGAATGGAGTCAGGGGCTGGGGTCTTGAGGTTAGCTTCCTGGGTGCCTGCATGTATTACTGTGTATGCTAAATAATTTTCGGAAGCTCCGGGTGATAGCAGATATCAAAATACCCTCAGAGAATTCCTAAAATACGATGTCAGGGATTTCTAAGTTTGCTAAGTGGGGTTCTAGTCTTTGCTTTAGGTCTCCAATCAATCACCACAGGGGTTTAAGGTCAATATTAAGTCTCAATTACACTATCTCAAATCAATTGAAACCCTAACCCTAACTAGTAATGTCCAAAGTTCACCAAATCGCACCAAATCACAACTAAACATATAAATGGTTTAAAGTGAAGGAAAAACTACACTAAGTGTGAAGGGATTACCTCATTTGGCATTCAAGAAACCCCTACAGCGCCAAAATGCAAACTTTCTAGGTCCAAAGTGTAGCTTCTGAGCTTGTGCACATTTTTTATGAAAGGGAGATGGAGTTTGGATGAGTTTTTAATGGTGTTTGAGAGGATGAAGAGGGGGAGGGAGTGAGGGAAGCAGCCCAAGTGAGAGGGAGTGAGGAAAGAGATGAGAATGATGAAGTGTGGAGACAATGGTCTAAGGTCAAAGGAACCCTTCTCCTTCTCTTTCTTGCCCATACCTCTCTAGATTAATGTTTTCTTTTTATTTTCCTTTTCTATTTTCTTTATCTTTTCTCTTCTCAATTTAAAACCCATACCATGCATGATAAAAGAGAAAGCAAGAAAGAAAAAATGTAACAAGTGCTAAAAATGACTTGTGCATGTCATGTGCATAAAACACGCTTAAAACCCGATTAGCGATTTTTAATCGCGATTAGCACTAAAATAGTGTCAAATAAATCATAAACTTTCATAATTTGCCTGAATCACATAAAACACCCTCTTTTTAGTAATTTCCATATTTTTTAAAAAATTTTCCCATTTATCGGTATTTAATTATACCACAATATTAAAATATTCATTATATTTAATATTTAATTATAAAAATTCCCAAAAATAATATTTTATTTTTCTTAAATGTTACAATCTTCCCCCCTTAAAGAAATTCAGTCCCCGAATTTAAATTTAAACTCCCCAATTTCTAAAACATTTCAGTAAAAAGATCAAGTCGTCGGAGTCCCAAGATCATAAATACATAAAGCACAATGGTGCAATACATGCGCATGAAAAATGAGCAGATAACTCAAAATCAAAACTCTGTCAATCATCCCGCAATTATCGGAGTCATGGTGAATACACAAATGTCAAATCCAATACAAAAACCAATATGATATACATCAAAACTATACATGTAAACAAGAAATCTATACATGTAAATATCTGAAGGAAATGCATGCCAAAACTTTCATGTTGCTGTGCGATGCGCGTATCGCGGCACAGTGGGGGACGTCTATTGTAAGAAAATAACTATAAACATGCTTATTCTTTGTTTAATATATACGTCCCGCCGTTTTGAAAACAATTTAGAATGCTTTCCTTGTTTTAAATGTTTCGTGTCATATCAGACACGTAGGCAAATACTGAGACTATAGCTCCCCTTTTTGGAAATCCCTTCGATAACTATCAATGCATGAAAAATATATCCAGGTACTGTCCTCTGACTAGTCCTGCTCAGTACGAAAATAAATAGTAAATATCATAAAAACGTACTGCTCCAAAAGAAATCAATCCCAAAATGTGCATAAGAATGTTATATGCGTCTGGTGCGCATGGAAATCAAAATCCATATAGGTGCCATACAGGTGCACGAAACAACATCTAAGTGCAACGGGTGTGCCTGACAGCAAAATCAGGTGCATCTGATATGCACGAAGAATTCCGATTTAGTGCATCTGGTGTGCACCAAAATCGCATCTCATATCATGCGCCCAACATGCGCGAAAATCCAAATCAGGTGCCTCCATCATGCACGAATAAAATCTAAATCATGTGCATCCCACATGCACGAAATCACGAAATCCAATATCAAGCGCCGAACATGCGCAAAGTCCAATCAAATGCACACAGTGCACGAAATCAACATCAATATCATAATCGAAATCGACGGTATACAATAAACCTCAATCCAAATCAGGTATACCGCGGTATATAATCTCACAACCATGTGTTAGTTATATGTATGCCCTAGAGGCCATTACTGTACATTGGATGTATATTGTAGTGGATGCTGGGACATATATAGGGAGGACTTTCTTGCTCGACATGATAGTATGCTATCTGGTTGCTCTTTACCTTAACGTGTATACTGATTGTCTCTCTGTTACATGTTGGTAAAGCCCTTAGGATGTGTACTTGACTACCTGGACTATGATGCGGATCATACTAGTGGGGACATGGTAGTCCATAAGTACATCCTTCAAAGTCCCTAGTCGTGAGTGTATCGAGACGAGGCATCGATATACCAGAGTAGACTAGCGTATACCTTCTCGACCCATACAGATGGGCGATAGATGATCCCATATCCATCGGTGTTTGACATCAGAGATGATATACGGGTGCTCAGTAGAGACTGGGTACACTGGACGGACTCGCCGAGAACTCCCAGATGGTATTATACCTTACGTCAGATGGCAGTTCTCTGGTGACACTGGTACAGAGTAGTCTGTTGACCCGAGATCGTCATAGAGTCTTGTGTGGTTCCCACTGTGCTTTGATTTCCATCTTACCACGTCCAAGAGGGCGTGCAAAACGGTGGTTTTTGGGTACAGTCCCGAGTCACATGGAGGCAATGAGCGATTGGAGGGGATTCGTCTCTCCCGGTATAGGGGTTGATGTTGCGCTGTGTTCGATTGGCTATAACAGGAAATCCCTGGCCAGGGTTGCTGAGATTTACTGGTAAGTGTTACCAGTAGTTTCTCGAATTGTTATAGACCTCATATCGACACGACTTATCGAGCTATTGGGGTCTGACGTTTACCACCCCTAGGCGAGATATGTGACATATCAGACGATCAGACCGGACTGTACGGTAGTGTTACTGGTTGGATTCACTGGAGTGTGAGCGGGCTTGCTCGTCGATCTTCTGATCGCTCAATACCCGGGTGGCCGTTACGTTTAGCAGACCGCTTGCGGCTTGTGGGTGTTTGATATGATCATCACCTACTGCCGGCGTATTGACGAGTCTTTAGAGTCCTACACAGAGGTTTCCTGGCTCAAGCGAAACGAAATAGGAGCGCATATGAGATATGTGCGGGACCGAGAATCATGCGTGTATGTGATACCGTATTTCATTCTCGCAATAAATGTATCGATTGGTTATATGCGATATAACCTAGTTATCGAATCAAGTATTGATTCGATAAGCCGATGCATAGAATATTAGTCGGCTATATAAGATATGACCGGATCGTTAAATCAAGTGTTGATTTAATGATTTAATGCATAATTATATATTTGATATATTACTTTGCATTAACTAGTGTCGGTTCACTTTAAATGGATTTTCTCGCTCGGATGTGCACATTGTATATTTGATATAGTTTTGTGCACATGATTGTATCATGTTTGATGATGCATACTTACTTGGTTTGTGTAAAGAATTAAACCATGGTTATTTAAATGGTTAGGGTTTTGGTTTTCCTTATTCATTTATTTATCTTTTTCATTTATTCTTTTTGGAAATAAAATAATTGGCATAAGAGGATAATGGTGGCTTTCTTTGTTTGTTCATGAACTTTCATGAAGCTTTGACTTAGTTAACCATTCTTGTCTCTTGCTTAACCCTAACCATCATAACTTACCATGGTCTATTATCTACAACTAACTAAGGTTAAGATTATGATAAGTTTCCATTTTTATTATTCTTTTGAGAATAACTTATCATAACACTTTCTTCTTCTTCTTCATCTTCTTCAATGAAGAAAGCAAGTTTCCATCAATGGTGATTGATGAAAAAGGGTGAGAAATCCAAATCTAAAGTGAACCCACTTCCTATTTCTTCATCCTCTACCTCTTGCCAAGTAGTAGAGTGTGTTTCCTGCACATGTTTTCTTGACTTGGTGAAGTTGGAGCTTGATCTAGCGATGCCTCGACGTAGATCATCTTCGGCACGTCATCGATGACCTAGCTCGCTCTTTCTCCGATGAAGCCGACGCTAGAGCCCGGGACTTGCATTTGGACAGCGGAGAGGACTTCATCACGGAGCCGTGGAGGTGGAGGAACGGATCTACAAAGGTTGTATTTCTGTACTCTTAGTTAAGTGTTAACTAGTTTGCTTTTCGCCTAGACATCTAGCCAACGATCCGTATTCTAGGGTTTCTCGGCACCGAAATCTTTGAAATTGGCATGGTTGATGCCTTGTGAGACCTCATTAAGGTGCCTAGGAACCCTACACCATGTGCATCAGCGTGCGCACATCAAATCAAAACACTAAAAGTGCATGAATACCATGCCGAAAGCATAAGTCAAATCACATGCATAACATAGGCATGAAATTAAAATCAACATATCGAATGACATCAAACCGAAGTCAGGTGCAACCGTGGTGCACAAAATGTACACCCAGTGAAACAACTGCACGGAACACAAATCCGGTGCACCCTGTGCAAGAAATAAAAATATAGTGCATCCTGTGCATAAAATACAAATCCAGTGCATCTAGTGCACAAAAAACCAAACAATAACTCAATGCGTAAATAGAAACACCGTGAGTAAAAACCAAATCGTGTGCATACCAAGTGCACAAAATCAACCCAACTGTATGAAATCCATGAAATCATAAACATGTGCAGCCAAGGCACAAAATGATATCAAGTGCAATAACTGTGCACAAATCATAAATCATAAATACCGTCGTCGATATGTCCTCCTTCAAAGTCGAGAAGGTGTCGGTGCATCCAATGCTAACAGAGCAAAATATCTACTTGCCTACTGTTCGTGTTCTGACGCTTGGTGCTTTTAGGCTCTTATCTTTCACTGTAGATTGTTAAGTGCATAGCTCCTCGGCTCAACGGTTCAATATGGAAACGATAATGGAAGCAGTCCACTCTGGCACATCCACTAAAGATCTCTGGCCAACTATCATGGTCACTCATAACATGTCTTGTCGAAGATGACGAACTCTGGCATGCTGGGTGTGCGTAATATGACCGCTCATGGGTCCAAGTCTTCTCGTATAGTATTCCAGAAAGGTCCTATCGAGCTCTCTCTCAAATCTCGTTTCTGCCGAACTGCGTGGAAGTTACCACCCTTTACTTTATCTGTTTCTTGTTCCGGAACGGCTGCATACTCATCGCGACTCCTTCTAGAAGGTATATCCATATACAATGCCTCAGCATGCGTATCACATCTCTGATGTCAGCGGAGTGGAACGTCATCTCGTCTAAGTCTCGTACGAACTTCTTACTCCACTTTTCTCTAATGTCGACTGCTTCGGACTTGTCTCTTCGTGGCTGCATGGACTGCGCTCCAATGGCTATACTCGTATCTGGAGTCTCCTAAGCAATGCATCTTATCACATGATATCCGAAAGATGTCGAACCTTTCGATCGATTCGTCAAGGTTCCATAATTTCCCCCAAGAGCTAAACATCTTGGGTACAGTTTAATAGTACTCCAGTACATGCCACAGCACCTGTGGACCAACCGTAGAAGTGCAAACCCAAGCCTCACAAATCGCACCGCTAAACTGCCGCTGTTAGTTATATGTATGCCCTAGAGGCCATTACTGTACATAGGATGTATATTGTAGTGGATGCTGGGACATATATAGGGAGGACTTTCTTGCTCGACATGATAGTATGCTATCTGGTTGCTCTTTACCTTAACGTGTATGCTGATTGTCTCTCTGTTACATGTTGGTAAAGGCCTTAGGATGTGTACTTGACTACCTGGACTATGATGCGGATCATACTAGTGGGGACATGGTAGTCCATAAGTACATCCTTCAAAGTCCCTAGTCGTGGGTATATCGAGACGGGGCATCGATATACCAGAGTAGACTAGCGTATACCTTCTCGACCCATACAGATGGGCGATGGATGATCCCATATCCATCGGTGTTTGACGTCAGAGATGATATACGGGTGCTCAGTAGAGACTGGGTACACTGGACGGACTCGCCGAGAACTCCCAGATGGTATTATACCTCACGTCAGATGGGAGTTCTCTGGTGACACTGGTACAGAGTAGTCTGTTGACCCGAGATCGTCATAGAGTCTTTTGTGGTTCCCACTGTGCTTTGATTTCCACCTTACCACGTCCAAGAGGGCGTGCAAAACGGTGGTTTTTGGGTACAGTCCCGAGTCACATGGAAGCAATGAGCGATAGGAGGGGATTCGTCTCTCCCGGTATAGGGAGTTGATGTGGCGCTGTGTTCGATTGGCTATAACCGGAAATCCCTGGCCAGGGTTGCTGAGATTTACTGGTAAGTGTTACCAGTAGTTTCTCGAATTGTTATAGACCTCATATCGACACGACTTATCGAGCTATTGGGGTCTGACGTTTACCACCCCTAGGCGAGATATGCGACATATCAGACGATCAGACCGGACTGTACGGTAGTGTTACTGGTTGGATTCACTGGAGTGTGAGCGGGCTTGCTCGTCGATCTTCAGATCGCTCAATACCCGGGTGGCCATTACGTTTAGCAGACCGCTTGCGGCTTGTGGATGTTTGATATGATCATCATCTGGTGCCGGCGTATTGACGAGTCTTTAGAGTCCTACACAGAGGTTTCCTGGCTCAAGCGAAACGAAATAGGAGCGCATATAAGATATGTGCGGGACCGAGAATAAAACCAGTATGTGATACTGTATTCGATTCTCGCGATGTGACATTGATCGGTTATATGCGATATAGCCGGGTTATCGGATCAAGTGTTGATTCGATAAGTTGTTACTAATGATACTAGTCGGTTATATGCGATATGACCGGATCGTTAAATCAAGTGTTGATTTAATGATTTAATGCATAATTATATATTTGATATATTACTTTGCATTAACTAGTATCGGTTCACTTTAAATGGATTTTCTCGCTCGGGTGTGCGCATTGCATATGCGATATGATTTTGTGCACATGCTTGTATCATGTTTGATGATACATGCCTTTTTTAATTAAGTGTATAGAATTAAACCTTGGTTAATGGAATGGTTAGGGTTTACTTTTTGCTTATTCATTTTATTCATTTATTTATTAATCTTTTTCTTATTGGAAAAAGGAAATGAAATGATAAAATGGTGGCATTTCTTTTGTTCATTCATGAAGCTTCATGAATGCTTTGACTTGATGACCATTTTGTTTTTAGCTTAACCCTAACCATTGCATTAAACCATGATTAGTTCTCTACACTTAACTATGGTCATGTTATGATAAGGATTGATTATTCTCTTCTTTTAAAAATTAACTTATCATAACATAATTCTTCTTCTTCTTCCTTTCTTCAATTGAAGAAAGCAAGCTCCATCAATGGTGATTGATGGAAATGAGTGAGAAATCCAATTCTAAAGTCTACCCACTTCCTATTTCTTAATCCTCTACCTCTTGCCAAGTAGTAGAGTGTGTTTCCTTCATAAGTTTTCATGGCTTGGTGAAGGTGGAGCTTGATCTAGCGATGCCTCGACGTAGATCATCTTCGGCATGGACATCGACGACCTAGCTCGCCATTTCTCCGACGAAACCGACGCTAGAGCCCGGGAATTCACTAGGACAGTGAGGGGACTTCGTTGCGGAGCTATGGAGGTGGAGCACCGGATCTACAAAGGTTGTATTTCCGTTTCCTTTTTGTTAAGTTGTTAACTAGTTTCTTTTTCGCCTAGAAATCTAGCCAACGATCCGTTCTAGGGTTTCTCGGCACCGTTTAAATTTGAAATTGGCATGTTTGATGCCTTGTGAGACCTCATTAGGATGCCTAGGAACCCTACAGTGGTATCAGAGCCTAGCTAGAGCCTTAGGCGAAGTCTAGATGCAATTTGAAGTCCGAACGAACCCGGAACCCAAAATTTTCCATGCTCTCTGTCCTTTTTTGAAAATTGTGGATTTTTCGAAATTAAAAATATGCAGAAAACAAAGCAGAAATATCTAAGAATAACTGTGAAGTTCGACGACATGATTCCATTATAGTGCGGCGGAACCGCGGCATTAGCAAGCTAATGCGGCGGTTCCGCGGCTACTTTGACTTTTCTCCAGTTGACTTATGCACAGTAATTCTCAGATTCTTGTTCTGTATTTTCTGGGATATTTTATTGTTTATTCATGAGTTGAATTTTCAGGGGTGGTCTTGGGGTTTCGGTGTTTCGATCGGAGTATCAAATTTTGTCTATGTGGCTTTCCGGATAAATTTTAGAATATGTTAAAAAGTTCGACCGGATATAAATACCCAACTTTTCCCCTGTCGGGAAATTTCCAAGTGTTGGATTTTTCCGTAGTTTAACGACGTTCTAAGTAGTGCAAGTAACGCGATGGTCCCTCTAGAAGACAACAAACCTTAACTCGATTATGTGACCGTCTTGAACTGCCCTTTGAACCTTCGGGTTTGGGGCAGTACGGCGTGCCACATGTGAGGCGTTGGCTTGACCCTTCTACGGCTGGACCGTTGGTACTGAGGCACGAACTGAATGTTTTTAGACTTGTTTCATGTGTTGATCTGTATCGGGAAAACTTGGTTGTTCGATTGTTCGATCGGAAAGTTTGACATTTTCTATTTCTCCGGAATGGGATACAATAATTGGAATTCACAAGTAGTTATGAGATAACTGAATGAATGTTATAAACATAGCACTTTAGTCTCACTTGATCGGTTGCCACGGGATTTTGATGTGATCAAAAGTCCGTCGCAATCACGTAGTGTACGTGGATACTCGCCGGGTAAACTTGATAGACAGCCTCACTCCATAGCCCCGACCAAGTGACTGTAGGAGAACCCCGTTGCCGAAAGCATCCGTCCGGGTGCTCGCGGTAGCGGTGTTCCGCCTTGGTGCACTTCGTCGACGGTATCAGGGGTGCAGCCGTCTACTAAAGTTTGCGACGAGCATTCGATCAAAATGTCGGGAATCCTGTTGAATTGCCCGACTTGATATTGAAAAGAGTTTTCGATAATGAGACTAAAATGCGGGGTTTATAATTGTTAGGCATGCGATGTCTAAGTAATTCATTTGGTCAGGCATGCGATGTCTGAGGTGGTTGCGGATTCCAACCGTTGTAGTTTTTCACTTTCTTTTCTGTGACCGTAAGTGTAATATGTGATATCGCCGGTTTCGTTGCTATATGTCAACGACAATTGGGATATGCATGTTTACTTACGTTGATGACATGTGATGTTATGTGTTGCTGGATATGTTATATTGGATCGTCGTCTTTGAATAGCCGGGGGTTTTTATGTGAGATGAGTGTTTTTCATTTTCATTCATGTAAAATCTTGTATGTAATATTCTTTTATTGGGGCGCTTCCAGGTTGCGGAAGTTGTCACCGTTATTGTATATTATTTACTTTTCCGCACTAGGATAGACCCAAGGAGGAGGGCACAAGTAACCGGGTTTTGGAGTCCAGTGGGAGACCAACTCGAGGAGTCGAGTCCGGGTCTCCTAACTCTAGAATTGGTAGGGTTGCTTGCCGCTCTCGTAGGGGTCTAGGGGTGTAGGTTTGGCTATTCATCGCGACCGTGGAATCCGTGTTTTATACTGGCTCGTATTGAAAACACGGACGTCCTAGTATATCCAATATTTCATATGTTTCTTCTGCTGCGATATCTGTGATGTGATCATGTGATGTTCTGTGATAGATACAGTATATAGTATATATGATATATTATATAGGCGTTACTTATGTTTTACACCCGCGCTAGCCCTGCCCCGCTCTGCCGTTAGTTACCTAACCTAACGGTGCACGAGGGGACATCGAGGCGAATGCGGATGGCATAAGTGTACGTCGTATTTATCTGTGATGTTTAGGTATTTAAATGATGGGACTTCATTAATGAGATTAATGAAATAAAAGAAACCTAATGATGTTGTAGAATCGAATTTCAAAATAAAACAGGTAGCTACAGTTCTTGCTTTGCAAAGCGGTATATGTGATATATCCTGCACCTTATTCAATGAGGAAAGGACCGAGATCCCTTCACCAGGAGTGACTCCTTTAGCAATAACTGGCAGATGCTGCACACTCGGTTTGTCTTTTAATTGCTTTTTAGAGTTTTTGCTTTGCACAGTGATATATATGATATATCCCGCACCTCATTCGACGAGGAAAGGACCGACGATCCCTTCACCGGGAGTGACTCCTTTAGCAAAACTAGAAAAGCCTCAAAGACACTCCATTTCAAAATCATTTGATTCTACAACGATATCAAGTTCATTACGCAAAAGGTTTTCAGAAAAACCTGTCGTAGCCCCCCGTCATTTCAGATAAGTATTAGTTAATATTCGTGCTGCGTTTGTTGGCCTTTGTCAAGGCGCAGTGTGCGGTAGCTAACTGGTGCTTATCTGCTTATGCATATGATGCAGATTGAGTTAGGGTAGTCGTACGACCTTGTTGGCCTTTGTCAAGGGCCGTGCGGGTGGGTTTAATTCAATCAGGAAATGACGGGTTGAACTTGACTAGCATCTTATGGTTTGTTGGCCTTTGTCAAGGTCATAGGAGGTTAGGGGCAAAATATTATTGGGAATTTCAAGTGTTGAAATTTGCAATGAGATTGCATACCTTCTATGAGATAGTTGGATCCTGATACCCGCTGCGAGTAAGAGTTACTCCTGGGAGAGTTTTATACATTACAATTAGCCGATCAAGTAGGTGTCTAGAAAGGTGTCAACGAGGTTACGCCTCTGGGAAAAACGAGGTTTACATTAATTAGGTCCGTGCGAAAGCACGGGGCACCTCCCTCAAAGTACCGACACTGGCCTGGCTGAAAGATTGGCGAACTTGTAGTGTGTAATTAATCCCGGCTAGTCTTTCCTTTTAGGGTTTGAAGGAATATTTGATAAAAAGCAGTGGGAGCCATCCTGATTACATAAAATAATAACCAATCTATTCTTGCAAGAGCGCACGCTGAGTGTTTTTTTCTCTCTCTCTCCTGGTAGCGACCATATCATGCCTTAATCAAGATAATAATACGGATTTTTGACCGAACCCGCTTGTTATACTGAGCTGAGGAACGTTGGTCCCGCTCCAACTTATAATTGTTATAAGACAGAGCAGGAAATTGGGGATTACCAGAATTCCCGTGCAGCCCAAACGAAGAGAGTGCATGCTGATGCATCATCTTCGGGTGTGTTCATTACAGAGAACTGTTTCTCAGTATCCTCTACGTCCTGGGTATGTGATACCAGATCAGGATCCCAGATATGTAATATGTTACATAGGGCTACAGAAAGGTAGAGAACTGAGAACGGGTGATAAGTTTCATGAGGCAGAAAACGGGGCAAGTGTTGCAGCCAAGTCTGTTGGTCACTGTCACCCTGTATTACCAATACATTGATTCTGAACGAATGTTGTTAGATACCGAACCTGATATACAAAATCATATCAGTCTCTTTATTAGTAAAGAAATGATAAAATTTTGTATTGTTGGATAATGTTTTGAACATTTCCTATATCAAAAGTTGATCGGTTCAGGCACGTTATCTAAAAGCATTAATGTTCTAAATCAAACTACAGTTCTTAGTATACGGAACACACAAAAGAGGAAAAGTTCAGAAATGAACGAATTCTTCTTGAGGTATTGTAGACTAGGTCATATCAATGCGACCCGACTAGCTAGAGTTTCATAAAGATGCATATTTAAATTAGTTTGAACTTACATCTTGTGAAACTCGCCAGTCATGTCCCAAAGATAAGATGACCATAACTCCGTTTACTGGAAACAGAGAAAGAGTTAGTGAACTCTTGGGATGATACATGTTGATGTATGTAGGTCCCCTATCTACACTTGCCAAGACCGGTTCTTTATACTTCATTACATTCTCTGATGATCTTTCAAGATTCAGACCTATGTTCCTGTTGAAACATAAGTCCGAACCTTTTGAGATATTCACAGAATATAAGTTAGAAGTAGAGAACCAAAATAAGGGTATAAGTATTATGTCCTTTGATGAGATCAAGGAGGAGAATACTTGAGCACGGAATTCTTGGACTTTTCTAAAGGAGAATGAGATTCTCTCTCAGCATTACTCCTCCGTATACACCATAGCACGATGGTATGTCGGGGCGGAGCAGATACACCCTATATGATAAGGTGTGCTCTATGATGAGTACTACTGAGTTACCTGTTTCCTTTTTGGGAGTTATGCACTTGAGAAGCTGCATACCTATTGAATATGGTTCAAATCAAATCAGTTGCCTACCACTTTATATTTGATATGATAAGGGAAGAGCCCATATCTTAAGATGGTTAAGATTTAGGGTTGTCTGGCCTATGTCTAAAAGCAAAATCCGGACAAGCTCGAGGCAAGGTCTGTTATGTAGAACTGGAAAGGTTCCAGCTATGCAAACTACAGCTGATGACTTGAAAGAACCAAAGGATTCAGTAGATTCCAACGAACCTCAGCCTCTCCGCCGATCTAGTAGGGTTCCTCATCTGCCTGAGAGATACTTCGGTTTCTCGATGACAGTGGGAGCGAGGATTGCATCATGAGATGATGACCCAACTAGTTTCGAACTGGCCATCAGGAGTGTGACTCTGTAAGAATGGCTGGATGCTTAGTGATCTGAGATGGAATCCTTATACACCGACAAAGTATGGACTTTGGTTGCTATATCTGAAGGGTTAAATCCCCATCAGGAGCAAGTAAATCTTGAGAAGATTACTTGGTGTACTTGGAAAAGTTGAGACTTTCAAAGCTAGACTTGTTAAAGTTTTTCGTCATAAACCAGGCGTGGATTATGATGAAACCTTTTCAAGTTGCTATGCTTAAGTCCATCCAGATCCTACTTGCCACGGCTACATACCATGACTACGATATCTGGCGGTTGGGTGCCAAGACTGCTTTTCTAATTGATGTTTTAGAAGAGAACGTCGATAAGTACACAGCCAGAGGGCTTCGTAGACAGTGGGAGCAGCGGAAACTTGTACAAGATGCTTTATAGGATAAAGCAGGTATCGCGGAATTGGAACATCTGTTTTGATGTGGTAGTCAAAGAGTTTGACTTCATCAAAATGGTAGATGAACCTTGTATAAACAAAAAGGTAGTAGGGAGTATGGTGATGATCTTCGTAGAGTACGTGGATGACATACTCATGATAGGGAAGGAGTTTCCTATGCTACGCTCGGTCAATCTCCGCTTATCACAATGATTCTCCATAAAGGATAAAAGTTATACCTCCTAAATCCAGGGTTTTGGATCTATGAGATAGATCTAATCGGATGTAAGGATTCTCACTAGTTGTAGTGAGATGGTATCAATCGATCCTGGGGAGAATCACTGGAAGTGTTCCAGGGTGATAAGATGACTGAATGTCAGTCACAGGCATTGTCTTTACCCTAAGTATAGGGACGGTATGTTGGAAGAGTTCCAAGCTAGATACCGTGACATACTAGACGATAAAGGCAGGATACATAGCTACTTAAGATGCCACCAAAGAGACTGTTTGGGTGTATATTGGTTCATGAGATGAACTACGTTCCTCCCATTGTGTGACAATGGAGTTGTGGCTTATGCCAAGGAACGCCGGTCCCATCAGTGATCCAGACATATTCTTAGGCAGTGTCACCTGATCATGGAGATAGTTGATCTCCAGGGTGATCGAGGTAAGGAGAGTAGACTCAGAGGACAACACGGCGGATCAACTCACAAAGGCCTTTTCCCAGAGAGAGACTTTTATGGGATGGTTGAGTATGAGATACTACAACCACTGCTACAGATGGCCCTAGTGCAAGTGGGAGATTGTTAGTTATATGTATGCCCTAAAGGCCATTACTGTACATAGGATGTATATTGTAGTGGATGCTGGGACATATATAGGGAGGACTTTCTTGCTCGACATGATAGTATGCTATCTGGTTGCTCTTTACCTTAACGTGTATGCTGATTGTCTCTCTGTTACATATTGGTAAAGCCCTTAGGATGTGTACTTGACTACCTGGACTATGATGCGGATCATACTAGTGGGGACATGGTAGTCCATAAGTACATCCTTCAAAGTCCCTAGTCGTGGGTATATCGAGACGGGGCATCGATATACCAGAGTAGACTAGCGTATACCTTCTCGACCCATACAGATGGGTGATGGATGATCCCATATCCATCGGTGTTTGACATCAGAGATAATATACGGGTGCTCAGTAGAGACTGGGTACACTGGACGGACTCGCCGAGAACTCCCAGATGGTATTATACCTCACGTCAGATGGCAGTTCTCTGGTGACACTGGTACAGAGTAGTCTGTTGACCCGAGATCGTCATAGAGTCTTGTGTGGTTCCCACTGTGCTTTGATTTCCACCTTACCACGTCCAAGAGGGCGTGCAAAACGGTGGTTTTTGGGTACAGTCCCGAGTCACATAGAGGCAATGAGCGATAGGAGGGGATTCGTCTCTCCCGGTATAGGGAGTTGATGTTGCGCTGTGTTCGATTGGCTATAACCAGAAATCCCTGGCCAGGGTTGCTGAGATTTACTAGTAAGTGTTACCAGTAGTTTCTCGAATTGTTATAGACCTCATATCGACACGACTTATTGAGCTATTGGGGTCTGACATTTACCACCCCTAGGCGAGATATGCGACATATCAGACGATCAGACCGGACTGTACGGTAGTGTTACTGGTTGGATTCACTGGAGTGTGAGCGGGCTTGCTCGTCGATCTTCAGATCGCTCAATACCCGGGTGGCCGTTACGTTTAGCAGACCGCTTGTGGCTTGTGGATGTTTGATATGATCATCATCTGGTGCCGGCGTATTGACGAGTCTTTAGAGTCCTACACAGAGGTTTCCTGGCTCAAGCGAAACGAAATAGGAGCGCATATGAGATATGTGCGGGACCGAGAATAATACCAGTATGTTATACTGTATTCGATTCTCGCGATGTGACATTGATCGGTTATATGCGATATAGCCGGGTTATCGGATCAAGTGTTGATTCGATAAGTTGTTACTAATGATACTAGTCGGTTATATGCGATATGACCGGATCGTTAAATCAAGTGTTGATTTAATGATTTAATGCATAATTATATATTTGATATATTACTTTGCATTAACTAGTATCGGTTCACTTTAAATGGATTTTCTCGCTCGGGTGTGCGCATTGCATATGCGATATGATTTTGTGCACATGCTTGTATCATCTTTGATGATACATGCCTTTTTTAATTAAGTGTATAGAATTAAACCTTGGTTAATGGAATGGTTAGGCTTTACTTTTTGCTTATTCATTTTATTCATTTATTTATTAATCTTTTTCTTATTGGAAAAAGGAAATGAAATGATAAAATGGTGGCATTTCTTTTGTTCATTCATGAAGCTTCATGAATGCTTTGACTTGATGACCATTTTGTTTTTAGCTTAACCCTAACCATTGCATTAAACCATGATTAGTTCTCTACACTTAACTATGGTCATGTTATGATAAGGATTGATTATTCTTTTCTTTTAAAAATTAACTTATCATAACATAATTCTTCTTCTTCTTCCTTTCTTCACTTGAAGAAAGCAAGCTCCATCAATGGTGATTGATGGAAATGAGTGAGAAATCCAATTCTAAAGTCTACCCACTTCCTATTTCTTCATCCTCTACCTCTTGCCAAGTAGTAGAGTGTGTTTCCTTCACAAGTTTTCATGGCTTGGTGAAGGTGGAGCTTGATCTAGCGATGCCTCGACGTAGATCATCTTCTGCATGGACATCGACGACCTAGCTCGCCATTTCTCCGACGAAGCCGACGCTAGAGCCCGGGAATTCACTAGGACAGTGAGGGGACTTCGTTGCGGGGCTATGGAGGTGGAGCACCGGATCTATAAAGGTTGTATTTCCGTTTCCGTTTTGTTAAGTTGTTAACTAGTTTCTTTTTTGCCTAGAAATCTAGCCAACGATCCGTTCTAGGGTTTCTCGGCACCGTTTAAATTTGAAATTGGCATGGTTGATGCCTTGTGAGACCTCATTAGGATGCCTAGGAACCCTACAGCCGCTAACCCTAAGGTTCAAAGGCGTTCCATGGTCATTACGTCGAGTTAGGGTTTCATTCTTCTAGAGGGTCCATAGTACTTGCATTTGTCTCTGAATACTTTAAACTTGGAAAATGGGCTTCTGACATTCGATCGTCTCTATCGACCTCCAACGTAACGGCGTGAAGTCGTCTTTAGCTAGAATCAATCAATCTGATGACCTCGCATCGGGGTAAGCGAACGAAACACATGTCCTATTCAGTCATCCTCGGACGACTAGCGACCTTCTATCATATCTCTGAGTATATACTCATACTGCAATAACTCCAACATCTGGGGCAATATCTCGTCGTTCGCAGCAACAACTGGCTCATTCGTCTGCACGCTGAACAGTGCCTCTATCATCATGAATAAGCAATACATCAATGGTCATCACATTCTGTCTGGCCTCTATCAGTGGCTCATCTTCTGGTGCTTGTTGGGGTAAAAATTTACACCCCGGTTGACCGAGTCAAAGTCAAGGTCAACCCCAAGCCAGGTGGGCCTAAGCCCAGGTCAAGTGGGCCCATGCCCAGGTCGAGTCCGAAACATGAAGCGGCCGACCCTCTCCATGCCAAAAATGAAATCATGTAATAAATAATTTTTATGTAATTTTTTATGCATGAATGTAAACAAAATGGGCATAAAGCCAATATTTTGTAAGCCCATGGCTTATGTGCAAAAATGAAATAGTACATGAGCCATGGGATGGCTAAAATGCCATTTTTGTAAAGCCCAAGGGGCTATATGTAAATATGTAAGCCTATAAAAGGCAACATGATGATGAATAAAAAAAAAAGAACTTTTCATTCCCCCAAAAATTAGGGTTCTTTGTGCCTCCTGCTCCTTCTTCAAGGTTCTAAACCTTCTAATTTCTTTTGAATTAAATCAAGAGTTTTACTCTTTCTTTTCAAAAACTAAGAAGTCTTTCACCACAAAACCCACAAAGGGGAACTTGGATCTACCGTTAGATCTCAGAAAGGAGAGATTTTTAGATCTCACATCTCTTGATCATCAAGATCCAGCCAACAGAGGAGGAAGAAGAAGAACATCTTTCACTAAACCCAAGAAAGAAGAAAAAAATACTCAGGAGTCCAACTCCTCTTTGATCTCTCTTCAGAGAAATCTTTTTAGGCTAAAAGCCTCTTGTCCTCTCCGGCGCGCAGCGCAAGTGCGCAAAGCGCCCGCGTGCCGACACGTGGCGCGCGCTTGCGCACCTGCGCGCTTGCGCAGGTGCGCAAAGCGCCCGCGTTCCGACACGTGGCGCGCTTGCGCAAGCGCAAAGCGCCCGCGTGCCGACACGTGGCGCGCGCACTTGCGCACCTGCGCTTTTGCGCAAGTGCGCAAAGCGCCCGCGTGACGACACGTGGCGCGCTTGCGCGAGTGCGCAAAACGCCCGCGTACCGACACGTGGCGCGCGCGCGCTTGCGCACCTGTGCGCAGCGCTCTTGCGCAAGGTGCCCGCGTGCCGACACGTGGCGCGCGCGCTTGCGCACCTGCGCGCAGCGCTCTTGCGCAAGTTGCCCACATGCCGACACGTGGCGCGCGCGCGCCTGAGCGCACAGCACCTTAGCACACAGCGCTCTAAACGCTAGCCCCACGCATCCTTTGGATGTCTTTTTCCCCTTTTACTTATATTTACATGTATATATATACATATGTATATAAATGTACACATACACATACTCCGCGACACTGTCCCTGTTAGAAAAAAATTTCTAACGGGGCGCTGCCCCGCACCCCGCAAGGGGGCTGCTAGCCCCCTTGACCCCCAGCCCGCTATCCGGGTAGCGGGACCCCCGTAAAAACTCTGCGTGGCTCCCGATATATCCAAAACCCCCTTTTCAAAACACAACACACGTACACTGCACATTGAGTTCGCATGACCAGTTTAACCCGTTAATCGGAGGTTCCCTCGCCCCAAAGGCGAGGGGTAATTAACGGCAGCTTAGTCCGCGGCTGCCGGAGATTCGGATCCCCACAATCAATAAACCCCGGCCTACCCTAGGCCGGGGGAATCTGTAGTGCGCCTGACAAGCGCGCGCGTATTCCCATCTCAATGGGGTGACGAAAAACACCCTACAGATTCTGGCACGCCCGGTGGGACAGATCTCTCCTCCCATATTTCGGGTTAAGCGTTCATGCGAACTCAATCAATGTACATATCTGTATTTATACTAAAATAATGCTCTTTCATGCAGGTCTTCAAGCAGTCACCTCTCAACAATGTCTCCAGTGATGAACTCATCTCTCAGCACGGCTCCCGTCTCTTACACGATGAAGATAGACTCCAGGACGGTCCTCCCGGCCAGTCTTGCGCGACAATGGGAGGAGCCGCTGCTACCATTCGGCTCTATCATGTTCATGCCAGTTGGCGCCATCCCAGCTCCTCAAGCCCCGGTGGCAAACAAACCGGTCTCGAAAGGTAAGAGGCCAAATGTGGTGGTCACGAGGGCACCTCAGCCCAAGCGCAAGTCCATTTCCGAACGACTCCCCATGGCCCCAGCTGGGGGCAAGGCTATCAACACCAACAAAGCTACAACGGTGCCCCTAACCACTGCTCGATCGGGTGTCTTCTCTAAGCTCCCCTCTGATCAACTCACAATGGTTTCCCGGGTAGCAGATGCCGGCCAAGCCTTCAAAATCGAGAAGCTGAGGGAGAAAAGGGTCAGATATAGAGCCAACAAAAGAGCTAGGGCTACTGCCAGGCTAAACCTCATGAGGTTCGAAGAACAGGGTTACCCCGCCAAAGATGAGGGGATGGCTGAATGTGTTATCCACACTGTCTACGTGGTGGGCACGCGCAGCAAGAGCAAGGACGGGGCCACCACATCTCAAATCCAATCAGGCTTGAATGTGGTTGCCACTTCCCAAGAACAACCGCCTCCGCTGGATGATGAAAACCCTCTCGATGAGGTTGATAGGCAGAGAGAGCCCTCAATTCATGAGGAGTCAGGCTCGGAAAGCGAAGATGAGCCAACTTTCCGTCCTAAGACCACAGAGCAGCAACTTCTCCAAGAGCTCCGAAAACAGCTCAGAAGCAAAGATAAGGAGATGGCCAAGCTCTACTCAAAGATCGACGACTTGACAAATGTCGTCTTACGGCTTACGGCCCAACTTGCCTCTCAGCCGCCCAATCAAGCACAGGGCTCAGCTCATGAACCGGGAAACGGTGTCCCGAAACAGCCGACGCCCGTTCCCTCAAATCCAAAGGTGGGCGCAGCGCATGAAAATCAGTCGCATCCTATCTCGGGGAATGTCTTGGCTACCGATGACAGTAGCCCGCTTACTCAAGATCAAATCATGGATTTGGTTGCCAGAAAAGTCAAAACATTGGTAGCCGAAGCTGAAGCGCAAAAAGATATCAGCAGTAGTGGGAGACCATATCCTGCTCAGTATGATCTGGTAGAATTTCCTAGCGGCTATGTCATCCCCAAATTCGGAAGATTCGATGGGACAGGAAATGCGAATCAGCACATCGCCCACTTCAAAGCCTCATGCGGGAATACTGGGGGCAACGATGCGCTTCTCCTCCGCCAGTTCGTTAATAGCTTGACCGATGTTGCTTTCGACTGGTACGCGAGCATACCGGATGCCTCCGTTACTACTTTCATCCAAATGGAATCTTTGTTTCGACAAAGGTTCATGAGCGTCAGCGATAAGATCACCATTGCCGAGCTCGTAAGGACCAAGACCAAGAACAATGAAAGCAGCACGGATTTTATAACCCGATGGCGCAATCTCTCCGTCAAATGCGAACCGCCGATAGAGCAAGACCAATCTGTCAGTCTCCTCGTCGGAAATCTCAACAATTGGATGGCCCCGTTTCTATGCACCGCGGGTCTCAAAACATTCCAAGAGCTGACCAGGAAAGTTCAGATGCTGGAGCGCTCAAAGCAGGAGTCCTCCTCGGATTCCTAAAATAACAATAGGTCATGGAGAAACCGAAAGGACGATAATCGCAAAGGCGGAAATTCCGACGATTCTGAGTCTTTCAATGCCTCGGCCAACCGAAATAAGCAAGGGTTGAGCGGGCCTAACGCCAACCAGCCTCGGAAGCCAATGTTCGGAGAAGGAGGAGAATCTCCACTGAAAGAGAAGCTGGATAAGGTCTATTCCTTCAGAAGGGACAAAATCCGTAAAATATTCAAAGATGCCCTGAAGAACGGTCTACAACTGCCAGAGTCAAAAAGACCGCAGGAAGCGAATAGGACCGACGACCCCAAATACTGCCCCTATCACAGAGTGATAGGTCACGCCATTGAAGACTGCTTCGTCTTCAAAGATTGGGTCGAAAAGCAATACAAGGCAGGAGAGATAGAACTGTCCAAAGGCGTGTTAGTAAACAGTCAAGGTGCGACCGCCAATTTCATACAAACGGAGATCGAAGTTCTTCGTGAAACCGATTCTCTCAGACATCTGCCTTTCTCTGAGAACAATCGACCACCACGTCATTAAACTGGGAACAGTCGACCTCTAAGTCGTTAAACTGGGAATGTAAAAAAAATGTAAATAAAAAAAATGTGTAAATAAAAGAAAAATAAAGAAAAGCCGAAATGATGGGGCAACTCGCAATAAAAATCAGCGAGTAAAAATGAAAATGAAAATAAAGCCGAAATGATGGGGCAACCGCGAATAAATAGCCGAAATGATAGGGCGATCGCGACCTTCGCGATAAGAAAAGCTAAAATGATAGAGCAATCGCGGTAAAAAAAAAAAAACAACAAAAAAAAAACAAGGGCGGATGATGAGTTGCTCCTGGCATTATTCCAGTGCAGCAATGCAGACGCCAACCAAATTCCAAATCCCAATGGCGAATGATGAGTCGCTCCTGGTACCATATTCCAGTGCAGCGATGCAGACGCCGACAAAGTCCTAAAATTTTTATGGCCCTACGGTCTGGATCATACATCCTGCAAAACCATATACAATCCACGGGCGTAAAACAATCCCGATCTCTCCAAAAAAAAAAAGGAAAAGAAAAAAAAAGAAGAACGGTATGTCCACAAGCAAAACGGGCACGGATGAAAACCCGAAAGGGCTCCGTAAGTAAAAACAGCAGGACTGCCGGCGAGTTTGTGAAAACCCGAAAGGGCGCAAACTCGTAAAAAAAAAATAAAATAAAAAAAAAATGAAATGAAATGCACTCGCAAAGTCCTCTCGACTTTGTGAGGAGAAAATTCCCGCGTGAGATCCTTACGACTCACAAAGGAGCAACACACTTGGGGGTCCTCACGACTCCTAAGGAGAAAATACACCTACGGGATCCTTACGACCCGTAGGGAGAAAATGCTTTGTGAGACCCTTAAGGCTCACAAAATGGAAAAGCCTTAGGTGACAGGGATCTAAAACCTGTCTCCTAAGCCAACAATTCCCAAATCCTCTCGGGGCAAATGATGAGTTGCTCCTGGCATTATTCCAGTGCAGCAATGCAGATGCCAAACGAAAAAAAAACTAAATCCAAATCCTCTCGGGGCACATGATGAGTTGCTCCTGGCATTATTCCAGTGCAGCAATGCAGATGCCAAACAAACCAAATCCAAATCCTCTCGGGGCACATGATGAGTTGCTCCTGGCATTATTCCAGTACAGCAATGCAGATGCCAAACAAACCAAATCCAAATCCTCTCGGGGCACATGATGAGTTGCTCCTGGCATTATTCCAGTGCAGCAATGTAGATGCCAAATAAAAACCCCAATTCCCAAATCCTCTCATGACAAATGATGATTCGCTCCTGGTACCATATTCCAGTGTAGCGATGCTGATGTCAACCCAAATCAAATCAAACCAACAACCTCTACGGCGGAATCATGCTCTGTCCCAGAATTTACCCCGTGTCGAAATCATGCTTCGCCTCGGTATACCTGCCTTCCCTGTCGGAATTATGCTTCGGCTCGGAATCAACCAACGACCTCCTCTTCGGAATTATGCTCCGCCTCGGAATCAAGTCAACCAGCAAGCTCCCTGTCGGAATTATGCTTCGGCTCGGAATCAACCAACGACCTCCTCGTCGGAATTATGCTCCGCCTCGGAATCAAGTCAACCAGCAAGCTCTGCGTCGGAATTATGCTTAGTCTCAGAATGCACCCCGTGTCGAAATGATGCTTCGCCTCGGTGTACCTGCCTTCCCTGTCGAAATTATGCTTCGTCTCGGAATCAAGTTAGCCAACAAGTTCTGCGCCGGAATCATGCTCCGTCTCAGAATATATCCCGTGTCGAAATCAATGCTTCGCCTCGGAATATTTGCCTTCCTTGTCGGAATTATACTTCGCCTAGGAATTTACCTCTGCATCGAAATCATGCTTCGGTCAGAATGTCTGCCGCCCTTCGGAACGATGCTCCGAATCCTGGAATTATGCTCCGCTCTTCGGAAAGATGCTCCGAACTCTGGAATCATGCTCCGCCCATCGGAACGATGCTCCGAATCCTGGAATTATGCTCCGCTCTTCGGAATGATGCTCCGAACCCTGGAATCATGCTCCGCTCATCGGAATGATGCTCCGATCCCTGGAATTATGCTCCGCCCATCGGAACGATGCTCCGATCTCTGGAACTATGCTCCGCTCTTCGGAAAGATGCTCCGAACTCTGGAATCATGCTCCGCTCTTCGGAATGATGCTCCGAATCCTGGAATTATGCTCCGCTCTTCGGAATGATGCTCCGAACCCTGGAATCATGCTCCGCTCATCGGAATGATGCTCCGATCCCTGGAATTATGCTCCGCCCATCGGAACGATGCTCCGATCTCTGGAACTATGCTCCGCTCTTCGGAAAGATGCTCCGAACTCTGGAATCATGCTCCGCCCATCGGAACGATGCTCCGAATCCTGGAATTATGCTCCGCTCTTCGGAATGATGCTCCGAACCCTGGAATCATGCTCCGCTCATCGGAATGATGCTCCGATCCCTGGAATTATGCTCCGCCCATCGGAACGATGCTCCGATCTCTGGAACTATGCTCCGCTCTTCGGAAAGATGCTCCGAACTCTGGAATCATGCTCCGCTCTTCGGAATGATGCTCCGAATCCTGAAATTATGCTCCGCTCTTTGGAATGATGCTCCGATATCTCTGGAACTATGCTCCGCTCTTCGGAAAGATGCTCCGAACTCTGGAATCATGCTCCGCCCTTCGGAACGATGCTCCGAATCCTGGAATTATGCTCCGCTCTTCGGAATGATGCTCCGATCCCCCGGAATGATGTTCCACCTCGAAGTTCAGCTTCAAGATCCATCAATTTCATGCACACAACTCAAATGTGCGGTGTGCATTTATTGATGGGGGGCATTTTGTTGGGGTAAAAATTTACACCCCGGTTGACCGAGTCAAAGTCAAGGTCAACCCCAAGCCAGGTGGGCCTAAGCCCAGGTCAAGTGGGCCCATGCCCAGGTCGAGTCCGAAACATGAAGCGGCCGACCCTCTCCATGCCAAAAATGAAATCATGTAATAAATAATTTTTATGTAATTTTTTATGCATGAATGTAAACAAAATGGGCATAAAGCCAATATTTTGTAAGCCCATGGCTTATGTGCAAAAATAAAATAGTACATGAGCCATGGGATGGCTAAAATGCCATTTTTGTAAAGCCCAAGGGGCTATATGTAAATATGTAAGCCTATAAAAGGCAACATGATGATGAATAAAAAAAAAGAACTTTTCATTCCCCCAAAAATTAGGGTTCTTTGTGCCTCCTGCTCCTTCTCCAAGGTTCTAAACCTTCTAATTTCTTTTGAATTAAATCAAGAGTTTTACTCTTTCTTTTCAAAAACTAAGAAGTCTTTCACCACAAAACCCACAAAGGGGAACTTGGATCTACCGTTAGATCTCAGAAAGGAGAGATTTTTAGATCTCACATCTCTTGATCATCAAGATCCAGCCAACAGAGGAGGAAGAAGAAGAACATCTTTCACTAAACCCAAGAAAGAAGAAAAAAACACTCAGGAGTCCAACTCCTCTTTGATCTCTCTTCAGAGAAATCTTTTTAGGCTAAAAGCCTCTTGTCCTCTCCGGCGCGCAGCGCAAGTGCGCAAAGCGCCCGCGTGCCGACACGTGGCGCGCGCTTGCGCACCTGCGCGCTTGCGCAAGTGCGCAAAGCGCCCGCGTGCCGACATGTGGCGCGCTTGCGCAAGTGCGCAAAGCGCCCGCGTGCCGACACGTGGCTGGCGCGCTTGCGCACCTGCGCTTTTACGCAAGTGCGCAAAGCGCCCGCGTGACGACACGTGGCGCGCTTGCGCGAGTGCGCAAAACGCCCGCGTGCCGACACGTGGCGCGCGCGCGCTTGCGCACCTGTGCGCAGCGCTCTTGTGCAAGGCGCCCGCGTGCCGACACGTGGCGCGCGCGCTTGCGCACCTGCGCGCAGCGCTCTTGTGCAAGTTGCCCACATGCCGACACGTGGCGCGCGCGCGCCTGAGCGCACAGCACCTTAGCACACAGCGCTCTAAACGCTGGCCCCACGCATCCTTTGGATGTCTTTTTCCCCTTTACTTATATTTACATGTATATATATACATATGTATATAAATGTACACATACACATACTCCGCGACACTGTCCCTGTTAGAAAAAAAATTCTAACGGGGCACTGCCCCGCACCCCGCAAGGGGGCTGCTAGCCCCCTTGACCCCCAGCCCGCTATCCGGGTAGCGGGACCCCCGTAAAAACTCTGCATGGCTCCCGATATATCCAAAACCCCCCTTTCAAAACACAACACACGTACACTGCACATTGAGTTCGCATGACCAGTTTAACCCGTTAATCGGAGGTTCCCTCGCCCCAAAGGCGAGGGGTAATTAACGGCAGCTTAGTCCGCGGCTGCCGGAGATTCGGATCCCCACAATCAATAAACCCCGGCCTACCCTAGGCCGGGGGAATCTATAGTGCGCCTGACAAGCGCGCGCGTATTCCCATCTCAATGGGGTGACGAAAAACACCCTACAGTGCTGATCTGCACATCCGATAAATCTTGTAAAAGAGATCCGTCAAACGCTCATGGCGCGAAAACGCAATAAAACAAAGCCCTTAAATGAAATCGTATGTCTCTAGAATCATGCCCTGGTCAGTCCTTGTCCGTGATGAGCTCGTGCTGACCGCAACTCTAGACGTAGCTCACTCTGCCAGTGTAATCGTGGCAGCAAAATCATAACCAATATCGATGAGGATAGATCATAGGAATGAATATAATACTGTGGAAGGAAATGTAAATCCTAAGGCTCCTTAAGCGGGGTGGCGTATCGTAAGTATGCCGCGGAACATACACACGGTACGTCACTCTCCTTAAGTCACCTACTTCATCAACCAAGGTCAACCTACACGACAAAAGTTCGGGTGTAATACCCCCTCGACTGAGTCTAAGTTCCGTAAGGTCAAGCCTAAGTTCCAAATATATACAAACGCTCCAGGCTCCGCATAGTGAAACTTAGACTCAAACCAAGGTTAACCTAGTGCTCTGATAGCAACTTTGACGCGACCCGAAATAGCACGTGACTGGCCCTTGAATCATATGAAGTCTATAGGACCTCAACTAATTCAAGTAAGCCAAAAGCCCAGAAATCTAAAACCATTTTAAATAATAAATGAAGGAAAACTAGTTTTAAAGAAGTGAAGAAAACGTGTTTTAAAAACAAAGTTTTTAAATAAGTAAGCCGAATATGCATTTTTAAAACCACAAGTCTTTTCTGGAAATTTCGGCAGAGTTTCCTTTGTAAAAATTGGCCCCAAATGGGGTACAACATGAATAATATATGCTGAATGATAAAAGATATCCCCAAGCGGGAGCTAGCACTTCGTCAATCGACGGTCACAACTACGCAAGCAATATAATATACAACGCCGAAGGGCGAGGATCAAAACTCAAAACAAACTCGAAATCATCAAGAAAACCATAATACTACAACGCGTGACTCTAAGGTCGAAATAATACACAACTGGTTTCTAAGTCTGAAAAAATATACAAGTTTGGTTGATAGAATTACTAGATATATCTGATTAAAATAAAAACAAGGGTGGTCACGATGCGAGTGAACCCACCTACCAAAGCAATCACTTAGAAAGGAAGCAGTGTGCCAGAAACCGCAATGAAACCTGCACGGCAAAACTTGCAAGAAACTGTGGCACAATGGGGGTGAGTTGCCAACTCGTGAGTAGAAAATATCGACAGATAGAAATCGAATAAAAAACGACTCCTAGGTCAACTATATCAAGAAGGTAATACTATGATATCTAGGGTGACCGGGTCGAAAATGTGCTAACAATGTAATCAACACCTATGTGTATGCGGGTATCATCCAACCAAATAATCAATATAAGTATGCATGTGGATCCCGTCCAACCATTTGATCAATGTCTGTATGCACGTAAATATCATAAAAGAGTGTGCATGAAAGTGTGAGGATATAAATCAACGTGTGTCCCTCGTGACACATCAAATCATGGAACCTGAGTGTTTAGCATCGACACTCGAAACATCATGAAACCTGTGCCCAGCATCGGCACGCAAATCCTCATAATCTCAGGCTCCGCATCATCCGCGGGATCGGCCCGCGGGCTCCGGCCGTACGTATCAGCCTATATCCATCTCGTGACTCCGGTCGGTATCCTCTGGAAAACCGCCAGGTCTAAATACTATAACCGGTAGGTAGTGTCCCTCTGCCAGGCTCATCGCCTACTGCACGACAGATCCGTTCTTACCCGGGGTACCATACCATGTCCACCAAGTACCCGTAATCGGCCTCATCCAGCTCCTTGAATAGGGTTTCATATGCCATATGTCTCAGAACCGAGAAAATGCATGGTGGACGCACTGAAATATCATAACAAGAGAAACCGGGTTTTTAACAATGCATACTTTCTTTTAAAATGACCACGGTCCTCAAATCCAGAAATCTCATGAAAACAGCAATCTCAATGCGTAAAATCATAAAGCATGATGTATGCGACATATGATGGAAATGTAAGCATATCCGTATATCATGCAACATGGAACAGTGATTTATCATATTAAGGGAAAACACACCTTTAAATGATTCCAGTTTTGAAAATATGTATTGCGGCTTCCAATATCTCCAAGTCACATGCAACATCGTATAAAAGTGCACAGGTAACTATAGCAAGTAAATCATGCAAAGAGTCATATCATGATGCAGCAATCCTACTGTGTAGTGACATGGCAATTATCGATGACGAAGTGTGTGAGCTGTAAGTCCATGTTGCCCAACCCGGTACTTGCGGGGAGGCGGAAAACGGAATAAAAATCGAATTTTTATGAGCTTAGGCAACATGGACTAGACTATGAAGGATCTTTGCTAAACAAAAACAAGCTAAAGCTAACTAGAAACTAGCTAAGTGTTAGAAAGGTTATACCTTGGGCTTTATGTCCTTCTCTCCTTGCTCTTTGGAGTGGTGGAAGGAGGTCACCTTAGTCGTCTTCTCACGTCGAAGAAAGATCCACCCGAAAGCCTCGACCTTTGGCTTCAACTCCAAGCTAGAAGTAACTAGGGTGCAAGAAGTGCTAATCCTTGAGCCCTAGATGAGAGTAGAGATTATCAAGAGAGGGTTTTTCTCAAGCTCAAGTGTTTCTCAACACATGAGAGGGGAGAGCTTGAGGGAGAGGAAGAACAAGAGAGAGAAAATAAAATGATAGAAAATGAGAGAATAATAACCATTCTCACATATATGTGTGAATTATTGTAATTAGATAATTAGCTAGATAATTGTCATGGTTAATCAAGACATGACCATTATCATTTCATTTTTAATGCAATTTGCAAGGATCAAAGTGCATCTTCCAAATGAAATGATGATGGTCAAAGTGTCAACCAAGGTTAACAAGTCAAGAAGGTCAAATGGTCAACAAGCATAACCATGCACAATTATTAAACTAATATCAATTAACAATAATACACACATAAGCATTAGGGTTAATAAAATGACAATAGTTATTAACCCTAATCAAAGTCCTCTCCCTATGTCTCAAGCAACTGTGCATACGCACCCGTATTCGTGATCCGAGGAACACGAATACAATGAGAAAATCCAATCCCAAATCACATACTAGGATCCGGCTTAAACCAAAGCCCGCTAGTATAAGCTGTCCGGACAGCAAACGTGCACAAGTGCGCGGATGTGAACGAACCCTGTCGCAAAACCATGCGACCTCTACTCATTTTGCCTAAAGGCGAATAGCTCTCTGTGTGGGACTCTAAAGACTCGACACTATGCTGGCAGTGGGTTTAACCACAGACCGCAAGCGGCACTAGCTGTACATAACGGTCCCCAGGTAGATGTCGATAAGAAGACTGACGAGGTGAACCCCATCTGAACTCCTACTGAGCCTGTATGTGACAATCTCCGTACAGTCCGGTCTGTTCGTCTGATACATCGCATGGCGGGCCTAGGGGGCGGTGAACGTCAGTCCCCTAATAGCGGTACAAGTCGTGTCGGAGTGTAGCCCAGAACACCCTGAGATAACACTGGAAACCTACCAGTATATCTCGCTTGCCCTGGCCAGGGACTACTCGTGTAATAGCTCTCCTGGACACAGCGCGATGTCAACCCACAATACCGGGAGAGACGAATCCTGTCTAACCGTCACTGCCTCCAAGTGCTTCGGGACTGCACCCAAAAACTACCTGTTTGCACGACTCCTTTGAGCCGTGGTAGGGTAGCAATCAAAGTGCAGTGGGAACACACTCGAGGCGAAGTGACAGTGTTAAGTCAGCGGACTAAGCTGTACTCATGTCACCTGGGAACTGATAACTGACGATAGGTATAATACCAACCAACAGTTCCCGACGAGTCCTGTCCAGTGTACTCGTAACCTAACGAGCACCCGCATACTATCTCAAGTACGACGTACTGACGGCTGTGGGACAGACCATCTCCCACGCTGGGATGAGAAGCGCATACGCTAGTTTACTCCGGAGTATCGATGCCCTGTCTCGATAGTCCAACGACTAGGGACCTGTATAAGGATGTGATTATAGATCACCCAGCTCCCACGAGTGTGAGCGCCATCACAACGCTGGTAATCAAGCAAAGATCCTAACGGCTCTACTAATATGTATATCAGTGATATGCTAAAAGAAACACATGCACATATGAAAGCAGAGACAAACCAAGTATCATACTACCATTTCGAGCAAGATTGTATATACAACTGTGAATATCCCAAGCTTCCATCAAGTAATATACAAACTAGTATGATACAGTAATGGCCTCTAGGGCATATACACTAACAATCTCCCACTTGCACTAAGGCCATGTACTGGCGTATCGAAGACCTATCATCTCGATCAGCCGCTCGAACTGAGTCTGGGGCAAGGCCTTGGTGAATGGATCTGCTGTGTTATCTTTTGAAGCAACCCTCCGAACCTCGATCTCCTGGCGATCCACGATCTCCCTGATCAGGTGATACCGCCTCAAGATGTGTCTGGATTTCTGATAGGACCTGGGTTCCTTCGCTAAAGCTATAGCCCCGTTGTTGTCGCAATACAGAGGTATTGGGTCAACAATGGACGGAACCACCTGAAGTTCTCTCAAGAACTTCCTCATCCAGACAGCTTCTTTTGCGGCATCAGATACAGCGATGTATTCCGCTTCCATAGTCGAGTCAGCAACGGTTTCCTGTTTGGAGCTCTTCCAACACACCGCCACTCCATTGAGGGTAAAGACAAAACCCGGCATGGACTTGGAATCATCCTTGTCACTCTGGAAGCTGGAGTCAGCAAAGGCCTCAATCTGCAGGTCTTTTCCGCCATACACCAAGAACATCTCCTTAGTCCTTCTCAGGTACTTGAGAATGTTCTTTACTGCTATCCAATGTTTCTCCCCAGGGTTTGACTGATACCTGCTTACCACACTCAGTGCATAAGCCACATCCGGTCTGGTACACAACATCGCATACATTATAGAGCCTACCGCAGAAGCGTAGGGTATAATAGAAATGTGATCCCTCTCCAAATCAGTCTTGGAAGACATCTCTTTGGAGAGGGTGATCCCGTGACAAGCCGGTAGATTACCGCGCTTGGAATCTTCCATACTAAATCTCTTCAGTATGGTGTCGATGTACCTGGACTGCGAAAGTCCTAATATCCTTTTGGATCTGTCACGGTAGATCCGGATACCCAGAATGTATGAGGAATCACCCAGGTCTTTCATGGAGAACCTGTGTGACAAGAACCCCTTGACAGATTGTAGCATAGGAATATCATTTACTATTAAGAGAATGTCATCCACGTATAAAACGAGGAATACTACAGTTCTCGCTACAAATCTATAATAGATGCATGGTTCATCTGAATTTTTGATAAAGCCAAATTTTTTGACCGTCTCATCAAAACAGATGTTCCAACTCCGCGATGTCTGCTTTAGTCCATAAATGGACTTAAGCAACTTGCACACCTTTCCGCTGCTCCCACTCTGAATGAAACCCTCTGGCTGATCCATATAGACACACTCCTCTAAATGTCCATTTAGAAAAGCCGTCTTTACGTCCATCTGCCAAATCTCATAATCGTGGAAGGCAGCAATGGCAAGAAGGATCCGAATGGATTTCAGCATAGCTACTGGAGAAAAAGTTTCGTCATAGTCCAAACCAGGTCGCTGACGAAAACCCTTTGCTACCAGTCTAGCTTTATAGGTCTCAACCTGTCCATCTACACCAATCTTCCTTTTGAAGATCCACTTGCATCCTATGGGTTTTACCCCATCTGGAGCAATGTCCAACGTCCATACTTTGTTGGTGTACATGGACTCCATTTCGGTCCGCATTGCATCCAGCCATTTTACCGAGTCGACGCTTTGAATGGCTTGCTGGAAGCTAGTAGGCTCATCAAAGTCTATGATGCAATCCTTTCTATCCCCGTCAATGAGAAAACCGTAGTATCTCTCGGGCGGATGAGACTGCCTACTACTCCTGCGGAGTGGCGTGGGAATGTCCTGATCTTTCGAACCCTCTGGTTCTACTAAGCTTTCAGTAATAGCTTGTGGTTCTGGAATTTCTTCCAGTTCTATTGCGCTCCTACTTATTTCTTTTTCTAAGAACTGATGTTCCAGAAAATGGGCATTACGAGAAACAAGGACTTTTTGTTCCTCTGCGTAATAGAAAAGATACCTCCTGGAGTTCTTTGGGTATCCCACAAACTTGCACAGTACTGAGCGTGCCTCGAGCTTGTCCGTATGCTGCTTTTTGACATAAGCTGGACATCCCCAAATCTTCAGGTATTGAAGATAGGGTTTCTTCCCACTCCATAACTCATATGGTGTGGTAGGCACAGTCTTAGTTGGAACTCGGTTCAAAAGGTATTCAGCTGATTCTAGCGCATATCCCCAGAACGATCGCGGTAACTCAGCGTTACTCATCATGGACCGTACCATATCCAATAGGGTTCGGTTCCGTCTCTCCGATACACCGTTATGTTGCGGAGTGTATGGAGGAGTAAGCTGAGAGAGAATTCCATTCTCTTTTAAGTAACCCAGGAACTCGGCACTCAAGTATTCACCACATCGATCAGATCTCAGTGCCTTGATACTTTTGCCTGTTTGTTTTTCTACTTCATTCTTATATTCCTGGAACTTATCAAAAGCTTCGGATTTATGCTTCATTAAGAAGACATGTCCGAACCTTGAGAAATCATCCGTAAAAGTAATGAAGTAAGAATAACCGCTTCGCGCATGTGTAGACATTGGACCGCACACGTCGCTGTGTACGAGTCCCAAGAGCTCGCTCGCTCTTACTCCGTGTCCAGTGAACGGAGTCTTTGTCATCTTTCCCTTGAGACAGGATTGACAAGTTGCATACGATTGATATTCGAACGAATCCAAATATCCTTCTGCATGTAACTTAGTCAACCTTCTCTCATTGATGTGACCCAGTCTACAATGCCATAAGAAAGTTTTATCGATTTCTGGAGACTTTCTTTTGTGTGTATTCTGGACATTGAAAATCTGTGGCTGGTTTAATACGTATATACCGTTGTTCAATGTACCTGACCCAATCAAAACTTGATTAAGGTGAATGTTCACTACATTACTTACAAATGCAAATTCATAACCTTCTTTAGATAATAAAGATACAGAAATGATATTACAGGTTGCATTTGGTACATAATAATAACTACGCAAAACCAAAAAGTATCCATCCGACAATCCCAGGTGATAGTCCCCCACGGCCTCAGCATCCATGCTAGCACCGTTTGCAACTCTGAGGGTCATGTCACCTGCCTTCAAAACTCTACGCTTTCTCAACGCCTGCAAAGAATTACAGATATGAGATCCTGATCCGGTATCCAATACCCAGGATGTAGAGTTTATTGATAGACAGTTTTCAATAACATACACACCTGAAGCTGAAGCTGCAACTCGCTTCAAATCCTGTGTTCTGGCTTTCCAAACCTTGCAATCCTGTTTCCAGTGACCACTTTTGTGACAATAGAAGCATTCTTCCTTCCCCACCAGCTTTCCCGCTATCTTTGTTGCTTTTCCTTTTCCCTTTGTATCCACTTTACCGACACTGCCTCTTAGTTTGGCGGGGGCTTTCTTCTTCTTGCCCTTGGCTTTCGCCCTGGACCTAGAAGAGGAAGATCCTCCTACAAACAAAGTGGATGTCTCCCTACCCTTCTGTAGGGTGCCCTCAGCACTCCTCAACATGTTCAGAAGCTCGGAAAGTTCAACCTCCTTTCCTTGCATGTTGAAGTTAAGAATAAATTGGGCGTAAGTGGAAGGAAGAGACTGGAGAACCAAATCAGTATAGAGTTCATTCTCCAACGTGGTCGCAAGGTCCGCGAGCTCCTCAATGTAGTAATCATCTTAAGCACGTGTTCCGCTACCGATGATCCTACGGCCAACCTTGCCGAAAATAATTTCTTCGACACTTCGTATCTTGCGATACGAGACTGCTCTCCATACAGTTCTTTTGTATGAAGAAATATGGACTCTAGGTCCATATTCTCGTACCTCCTCTGATGTTCGTTGTCCATCGAGGCTAGTACGAGGCATCTGGCCTTCGCGCAATCTATTTCCCAGGTCTTGTAGATTTCCCTATCTACGACACTGGTTTTGGGACCTGGGACAGGGGGAGCTTTGGTGGTAAGGACATACCCCAACTTGTCGTAAGTGATTGCCACCTTGACATTCCTGAGCCAATCTTTGTAGTTTGGCCCTGTCAATATGTTTTTATCTAGTAATAACTTAAGTCCGGTCATGTTGAATGGTCGCTGCAATTAGGAGAGAGAAAAGAAACACTTTAGCATGATGCTCTTGCAAGTTTAGAGTGGTTTTTAGTTTGTCTAAACTGGATGGCTCTCACTGTCTCTCGAATCCCTCACTAGTAAGATAAGGGGTTGCCTCTACGGATAATAACATCCATAGGGGCAGTTAAAGTTTGGCCCTACGGATTAATCCGTAGGGCAAAACGGTTGCCCCTACGGTCCTTCAATATTTATTTAAAATTTATTAAATCTTAAAGTGTTGTTTGCCCCTACGGAGCAGCAAACCAAGCACCTACGGGTATATCCGTAGGGGCGTATAAATAGGGATTTAAGAGAATGATCCCTACGCTGATTATTTCTTTTTCCTATTCTCGCGCGAAACCAAATTTTCCCAAATTGAGATCGTCGTCGCCGCCGCGCTGCAGTGATCTCGTCGTCGCCGAATCCAAGCCGAATCGTCGTCGCCACGCCTGCGCAGTGATCTCGTGGTCGCCACCGTGCTCCGTTCTCGTTGTCGCCACGGCCCTCGTCGTCGCCGATTGTGTCTCCGTCGTCGCCTACAGGTAATTATTTAAACATTATTATAATGATGTTAGGGTAGCGATCGATGAGGGTTAGGATTAGGTATCGGTTGTGGTTAAGGTTAGGGTTAGGATTAGGGTTAGGGTACGGGTTCGATCGGCGGTTGGGGTTCGACGACTGGTGTTGGGGTTAGGGTTAGGGTTAGGGTTAGGTTGGGGTTTGGTGTTGGGGTTGCAGTTCGGCTGGGGCTGGGTTGGGGTTAGGGTTAGGCCGGGTTAGGGTTTGGTGTTGGGTTGGGGTTCGGCTGGGGCTGGGTTGGGGTTAGGATGAGTTGGAGAGATTGAAGGCGAGCTGGGTTTTGGGAGAAGAGAAGGAAATGGCACTGCTTGCTGCTTCAATTTTTTGATATAGATAGATAAGGTTCTTTTGGGATTTTGGAGGGGTTTTAGGGGAAATAAATAGCTTTGGAGATGAAATGGGGCATTTCGGTAATTTAATTCTCTGTTGCAAATATTATTTATCAATATATTTAATTATAAATATTAAATAAAATAAAGTAAACTATAAATAATATGAAACCAATATATGATACTCGATGATAATATGAAACCTTCATATTCCCATCGATACTCATATATGAAACTAAAAGCGCCACTTAGTCCCCGTCTATCGGTTAACATACGTGCGATGCTCGTCGTGACCTAGAACTATACGAAGGTTGTTAAATATCGGACAGTATAGCTCGATACTAACAACCGTCGTATAGTCTACGCGACGAGAAAATTCAAACGTATGGTAACCCATAGATTTGTCCCGTGTGGACAAGTTAAGAATGTATAAAGCAAACGCCTTCATTCACTTGTGTTTTCATCCGTTTCGAGATATTTCGTCGGTACCTTTCCGCTGGTTCTCCGTGTACAAAGATAGATTAGATGTTCATTTCAATGTTGTTTCACAGCTTTGAAATGATTATCTATTCTATTACAGTGTACTCGGAGAACAGCGGGGAGGTGCTGCCGAAATTTACTCGAAACGGTTGAAAGCACAAGTGATGGGCGTTCGCTCTATACATTCTTAATGGGATAGAAGCCTACCCCCGACAGCCGGAACACACACATACAACAAGAATACACAACAAACGCATAATTAAAGAGCGATTCGAGATGTTCGGGTTAAAACCAATATATGATACTCGATGATAATATGAAACCTTCATATTCCCATCGATACTCATATATGAAACTAAAAGCGCCACTTAGTCCCCGTCTATCGGTTAACATACGTGCGATGCTCGTCGTGACCTAGAACTATACGAAGGTTGTTAAATATCGGACAGTATAGCTCGATACTAACAACCGTCGTATAGTCTACGCGACGAGAAAATTCAATCGTATGGTAACCCATAGATTTGTCCCGTGTGGACAAGTTAAGAATGTATAAAGCAAACGCCTTCATTCACTTGTGTTTTCATCCGTTTCGAGATATTTCATCGGTACCTTTCTGCTGGTTCTCCGTGTACAAAGATAGATTAGATGTTCATTTCAACGTTGTTTCACAGCTTTGAAATGATTATCTATTCTATTACAGTGTACTCGGAGAACAGCGGGGAGGTGCTGCCGAAATTTACTCGAAACGGTTGAAAGCACAAGTGATGGGCGTTCGCTCTATACATTCTTAATGGGATAGAAGCCTACCCCCAACAGCCGGAACACACACATACAACAAGAATACACAACAAACGCATAATTAGAGAGCGATTCGAGATGTTCGGGTTAAAACCAATATATGATACTCGATGATAATATGAAACCTTCATATTCCCATCGATACTTATATATGAAACTAAAAGTGCCACTTAGTCCCCGTCTATCGGTTAACATACGTACAATGCTCGTCGTGACCTAGAACTATACTAAGGTTGTTAAATATCGGAAAGTATAGCTCGATACTAACAACCGTCGTATAGTCTACGCGACGAGAAAATTCAATCGTATGGTAACCCATAGATTTGTCCCGTGTGGACAAGTTAAGAATGTATAAAGCAAACGCCTTCATTCACTTGTGTTTTCATCCGTTTCGAGATATTTCGTCGGTACCTTTCCGCTGGTTCTCCGTGTACAAAGATAGATTAGATGTTCATTTCAACGCTGTTTCACAGCTTTGAAATGATTATCTATTCTATTACAGTGTACTCGGAGAACAGCGGGGAGGTGCTGCCGAAATTTACTCGAAACGGTTGAAAGCACAAGTGATGGGCGTTCGCTCTATACATTCTTAATGGGATAGAAGCCTACCCCCGACAGCCGGAACACACACATACAAACGCATAATTATAGAGCGATTCGAGATGTTCGGGTTAAAACCAATATATGATAATATGAAACCTTCATATTCCCATCGATACTCATATATGAAACTAAAAGCGCCACTTAGTCCCCGTCTATCGGTTAACATACGTGCGATAATTTATTCTTTTCAACGACAAACGCACACACAAAGCATATACACGGATTTTCTCTTTTGTCAGTAACTATCCCGTTCTTATATTTCTCAATATAGTCAGCAAAACCTACAATTTATATGTTATTCAGTCTAACATGGCCCATGAGTACGTCAGAGTTAAGGACTGGATGTATATGGATTGGAAACAACGTATGCAACCTAAGTTTGTCGCAGGAGTTTCTGCTTTCCTTGAATTTTCACGCGCACATAATAAGATCATAATAGAGAAGATTCTCTGTCCGTGCAATAGATGTGGCAATAAGTACTGGCAGAAGGTAGAATTGGCAGAGCTTCATATTGTAAAACATGGGTTTACTAGACTTTATTCAACTTGGAAATATCACGGGGAAGGAGAAGAATGCAGTACTGCGGTAGAAGAAGAAGGAGAACACGATAATGCGGCAGGAGAAGAAGAAGAATTCGGTAATACGGCAGGAGACGGAAATTTATTTCCATCAGAAGAAATGGAGGATATGGTAGAGGCTGCCCTAGGTGAATCTATTCGTACCGAAGATGACATTCCTTCCGGTCAAGGACCGCGTGCGGATAAATATGAAAATTTCATGAATGATGCTAGGAAACCAATTTATGAGAATGTGAAGTATTCCACCCTCTCATGGTTCGTCCAACTTTTCCAGATTAAGTGCCTAAATGGATGGAGCAACAAGTCATTCACAATGCTTCTTTCGTTCTTGAAAGATTCTATGCCTCCGGGAAATAATATGCCCGAAAGCTGGTACGAAGCCCAGAAGATGATGCCTGATTTAGGTCTAAAGTGCGAGAAGATTCAAGCATGTCCTAAAAATTGCGTGTTGTACCGGAAAGAGAATTCAGATTTGAAAGAGTGTCCAACATGCGGAGAGGCCAGGTATAAGCCGAAAGATTCTGATAAGAAGCCTTATATACCTGTGAAGATAGCACGATACTTTCCCATAACACAGAGGCTACAGAGGCTATTCAGGTGCAAGAAAACAGCCGAGGCAATGATTTGGCATCAGCGTGCTCCTCCAAGCGAAAACGGAAAAATGAGCCATCCAAGAGATTTTCCAGCATGGAAGGATTTCGATAGGAGGCACGAAATATTCAGTAGCGATCCTCGCGATGTCCGGCTCGGACTGGCTACCGATGGCTTCTGCCCATCCAACTATATGGATAGAAGTCACAGTACACGGCCCGTTGTAATGATAATTTATAATCTGTCGCCTTGGTTGGCTATGGACCAATCATACTTTATGATGCCTCTTCTTATCGACGGACCAAACTCACCGGGGAACAATATCGACGTCTATCTCCGACCTCTGATCGAGGAGCTGAAAAATTTGTTCATTGATGGTGTAGAGACATATGATTCAAACACAAATACAACCTTCATACTGCGTGCGGCTTTAATGTGGACAATTAATGACTTTCCTGCGTATTGAATGCTATCAGGTTGGTCCGTACATAGTCACAAAGCATGTCCTCATTGCCATGAACACACAACATCAAAATTTTTGAATTTTAGCAGGAAGGTTTGTTATTGCGGCCATCGACGTTTTCTGCCTCCAGACCACCCTTACAGGTTAGAGACGATTCACTTTGATGGTCATCAGGAGCTTCTTGGACCTCCATCCCCATTGTCCGGAGAGGACGTGACTGCTAAATGGGATGGTTACAATAATGTGACCTTCGGGATGGATCCGACGAAACAGGTCAAAGCACAATATTGGAACAAGTTAAGCATTTTCTTCGAGCTTCCGTATTGGTCTACAAATTCAATGCGTCATTGTCTGGACGTCATGCATATAGAGAAGGGAGTATCAGAGCACATACTTAACTTGCTTCTGTGTAAAGACGGGAAATCGAAAGACAACATGAATGCACGGATGGATCTACAAGAGTGGGGAATAAGAAGTGAACTGCACCCTAAACCGGTAGCGGGTAAACCGGGCAAGTTTGTACTTCCCAATGCCGCTTATCATATGTCACAACCGGAGAAGAAAAGATTCCTGCAGGTGTTGCATGATTTGAAAGTCCCTACAGGTTTCTCAGGATCATTCAGTAAGAAAATAAAAATTGTGAAGGGCAAGATCGATAGGTTGAAAAGTCATGATCACCATGTTATCGTGGAGCACCTTCTTCCATTAGCCCTCAGGACATCTCTCCCCGACTCGGTTGGTCTAGTAATCAACGACCTATGTTGTTTTTTTAGGGAGTTGTGTGCTAAAACACTGGAGGTTGCGACGCTGGATAAACTAGAAAATTCTATTGCGTTGATACTTTGCAAGTTTGAGCGTATTTTCCCACCGTCATTCTTCGATATCATAATACACTTGACGGTTCATCTTGCAACTGAGGCGAAGCTAGCCGGACCGGTACAATATCGATGGATGTATCCCGTCGAGAGGTACGTGTAATTTTTCGTTTCGTGCAATTTATAAATTTATTGTTGTCCTGTATGCCCGTATTTATTTATTCAACATATTCTCATTAGGTACCTTTACACTCTTAAGAAGTATATACGCAATAAAAATCGACCAGAGAGTTCTATCATGCAAGGTTATCTTCTTGATGAAGCAACCACATTTTGTTCCCGCTATCTGGACGAGAACATTGAGACAAGGCTTAACCGACCACGAAGAATTCAAGACGGGCCATATGGTAAAGCCGAGTATAAGAGGGTAGACACTATGTTTATCAACAAGATATACCGGTTTATCTTGCTTAATTGCGCATGTCTTGAACAAATTAAAGAGTAAGTTCTTTTGGATTAATTGTTATATCTGTGTTTGTGTGTGTATGAAATGACATAATATTAATGACACAATTATTTGTCGAAAACAGAACTCATTTTATCGAGGTACGTGAGGGGCATCCTGATTGGAACGAAGAACGTTTGGAAAAATACCATCAGGATAATTTTTGTGATTGGGTCACAGAGCATGTAAGTTATTCGAATTACATTTTATTGCTATCAGTTTTAATCTAAACTTGTATCGTTATGTATTTGTCGTAAAATTTATTTTTTTAGATCCACGATCCGAACTTGTGAGCATCATTTGAGAGTGATTCAAGATGTTTAGCTCAATTTCCTAGTGTGGAGGTTGCATATTACAAAGGATTTGGTGTCCTTGGATACAAATTCGAAGTTAAGGACATAGAAACATCTATAACCACTCAGAATAGTGGGATTGCGACGGTAGGATCGGACGGTGTGATTTACTATGGGTACTTAAATTGTATACTCGGCATCCACTATCCCGGATGATTAGAACCCTTTTATATATTCCAGTGTACTTGGTACGATCCGCGAACCGATACGGACAGGTGGAGAAGCAGTCTTGGGACTTGGAAAGATGAATATGGATTGACCAGTGTGAACACACTTCGATTTTACGGTCAGGACGATCCGTTTATCTTTCCGAACCAAGCGTTTCAAGTATACTATTCACAGTGTTTGAAGCATCCGGGGTGGAGTGTTGTATGCCGATGGAAACCCAGAGATGTCTACGATGTCCCAGAATACGAGGACAGCGATGAGGACGAAGAAGAGAGAAGGCTTAAAGTGCTCCGACCGTCTGTTTCGAAGGACGGGTTGTCTTTGACCGATCATGAACTTACGTGGGTTAGAAATGACATCGACGATGAAATCCAAGTAGATATGTATGATGCGCCCACGAAACGAAAAAGGTTATCAGTAATGTTATATTATTACTTCACATTTTACGCTCTATACATATATAGTCAATACTTTTAATGATTGTCTAATGCGTCCACGAACTGTTTATCTAGATTTGATGACGATGTCGGGAGCAGCGAGGGGCGGCAGGAGCTCCAGCCACGGCAGAGGCAGAGGCAGAGCGGTTCTGCCGCCCGGAGAGCTCCGTAGGGAGGTTCAGAGGGCCGGTCATGCACCCAGATCGGAGACCCCTTCGGATGCCTCCTTCCGTGTGGATTTTGCCACATCTCCAGGTATACTGCACATATATCCATTTTGAATGTAATATTACAGATATTCATGCCTGTTTATGTCAAAATTACTTATATTGTCAATGTCTGATTGTCTAGTTGTTGGTGATGCGTCCACATCTGGGACAGAGGCCACCCCCGCTCCTCCAGGTATGTTTATATATCATATAGTGTATGTATATTGATTTAGAATGCTATATCATAAATACACACATTCCTTTTGCTCTTACTTAGCAATTTTTATTATTGTCTAGCTGTAGGTGGTGACACCACCGCACCTGCGGGTATGTTTATATATCCTATAGTGCATGCATATTGATTTAGAACGTTGTATTATTGATCTACACATTCTTTTTGCAATTACTAATATAATCTATTTTTAATTGTCTAATTATAGGTGGTGCGTCCACACCTTCCGTAGGGGCCACTCCTGCCGCTTCCATACCCTCCGCATCGTCTGCAGGTTAGTATGAATAAATTTAAAATATTTACTCATTTTACATATGCTCTATAGAATAAATATGAACTTCATGGAAATTTAGCGTCGATGTTGTAAGTGCACAGCGGCGCCCCGGCCGTCAATCCGACGCCGAAATGCGGAAGCGGTGATAAACTTTAATTTTGCGGACTTTGCAAACCGGCACCACCGCGCACTAAACTCCGGATCGTAACCATTAACAAGTCTAAGCTACTAACAAGAAAGGGAAGAGATGTACCGACTGATCCGAGTCCTCCGTTCTTCATCTCCACTCCGATCTCCTTGCGGGATCTCCGTCCGTCTCCTCCTCGTCGGAAAGGGCACCACATCGCCTGTAGCTTTTACGGGCTCCCACCTCAATACCGAGGCAACTCGGGCGTGAAGCTGGCTAATCGACGCGTCCAAGATTTGCTGTAGGAAGTAGTAGAATATGTCTCTTTTGGGGTTGGTTGCCATAGATGGAGGGATGGTATAAAGAAAATTGGTGCTTTCAATTTTCTAGCAATAAAAATGAGATGATCAAAGATGCAACACCAAATGAACCAAACTCTCTCATTTCATTTTTCCCTTCCTCTAAAATTATGGCCGGCCTATGCAAAGTGAGAATGGTGGAGGGATAAATCAAGAGGGAGGTGAGTGTAGGAGAATGGAAGAGGTGACCACATCCAAAGTCAAAGAAACATCAACCATACTTTTTCCTCCATACCCTTTCCAATCTCATTAACCACAATTAATGCAAAAGAATCAAAATGATGGTGGAAAAGATATGATGCTATCATAATCAAAACAATTGCTGTTAGTGTTTATGCCCTAGAAGGCCATTACTGTATCATACTAGTTTGTATATTACTTAATGGAAGCTTGGGATATTCACATGTATATAACAGTCTTGCTAAACATGGTAGTATGCTACTTGGTTTTTCTATCTTAATATGTTAGTGTACGTATTGATAGAGCTCTTAGGATCTTGCTTGTCTACCAGCGTTGTGATGGCAGTCACACTAGTGGGGGCTGGGTAGTCTACAAGCACATCCTTTTTCAGGTCCCTGGTCGTTGGATTATCGAGACAGAGCATCGATATCCGGAGTAGACTAGTGTGTACGCTTCTCATCCCAGTTGGGGAGATGGTCTGTCCCACAGCCGTCAGTACGTCGTACTGGAGATAGTATGCAGGTGCTCGTTAGGTTACGGGTACACCGGACAGGACTCACGGGGAACTGTTGGTTGGTTTGATACCAGTCGTCAGTGAGCAGTTCCCAGGTGACATGAGTACAGCGTAGTCCGCAGACTTGACACTGCTACTTCGCCTCGAGTGTGTCCCACTGTTCTTAGATTGCTACCCTACCACGGCTCAAAGGAGTCGTGCAAACAGGTAGCAGTTGGGTGCAGTCCCGAGCACTTGGAGGCAGTGGCGGTTAGACAGGATTCGTCCCTCCCGGTATTGGTAGTAGATATCGTGCTGTGTCAGAGAGCCATTACGCAAAGTCCCTGGCCAGGGCAAGCGAGATTTACTGGTAGGTTCCAGTAGTTTCTCAGGGTGTAATGGGCTTCACTCCGACACGACTTATACCGCTATTAGGGGACTGACGCTTGCCGCCCCCTAGGCCCGATATGCGATAGTCTTGGACGAACGGACCGGACTGTATGGAGATTGTCACATCAGACTCAGTAGGAGTTCGGATGGGTTTCCTCATCGGCCTTCTTATCGACAACTACCTGGGGACCGTTACGTACAGCTAGTGCCGCTTGCGGTCTGTGGTTAAACCCACTGCCAGCGTAGTAGTCGAGTCTCTAGAGTCCCACACAGAGAGTTTCCTACTCCAGGCGAAACGATATAGAGGTTGCATGGTTTTGCGACAAAGGGTTCGGACGCATACGTGCGTTTACGCACGTACGACTTTCGGACAGTTTTTACCAGTCGGCTTTGGTTTAAGCCAGTTACTGGTATCCGGTTATTGGATTTTTACAGTCTAAAGTTTTTCCGTATTTTTGCGGATTGGAGGGGCGTTCTCGTAATTGTACGAGAAGCTTCTAGAAGATGTGACTAAGGAGGTTAAGGTGACATAAGCTTTGGATAAGATTAGTGAGTCATGAGGGTGATTCATCATGGTCATTAATGCACCATAAATGCTTAATGACTCATGTTAGTGAATCACCTCTTTTCATTTATGAAGCATGCTTATTCATTTCTTTTATTCATTATTCTAAAATAAGAATGCTTCATAATATATTATGATACACTCTCTCTCATCTCATTATCTCATCTCACATTCTCTCTCCTCAAGCTCTCATCTTCAAGAGACTAATCCTTAATCCTCATGTTTTGAGATCAAAGGTTTAGTTAGACTTAAACATCCATTACCTTCACTCTATATCATCCTCTCTTCTTTGATTAGCAATCAAAGTAGATTAGTTACCTCAAGTTAGAGGTTTAGTTTGGAGTTTTGCTCTCGGGTGGATCGTCTACTACCTAGAGAAGGCCGAGGAGAACAAGGAGATCGTAAAGACGAAGGACTAGTATCGATAGGTATAATCCCTTAACACTATAGTTTAGTATAGCTATGTGTTCGGTTATTAGTTGTTTAGCTTCGATTTAAGCGGTTAGTCGATGTTCGTTCTTTAAACTTGATCGTTTTTGAATATTCCGCCTCCCCATAAGTACTGGGGTGTACTACATCGACTTACAGTGGTATCAGAGCCTCGCTAAACACTAAATAACTTGATTGCAAATTTGTACGAATTTCGAACGGAAAAACGAAGCCGGAAAACCCTAAAAGTTTCAAGTTTCTGTCGAACTTAAAATGAAGTCCAAAAATTTTTCAGGTGTGTTCAGAAAGCATGAAATAAGTCCAGGAGAACACCCATGAAATTTGAACCCATGACTCGGCAACTCGGCCGCGGAAGCGCGGCGGATCGGTGGGATCCGCCGCTCTTCCGCGGCGCTTTGGCCGACTCATGGGCTCATATTTCATGTATGGGTCCCCTCTGGTGTTTGGGGTTTTCTGGAATGTTTAATTATTGCTCAGGTTACTGTTTAACAGAGCAGATTTTGGAGCAATATTGATGTTGTTTATTCGATCGAAATTGTACAGTATTTGCATATGGATTATATCTGTGATTGTTTAATGTGTTCGTAAACCTCCCCTAACTGCTAGTATGTCGGTTGGCAGGGGGTTGCACATTTCTGAAATGGTTATATCTGTTTGTGCATATAAACTGTATTGGACTGTTGTGGTGTATAGCCAGGGTTTGCAATGGGTTATTGTTTAATTCATATGTTGTAAATGTAAATTGTTGTAATATTATTCTTGCGGGGCACTTCCAGGTTGCGGTTGTAGCCACCGTTGTATTATTTCATTTTACTGTTTTTGCTCCTAGGACTGACCCAAGGTGGGGTACACAAACTGCCGGGCGGGTAGTTTGCCGTACCCGTAGGGGTCGAGGGTGGGGTAACGGCTATTCATCACAACTGTGTAATCTGTCTTTTCTTGCAGGCTCAAAAGAAATACAGATTGCTTGCAAATCCAATATTGTTTATCTGTGTTCTGGAATGAATATCATTGCGTCAGACGAATGTAAAATATCTATATATATTGTAGCTATTTAGACGTCACTTATGTTTTACACCCGCGCTAGCCCAGCCCCCGCTCTGTCGTTAGTTAAGTAACCTAACGGGTGATGACGGGACCCAGTGGCGAATGCGGATGGCATAAGAGGACGTTGTATTTTCGTTGTTTTCTGCAATGATAGGTTAATGATGGGACGCATTATCTATAATGCAAAGTAAAACAAACCAAAGTTTAAATCGTTGGAACAATTTAAAAGAAACCACTCGGTTATTTTTAAAACAGATATTTTTAAATGCGGAGATTTAACCACTCCTTTTAAAAGCTATCAGGTTCCTTCGATTATATCAAGTTCACTACGTTCACGGTTTTGCCAAAACCATTCGTAGCCCTCCGTCATTTCATTTGGACATTCAGTAGTATTCAAGCTATGCATTTTGGCCAAAGTCAAGGCATAGTGTTTGGTAGCTGCTGGGTTTTCATTTGTTGCATAAGATAGATGAGTTGGTTTGGGACAGTCGTATTACCATTTGACCAAAGTCAGGGGTATATACGGATGGGTTCAAATTGACAAGATAATGACGGGTAGAACTTGACATGTGACTTATGACATTTTGACCAAAGCCAAGGTCATAAGAGCATGGGGCAAAAACTTATATCGGGAATTTCTAAAGAAACTGAAATTTGCAAAGAGATGCATACCATTTGGAGTTTGATGAATGTTGGTAGGATTCCTTCAACATTATCATACGATGATATTTGGATCCCGATCCTACTGTGAGTATATGCTACTTATCAGGATATTCGTCACTTAACGATCAATGCTATAAACCTAGTAGGTGTCCAGAAAGGTGTCAGCGGGGTTACGCCCCCAGAAAAAAGAGGTTATTTACTTAAGGAACTTCGCGAAAGCGTTGGAAAACCTCCCTCGAAGTATCGACACTGGCCTGGCTGAACGGTTAAGCAAGTATTGTACGGTGAGAATAGTCCTGGCTAATTCTTCTTTTATGGTTTGAGGAAGGATTCGAGAAACAGTGGGAGCCATCCAGTTTAGATAAACTAAAAACCACTCTAAACTTGCAAGAGCATCATGCTAAAGTGTTTTCTTCTCTCTCTCCTAATTGCAGCGACCCTGAAAATGACTGGACTTAAGTTACTTTTAGAAAAGAATATACTGACGGGGCCAAACTATAAAGATTGGCTGCGGAATGTCAAAATGGCTTTGACCTATGACAAACTGGGGTACGTCCTCACCGCTACGGCACCTGCTGTCCCTGGTCCCAAATCCAGCAATGCGGATAAGGAAATCCGCAAAACCTGGGATTTAGATTGCGCGAGAGCCAAGTGCATCGTGCTTGCCTCGATGAACAATGAACATCAGAGGAGGCACGAGGATATGTCCCTAGATGGCATATTTCTCCATACAAAGGAACTTTATGGAGAGCAATCTCGTATAGCAAGATACGAGACCTCTAAGAAATTATTTCGAGCGAGGTTGGCTGTCGGGTCATCGGTAGGTGAACATGTCCTACAGATGATCGGCTATATTGAGGAGCTCGCAGACCTTGGGACGACTTTGGATAATGAGCTCTATACAGACCTTATTCTCCAGTCCCTTCCTCCCACCTACGCCCAGTTTATCCTCAACTTCAATCTTCAAGGAAAAGAAGTTGAACTTGCGGAACTCCTGAATATGTTAAGGAGTGCAGAGGGCACCTTGCAGAAGGCAAGGGAAACACCCGCTATGTTTGTTGGCGGTACATCTTCTTCCGGGTCCAAGGCTAGGGCCAAAGGAAGGAAGAAGAAGGCCGCACCCAAACCTAGAGGAGGTGTTAGTAAGGTGAGAGGGAAGGGAAAGAAAAAGACTGCAGTACCGATAGTTGGCCAGGATGAGTGCTTCCATTGTCACAGGAAAGGGCACTGGAAGAAGGATTGCAAGGCGTGGAACGCCAAGAACCAGGAACCGAAGCAAGCTGTGGCTTCGACTTCAGGTGTGTTTGTAATTGAGAATTGTCTGTCAATCAACTCTACTTCCTGGGTATTGGATACCGGATCAGGATCTCATATTTGCAATTCATTGCAGGCACTGAGAAACCGTAGAGTGCTGAAGGACGGTGATATGATCCTCAGGGTTGCTAACGGAGCTAGCGTGGGAGCTGCGTCCGTCGGGGATTATCACCTAGGATTGACGAGTGGACATATTTTGGTTTTGCATAACTGTTATTTTGTACCAAGCTTAACGTGTAATATCATATCAGTTTCCTTGTTATCAAATAAAGGTTATGATTTCACGTTTGTAAGAGATGTTGTTAACATCCACCTTAATCATGGTTTGATTGGGTCCGGTACTCTAAATAACGGCATATATGTTCTAAACCAACTCCAAATTTTCAATGTCCAGAACACACTAAAAAGAAAGTCTCCAGATTTAAATAAAGCTTTCTTATGGCATTGTAGACTGGGTCACATCAATGAGAGAAGGTTGACTAAGTTGCATAGAGAAGGATATTTAGACACGTTCGAATATCAATCTTATGACACTTGTCAATCCTGTCTCAGAGGAAAGATGACAAAGACTCCATTTACTGGACAAGGAGTAAGAGCGAGCGAGCTCTTAGGACTCATACACAGTGATGTATGCGGTCCAATGTCTACACATGCGAGAGGTGGTTATTCCTACTTCATTACTTTCACGGATGATTACTCAAGATACGGATTCATTTATCTGATGAAACATAAATCCGAGGCTTTTGAGAAATTCCAAGAGTATAAGAATGAAGTAGAAAACCAAACCGGCAAAAGTATTAAGACACTAAGATCTGATCGAGGTGGAGAATACTTAAGTGCCGAGTTCCTAGGTTACCTAAAAGAGAAAGGAATTCTCTCTCAGCTTACTCCTCCATACACACCACAGCATAACGGTGTATCGGAGAGACGGAATCGAACCCTATTAGATATGGTACGATCCATGATGAGTAATGCTGAGTTACCGCGATCTTTCTGGGGTTATGCGCTAGAGTCAGCGGCATATCTTCTGAACAGGGCTCCTACCAAGACTGTGCCTACCACTCCATATCAGATGTGGACTGGGAAGAAACCCCATCTTCAGCATATGAAGATTTGGGGATGTCCAGCTTTTGTTAAAAAGCAGCATGTGGACAAGCTCGAGGCACGATCAGTAAAATGTATGTTTGTGGGATATCCAAAGAACTCCAAGGGATATTATTTCTATTACGCAGAGGAACAAAAGGTTTTTGTTTCTCGTAATGCCCATTTTCTGGAAAATCAGTTTTTAGAAAAAGAAATAAGTGGGAGCGAAATAGAACTGGAAGAAATTCCAGAACCACAAACTGCTACTGAAAGTTTGGTAGAACCAGAGGTTCAAGAAGAACAGAACATTCCCGCACCCCTCCGCAGGAGTAGTAGGCCGTCTCATCCGCCTGAGAGATACTACGGTTTTCTCATAGATGGGGATAGAGAGGATTGCATCATAGATGATGATGAACCTACTGACTTCCAGCAGGCCATCCAGAGCGGCGACTCGGTACGATGGCTAGATGCAATGCGGACCGAAATGGAGTCCATGTACACCAACAAAGTATGGACTTTGGACTTTGCTCCAGATGGGGTAAAACCCATAGGATGCAAATGGATCTTCAAGAAAAAGATTGGTGTAGATGGACAGGTGGAAACCTATAAGGCTAGACTTGTTGCAAAGGGTTTTCGTCAAAGACCTGGTCTGGACTATGACGAAACTTTTTCTCCAGTGGCTATGCTCAAATCCATTTGGGTCCTTCTTGCTATTGCTGCCTTCCATGATTATGAAATCTGGCAGATGGACGTAAAGACGGCTTTTCTGAATGGAAATTTAGAAGAGAGCGTCTATATGGATCAGCCAGAGGGTTTCAATCAGAGTGGGAGCAGCGGGAAAGTATGCAAGCTGCTTAAGTCTATTTATGGACTAAAGCAGGCATCGCGGAGTTGGAACATCTGTTTTGATGAGACAGTCAAAGAGTATGACTTTATCAAAAATCCAGATGAACCGTGTATATATAGTAAAGTTGTGGCCAGAAGTGTCGTATTCCTCGTCTTGTACGTGGATGACATTCTATTGATAGGAAATGACGTTCCTATGCTACAATCTGTCAAAGGATTCTTGTCACACAGGTTCTCCATGAAAGACCTGGGTGATGCCTCGTACATTCTGGGGATCCGGATCTATCGTGATAGATCCAAGAGGATGTTGGGACTTTCGCAGTCCAGGTATATCGACACTGTACTGAAAAGATTCAGTATGGAAGATTCTAAGCACGGTAATCTACCGGCTTGTCACGGAATCACCCTCTCCAAAGAGATGTCTCCCAAGACTGATTTGGAAAGGGAACGCATGTCTATTATACCCTACGCTTCTGCGGTAGGCTCTATAATGTATGCGATGTTGTGTACCAGACCAGATGTAGCTTACGCACTGAGCGTGGTAAGCCGGTATCAGTCAGACCCAGGGGAGAAACACTGGATAGCAGTAAAGAACATTCTCAAGTACCTGAGGAGGACTAAGGAGATGTTCTTGGTTTACGGCGGAAAAGACCTTAGGTTGGAGGCCTTTGCTGATTCCGGCTTCCAGAGTGATAAGGACGATTCCAAGTCCATGCCGGGTTATGTCTTTACCCTCAATGGAGGGGCGGTGTGCTGGAAGAGCTCCAAGCAGGACACCGTTGCCGACTCGACGATGGAAGCGGAGTATATAGCTGCTTGCGATGCCGCAAAAGAAGCAGTCTGGATGAAGAAGTTCCTAACAGAACTTCAGGTGGTTCCTACCATAGTTGATCCAATACCTCTGTATTGCGACAACAACGGAGCTATAGCTTTAGCGAAGGAACCAAGGTCCCATCAGAAGTCCAGACACATCTTGAGGCGGTATCACCTGATCAGGGAGATCATTGATCGTCAGGAGATCGAGGTTCGGAGAGTTGCTTCAGAAGAGAACATTGCTGATCCATTCACGAAGGCCCTTCCTCAGATTCAGTTCGAGAGGCTACTCGAGATCATTGGTCTGCGATATGCCAGTACATGGCCCTAGTGCAAGTGGGAGATTGTTAGTGTTTATGCCCTAGAAGGCCATTACTGTATCATACTAGTTTGTATATTACTTAATGGAAGCTTGGGATATTCACATGTATATAACAGTCTTGCTAAACATGGTAGTATGCTACTTGGTTTTTCTATCTTAATATGTTAGTGTACGTATTGATAGAGCTCTTAGGATCTTGCTTGTCTACCAGCGTTGTGATGGCAGTCACACTAGTGGGGGCTGGGTAGTCTACAAGCACATCCTTTTTCAGGTCCCTGGTCGTTGGATTATCGAGACAGAGCATCGATATCTGGAGTAGACTAGTGTGTACGCTTCTCATCCCAGTTGGGGAGATGGTCTGTCCCACAGCCGTCAGTACGTCGTACTGGAGATAGTATGCAGGTGCTCGTTAGGTTACGGGTACACCGGACAGGACTCACGGGGAACTGTTGGTTGGTTTGATACCAGTCGTCAGTGAGCAGTTCCCAGGTGACATGAGTACAGTGTAGTCCGCAGACTTGACACTGCTACTTCGCCTCGAGTGTTTCCCACTGTTCTTAGATTGCTACCCTACCACGGCTCAAAGGAGTCGTGCAAACAGGTAGCAGTTGGGTGCAGTCCCGAGCACTTGGAGGCAGTGGCGGTTAGACAGGATTCGTCCCTCCCGGTATTGGGAGTAGATATCGTGCTGTGTCAAAGAGCCATTACGCAAAGTCCCTGGCCAGGGCAAGCGAGATTTACTGGTAGATTCCAGTAGTTTCTCAGGGTGTAATGGGCTTCACTCCGACACGACTTATACCGCTATTAGGGGACTGACGCTTGCCGCCCCCCTAGGCCCGATATGCGATAGTCTTGGACGAACGGACCGGACTGTATGGAGATTGTCACATCAGACTCAGTAGGAGTTCGGATGGGTTTCCTCATCGGCCTTCTTATCGACAACTACCTGGGGACCGTGACGTACAGCTAGTGCCGCTTGCGGTCTGTGGTTAAACCCACTGCCAGCGTAGTAGTCGAGTCTCTAGAGTCCCACACAGAGAGTTTCCTACTCCAGGCGAAACGATATAGAGGTTGCATGGTTTTGCGACAAAGGGTTCGGACGCATACGTGCGTTTACGCACGTACGACTTTCGGACAGTTTTTATCAGTCGGCTTTGGTTTAAGCCAGTTACTGGTATCCGGTTATTGGATTTTTACAGTCTAAAGTTTTTCCGTATTTTTGCGGATTGGAGGGGCGTTCTCGTAATTGTACGAGAAGCTTCTAGAAGATGTGACTAAGGAGGTTAAGGTGACATAAGCTTTGGATAAGATTAGTGAGTCATGAGGGTGATTCATCATGGTCATTAATGCACCATAAATGCTTAATGACTCATGTTAGTGAATCACCTCTTTTCATTTATGAAGCATGCTTATTCATTTCTTTTATTCATTATTCTAAAATAAGAATGCTTCATAATATATTATGATACACTCTCTCTCATCTCATTATCTCATCTCACATTCTCTCTCCTCAAGCTCTCATCTTCAAGAGACTAATCCTTAATCCTCATGTGTTGAGATCAAAGGTTTAGTTAGACTTAAACATCCATTACCTTCACTCTATATCATCCTCTCTTCTTTGATTAGCAATCAAAGTAGATTAGTTACCTCAAGTTAGAGGTTTAGTTTGGAGTTTTGCTCTCGGGTGGATCGTCTACTACCTAGAGAAGGCCGAGGAGAACAAGGAGATCGTAAAGACGAAGGACTAGTATCGATAGGTATAATCCCTTAACACTATAGTTTAGTATAGCTATGTGTTCGGTTATTAGTTGTTTAGCTTCGATTTAAGCGGTTAGTCGATGTTCGTTCTTTAAACTTGATCGTTTTTGAATATTCCGCCTCCCCACAAGTACTGGGGTGTACTACATCGACTTACAATTGCAAGAAACCCCCTCCACAAATGTTATTTGCAAACTTGAAAATAACCCCCTCCATCGGAAAAGTCCGGCCGGGAAAGAACAAACGAAAACCGGCCGGAACGGAATGCAAACTGGCAACTCCAGAAAACTGGTCCCGTAATAAATTACAGGAAAACCCCGATACTGTGCATACACACCCGCATCTGTATTTCGTCCGGATACAAATGCAAAGAGACAAAATCTACACTGTACTAAACTAGGACCGGCTTAAACCAAAGCCGGCTAGTATTATCCGTTCGATCCTGATCCGTGCAATACCGCACGTATCTGATCGAACCCTGCCATAAACCTATACGGCTACTAGTACAAACCGTCCGATCCTGATCCGTGCAATACCGCACGTATCTGATCGGACCCTGCCATATCTCCATACGGCCTCTACAGCGTTTCGCCCGAAAGCTGAGTAACTGAAAGTGTGGTGGACTCTAAAGACTCGTCAATACTATGGCTGTGGATTTAACCACTAGCACGTCAGAGGTATAAGCCAATACGTAACGGGCCACCAGCTATTGACTAAAAGGGACGTCGATGAGCGAACTCATCCTGACACCCTACTGAGCCTGTCAGCGACAATATCCGTACAGTCCGGTCCGTTCGTCTATGAGCATCGCATGTCGGGCCTAGGGGGTGGGTAAAAGTCAGACCCCCAAAAGCGGTACAAGTCGTGTCGGAGTGTAGCCCAGAACACCCTGAGATACTACTGGAATACCTACCAGTAAATCTCCTGCCTTGGCCAAGGACTTCGTGTAATGGCTCTCCTAGACACAGCGCGACCTCACCCCCAATACCGGGAGAGACGAACCCCCGAAGATCCGCTCACTGCCTCCATGTGGCTCGGGACTGTACCCAACTAAAACCTGTTTGCATGACTCCTTTGAGCCGTGGTAGGGTAGTAATCAAAGTACAGTAGGAACTCACACGAGACAAATGACGATCCCCAGGTCGATGAACTAACCTGTACACATGTCACCTGGGAACTGCTATCTGACATCAGGTATAAGACCAACTAGCATGTTCCCGGCGAGTCCTGTCCGGTGTACTCATAACCCAATGAGCACCTGTATACATCTTAGGTGAACCAACTGACACCAGTGGCTTGTGAGACCGGCCACCGCCCCTCGTCGGGGTCTCGACTGTATACACTAGTCTACTCTGGAGAATCGATGCCCTGTCTCGAAACTCCCACGACTAGGGACCTTTTAAGGATATGCTTGTAGACCCCAGCTCTCACGTATATGATCGCCCTCATACTGCTGGCAGTCAAGCATGAATCCTAGGGCTCTATCAACGTGCAATAGCGACCTGTCAGGTCACCTAAAGCAGTACACGATGATAAAGGTAAACCAGATAGCAAACTATCATCTCGAGTAAGACTGTCCTACCGGGATAGGTCCTCCCTCAATCATTGCAATCACGTGCCTGTGATCCAATAATTGACTCTGAGGGCACTATCTCCAACAATCTGCCACTTGCACTCAAGGCTAATTATTGCGATGTCGCATACTCACAGCCCGTGTGATACCGAACACCCAACTCCTCTACTAGTCAGTCTCACAAAACCTGTTTGCGAAACTCTTGCGTTCGAGGAATAGCCTCAGTGAGTGGATCCGCTCTGAAGTTTCTTTCTATGTCTCTCTCTATTTCTCAAGTTCGCGGAGAAGACCATCTCCCGAAATGAGCAATACCTGTCTTAGAATGTCTGGATGCCTGATGGGACCTAGCTCATAAATGAACTCCAAATCCAAACTTCTTAGACTGTATCATCAACTGAACTTAATCAGTATCCTGCGCCATGCCTCCCTCAGTATTGCCTTGGACCACCTGTCCAAAATACTGCCCCTCGTCAGAAAGAAAAACTATAACTCTGACAACCTCCTTGTCGTCCATGTCTCCTTGGAAGCCTGGAATGATAACTGTCTCCCAAATGAGGCTGTCGTTATCATATCCCTAGAACATCCACTTATGTTCTAAAACTGCTTCCGACTGTTTCTCCAGGATTGGATCAATGTCAACTTATTGCATCTAGTGCAAGAACAACATCTGGTGTGGTACTTGACATCTCATGATTGACTCAATTGCCTAAGCAAGTGATCTGCCAATCATGCACATCCCTCTCTACTTTAGTCCATAAGACACCTTTAGAGAGGGTGACTCCATCACCTGCAGGTACACTACCGTACCAGGAGTCGTCCATTCTAAATACTCTTAGAATGCTGTCAAAGTACCCTGATTGGGAAACCACCCAAATCTAGATCTAAAACCATAGATCTAGTAACCAGTATGTCTGATATAATGTCCAAGTCCCATGTGGAGAAACCACTGTGTGACGACCAAAGTATAACCGATCGTAGCATAGGAATATCACTTCGTACTACGTGTATGTCATCCAAAACCCGGATATCACACCCTACTACCTTCTCAACAGATCCATCCCCTATTCTGATGACGTCAAACCCATGACTGTCACATCAGAAATAGATGATCTATCTCCGCTATATCTGCTTAAGTCTATCAATAGACATAAGCCTGATGTCCACCAATGCTTCCGCTGCTCCCACTGACTACGAAAACCCTCTGGCAGAGTCATATAGACGTGCACTTCTAAAGCTAGTTTAGAACGACGCTATACTCATCCTCCTGCCGGGTCTCGCAGCCTGGAACAACAACAATGGCAAGTGTGGGTAAACAAGAACTTCCCTGTCACCGTCCTTGAGGCTACCGGAGTACCTCTCGGGTGCCTGAAGTTACCCACCTTATCTGCGGAGTGGCCAATGGAATGTCAAATCAGATTGAATCTTCAGGTTCCTTATCAAATCTCCAGTAATCGTTTGCGGTTCTGGAATCGCTTCCAGTTCTACCATACTCCCACTACTGTTTTCTGAAAAATAACCATTTCTTTTAAAATGTGGCGAGTTAAGAACAATATCACTATTGATCTTCCAGATGGTAGAAAATCAACCCTCGTCATAGCCTGGGTCAACCCACAAACAGCCATTACAGAAACGTGCCTTGAGTTATCCAGAGTCTGGTTTTAATCATAAGCCGGACAACTCCCCGTATCTTAACAATGTTAAGATATGAACTGTACTATATCCAATATAGAACCAGAGGCACTGATTTAATTGAACCAGATTCAAATCATGCAGCTGTCTCCAGTGCATGTCAACTAAATGGAGAGAGGCCGATCAGCGTTACTCAACTTAGGAATGCTTCCAATTATGAGTAACCTGAAAGACAAGCAATTTCTCTTTATCATTACTATCAACTGAATACCATACACAAGTATCTACATCTTCGATCACCTTGAAGAATCCCGATACTTGCTACACCTGGTTCTCTACTCTATTCAAATACCTATAACTCCTCAAAACTTAGACCCTGTGTTTCTACGAAACATATGTCTAAGAACTAGAGAAGTTAAAAGTAAACAGAATATAGTATGAGGACCAACCCCTCTGTCCTAATGGACACTGGACAACATACAATACTCTGTATAAGTCCGCTGAGTCTAACAACTCTTTCACTGTGTGTCGTAGGTTAAAAACTGTACTTATGGTTAAGAAGAATTACACCGCTGTTTAATGCTCCTTACCTAACCATCCACTGATATAGGTAAATGTCACCGACATAATATCAAAAGGTATATCTCACTCTATGAAAATAGACGTACAGATATATCAATTTGAAATTGGTGCACAACAGCGGATATTCAAAACCAAATATTTGCCGACCGGCAAACAGCTCAGGTGATCTCCTCAAATATCACCGATTACAACGAATCCCGATATAATGAGGATGATCACCCAATTCCCAATAACTTACTCCCACTCATCATCTGTAAAACCATACAGATGTGAGAATCAAACCTGGTAAATACATACCCTGGAGCAAGTGTTCAATCGGGAAATCAGTTTTCTTTTAACTTTACACAGTGAAACTGAAACATTGAAATGTTTCGGTAGGGTATCCCGGTATTCTTAGTAATGCCTCTTCCATTTTCCAGATTCACAACTATAACCGTATAATTCTTTGCCACCTCTCCAAATCCCTTTATATGTCTTTAGTCATTACCTTCTGCACACCCCTTAGGCCAAATGGTTTTCTTCCTTCCCTACCGTTCGGCACCAGCCTATGGTTTGGAAGAAGACTATCCAATAAGCATAATGGGTGTACTGTCCTAGTCCTAGGAGCACTCGCAATGCGAGAGAAGGTGAAAACAAAAGACAACCGAATAAACCTTATTCCTATTTCTCCTGGACCAGAATCCATCCCCGAACTGGAACAAGTTCCTTTCGAGTTCGTATATAACCATACGATGGAGTATCCAATAAACTGTGGATCTTCGTAGTGATACGGAGTGTCCTGGAGAAATACAAAGGTGATTTAGGATTGGCGAAGAAATACTTGGTTTGGTCGTGAATATCAGTCGCAATTCACTTTGCCCTCTTACTAATCCCTTGCTTTGCCTTAATCTTAATACCTTCTGCACACCATCGTTATGCTAATTGGTTTTCTTCATTCCCTACCGGTCGGCACCAGCCTAAGGTTTGGAAGAAGACTATCCAATTTGCGTAATAGGTGTACTATCTCCTAAACTAAGGAGTACTCGTAACTTGAGAGAAGGTAAAAGGGAAAAGACAACTGAATAATCCTATCCGTTTTCTCCAGAACCGGAAACCATCCTCGAATTCCTTCGAGTTCATATCTAACCATACGATGGCTTTGTCCAATGGAAGTGGACGTTCGTAGTAATACGGGGTGTTCTGGAGAAAAGGGTAAAAGTAGGAGTGGCAATGAGGTCTGCAACTCTGACAATCCAAAAGCCGGTGTAAAGAAGGTTCGGTTAACTTGGTCTCTGAGTCGTAGTCTTAGGGTCGGGTCAATGGTCGCTGCCAGAGAGAGATAGAAAAGAAACACTCAGCGTGCACTCTAACCTAGATCAGAATGGTTACCAATTTATCTAATCTGGAAACCTCCCACTGTACCTCAAATTCTCCTCCAAACCTGAAAGAAGAATTAGTCGGGGTCACCCGAGGAGTAAACTAACTCATCAGTGGGAATCGGGATCCAACTATCATCGCATGATAACGTGACGGAATCCGCTCATGGTATCACACTCCAGAAGGTATGCGCATATCTGGCAAGTTTCAGTTCTTTTGAAACTCCCGATGTGATTTCTGCCCCATGCTCTTATGACCTTGACGAAGGTCAACAAATCATAAGTCACATGTCAAGTTCCACCCGTCATTGTCCAGGTTAATTTGAACCCACCCGTACAAGCCCTTGACGAAGGTCAACAAGGCTATACGACTGTCCCAAACCAACACATCTATCTATGCAGCAGAAAGGCAACAAGCAGCTACCATACACTATGCCTTGACGAAGGTCAACAAACATAGCATGAATACTACGTGCTACCCGTCTGAAACGACGGAGGGCTACGAATGGTTTCTGGCGAAAACCTTTAACGTAATGAACTTGATATCGTTGAAGGAACGGATAGCTTTTTAGAAAATATAGTGACGAAAACCTTTACTAAAGAGGTCACTCCCGGTGAAGGGATCTCGGCTCTTTCCCCGTAGAATGGGGTGCTGGATATTCATGACCGAATATCACTGTGCAGAGCAAAAGTAATCGGCTATAGTGAAGTTAATGCCCTGACGCAAACTTCTGTCCAAGGGGTCACTCCCGGTGAAGGGATCTCGGCCCTTGCCTCGTCGACTGAGGAGCAGGATATTCCAAATGAATACCACGATGCAAAACAAAAGTGAACGTCCTTGCAATAACAGCTTTTTGAAAAGTGTTCCAACAACATCAGAATAGGTTTGTTTAACTTGCATTGATCCGAATCAACGCAGTCCCATCAATTGATCACACCACAAAGAACGAAAATATACTGACGTACGTATATGCCATCTGCATTCGCCACTGGGTCCCGTCATCACCCGTTAGGTTAGCTAACTAACGGCAGAGCGGGGACTGGACTAGCGCGGATGAAAAACATATACAACATCTACTAATATATATACCAATATATAGTATTTCGCTCAAGGCGTGAATAAAAATGCAACATCACAGAAATGTACAGCCTCACAGAACAAAACAGATATCTGGGATCCCCGGGTTTCACAGAGCCACTACTGAAACCCGACGTTCCCCTGGTCGTGTGGATAGCCTGTGCAATGAAATCCTATACCCCCTACGAGTGCAGCGAATAGCCAGCCAATCCTGGAGTGAAGCCCCCTCCGTCCCAATGCCATGAGATGCGGGCTTGTTGCCTTCTAGAACCCGGCTATCCGTGCACCCCTCCGCGGGGTAACCCTAGTACAGAAAATAAAATATACATACACCGGGTACATCGACCGCAACCAGGTCGTGCACCAAAAGAATAATACAAACAGGCAGTGACGGCAGTCCACATGTCGGACGCTCGCCCCGCAATATCAAATGTACATAATACGACAACACTGTACTAGCATTGCATCCAGGCTATCCCACGACCGATCCGCAACATCACAGCAAATACATAGAACATCAACGTGAAAATCACGTTCGCAAATCCGTCTAATCGGGCTATAGCAGTTAGACCGGATTTACCGATCGAGTGACATTCACGGTCGCAGATATAATGTAAATACTGTGAAAAATGTGTTTAAAATTTTCCGATTGACAAAAAAATTAACAAGTGGGCCCCAAATCAAAACTGTAGCACTCACAGAAATCCTGGGCCCAATTTTAATATTCCAAAACCCATATTTTAAGCCCAGAAGGCCTCTGTAAAAAATTGGTGAAGTGATCTCCACAGTGTGCGGCGGAAGGGCGGCGGGAAGAGGGTTTTCGCGGCGTTTCCGCGCTCCCACTGTGGAGTTACTTCGTCGAATTTTTACAGAGCTCTTAGAACTCCCTGCACATCATTCTGAGACAACCTGAAAAATTTTTAGACTTCAAAAAATTTCAACAGAAACTGATGTGAAGGAAAAATACGGTTTTTGGAACTTTGGTCGATCGGAACTGAAAAACACATTACACAAAGCTAGACTAAGTTAATGGCGAGGCTCTGATACCACTGTAAGTGCACAGCGGCGCCCCGGCCGTCAATCCGACGCCGAAATGCGGAAGCGGTGATAAACTTTAATTTTGCGGACTTTGCAAACCGGCACCACCGCGCACTAAACTCCGGATCGTAACCATTAACAAGTCTAAGCTACTAAAAAGAAAGGGAAGAGATGTACCGACTGATCCGAGTCCTCCGGTCTTCATCTCCACTCCGATCTCCTTGCGGGATCTCCGTCCGTCTCCTCCTCGTCGGAAAGGGCACCACATCGCCTGTAGCTTTTACGGGCTCCCACCTCAATACCGAGGCAACTCGGGCGTGAAGCTGGCGAATCGACGCGTCCAAGATTTGCTGTAGGAAGTAGTAGAATATGTCCCTTTTGGGGTTGGTTGCCATAGATGGAGGGATGGTATAAAGAAAATTGGTGCTTTCAATTTTCTAGCAATAAAAATGAGATGATCAAAGATGCAACACCAAATGAACCAAACTCTCTCATTTCATTTTTCCCTTCCTCTAAAATTATGGCCGGCCTATGCAAAGTGAGAATGGTGGAGGGATAAATCAAGAGGGAGGTGAGTGTAGGAGAATGGAAGAGGTGACCACATCCAAAGTCAAAGAAACATCAACCATACTTTTTCCTCCATACCCTTTCCAATCTCATTAACCACAATTAATGCAAAAGAATCAAAATGATGGTGGAAAAGATATGATGCTATCATAATCAAAACAATTGCAAGAAACCCCCTCCACAAATGTTATTTGCAAACTTGCAAATAACCCCCTCCATCGGAAAAGTCCGGCCGGGAAAGAACAAACGAAAACCGGCCGGAACGGAATGCAAACTGGCAACTCCAGAAAACTGGTCCCGTAATAAATTACAGGAAAACCCCGATACTGTGCATACACACCCGCATCTGTATTTCGTCCGGATACAAATGCAAAGAGACAAAATCTACACTGTACTAAACTAGGACCGGCTTAAACCAAAGCCGGCTAGTATTATCCGTTCGATCCTGATCCGTGCAATACCGCACGTATCTGATCGAACCCTGCCATAAACCTATACGGCTACTAGTACAAACCGTCCGATCCTGATCCGTGCAATACCGCACGTATCTGATCGGACCCTGCCATATCTCCATACGGCCTCTACAGCGTTTCGCCCGAAAGCTGAGTAACTGAAAGTGTGGTGGACTCTAAAGACTCGTCAATACTATGGCTGTGGATTTAACCACTAGCACGTCAGAGGTATAAGCCAATACGTAACGGGCCACCAGCTATTGACTAAAAGGGACGTCGATGAGCGAACTCATCCTGACACCCTACTGAGCCTGTCAGCGACAATATCCGTACAGTCCGGTCCGTTCGTCTATGAGCATCGCATGTCGGGCCTAGGGGGTGGGTAAAAGTCAGACCCCCAAAAGCGGTACAAGTCGTGTCGGAGTGTAGCCCAGAACACCCTGAGATACTACTGGAATACCTACCAGTAAATCTCCTGCCTTGGCCAAGGACTTCGTGTAATGGCTCTCCTAGACACAGCGCGACCTCACCCCCAATACCGGGAGAGACGAACCCCCGAAGATCCGCTCACTGCCTCCATGTGGCTCGGGACTGTACCCAACTAAAACCTGTTTGCATGACTCCTTTGAGCCGTGGTAGGGTAGTAATCAAAGTACAGTGGGAACTCACACGAGACAAATGACGATCCCCAGGTCGATGAACTAACCTGTACACATGTCACCTGGTAACTGCTATCTGACATCAGGTATAAGACCAACTAGCATGTTCCCGGCGAGTCCTGTCCGGTGTACTCATAACCCAATGAGCACCTGTATACATCTTAGGTGAACCAACTGACACCAGTGGCTTGTGAGACCAGCCACCGCCCCTCGTCGGGGTCTCGACTGTATACACTAGTCTACTCTGGAGAATCGATGCCCTGTCTCGAAACTCCCACGACTAGGGACCTTTTAAGGATATGCTTGTAGACCCCAGCTCTCACGTATATGATCGCCCTCATACTGCTGGCAGTCAAGCATGAATCCTAGGGCTCTATCAACGTGCAATAGCGACCTGTCAGGTCACCTAAAGCAGTACACGATGATAAAGGTAAACCAGATAGCAAACTATCATCTCGAGTAAGACTGTCCTACCGGGATAGGTCCTCCCTCAATCATTGCAATCACGTGCCTGTGATCCAAAAATTGACTCTGAGGGCACTATCTCCAACAGATGTTTATTTTCTAGTTGGAGGGGATGCGTCCGCATCCGGGACCCCGGTTGTTCCTCACCGGAGGAACTATCGTCCCGCTCGTGCTGCTGCCCGGGCCCTGGCTCGTGCGATAGTCACCGGAGGTATATATCACACTTGAATTTTCGTTTAACCTTGATTTCTTAATACAACTTTGTCTTATTATTGATTGTCTTGATATTTCGTGCAGACGCAGGGCCTCCCCATCCCCAAAGGGGGACTCGAGGCCCGAATCAGTCCCATAGGCTGAGGCCTGACAGAGCTAGGGGGGAGGCAGCATTCCCCCTTTTTTTTACCCTTGACTATCGCTATACCGGTCCTCATGCCAAGAGGTTCGGCCGGTATTTGGGGGACGAGAGCCGGCTCGTGAAGAACTATCCACTTCACGTTGAGTGGGGCGAGCAGCACCCGCGCTCATTCGCCCTCTTCTTTGATCAGGCTCGGGTATGTATTAATATATATTTTCATTTGATCAATCCAATATATTTATTATTAACACTTGCAATCTAATAACAATATTTTTTTGTATTTTCAGTTGGATTACGATTTTCAGCCTGTAGCCGACCCTGATTACCCGGGGAGGGTGCTCGACCTTCATGCTCTGTACAATGGCCTGATGAAGAACATGCAGGCCAAGATCCGATACAACAGGAATGAGCTGAAGGCCGACTGCTACTCCCTGTGGATGGCGACCCCCGAGGCAGAGAGAGCGGCCCTCCTATCTACTCCGGCGTTTGCGAGAGTCGACGTAGAGACATGGCCTCTATTATGCGCTTATTTCGACTCCCAACGCAAACAGGTATGTATTTTAAATGTAATTCATTATTCATGATATAATTTATTTCTTTGTGTTTCTTAATTAGAAAACTAAATGTTAATGCGTTGTGCAGAAACAGGCCGATCAGAATACAGAGAACAGGAAGTCGGCGAAGAGGGGTCGCCCCACTTATACAGGTGGCTCGAGGAACATTACTCGAGCCATGGAGTTATCGGTAAATTACAATAGACCGACGTTTGTGATATTCTGCAATATTAAGAGTTATTTTCTAATATTTCTAATATTAAGAGTTACTTTCTAATATTGCAGACATCTCGGACCGTGGCGTCAGGTGGTACACCGAGCGTGCTGTCCGCATATCTTGCCGTCCACGGCACCTCGACAGATCCCGCCACGGGCGAGGTTCGATATCCCGACGTCGCTACCCAGGAGTACTGCGTAAGTGTTAATATTTTTTCTATCCAAATTTGAAATTTTAGTTTTGGAAGGTTCAAGTTTAAATCTTATACTTATACTTTACTGCTTAATGTGGGTGTAGGAGCGGGTGGTTAAGCAGGCCCAGGCCTCGGGGATCGATTTTACCGGACAGAGCGATCCGAGGCTGCTGACCCCAGTTCTGGACGCCGCACACGGAGGGCACCACGGAGGTTGGGAGAGTGGCCGGGGACTGGGCCCTAGCAGGGCCCATATGAGGTTGGACTCCACCCCGGCGGTTACTTCCTCCATCTCCGGTGACCGACGTGTCCATCAGGAACTGGAGAGCTTGAGGGCCACCGTTCAGGTGTTGAAGGAGATGCTGGTATGTATACTGCTTTATAGTAAAATATCATGTCATATTATATAGATATCAACATATCCATAATTAGTACGTAGCTTGAGCTTATTTGGTTTTAGACTTAAGTTTGATTAATCATACATACAAATGTAATTAAAATAAACAACAAACTAGATATCCAAACGGGGTTTCGAAATAACTTAATAATGATACGAATTCGAATAATACACAGTTCTTACACGCTTATTACACACGTTAGGTCCAGACGCGACAGGGTGCATCGGCCGAGGCTCCACATGCATCTCCTTCGGCTGCGGCTCCGCAAGCCACTACATCGGCTGCGCTTCCGCAGACAGCTCCTGTAGCTCCACCGCCCACTCAGACTCCCGCAGCCGCGGCTCTGCAAGCGACTACCTCGACGGCGGCTGCGCAGACCACATCGCCAGCTCCACAGGCCGCTCAGACTCCCGCTCGTGCCGAATTGCAGAGTTTATTGACCGAGGAGCAGGCGCGTGTTATTCTATCGTTATTCAGAGGTGGAGCTGGACCGAACTAGGGTAGCTTTTTGGTTCTTATTTTTTGAAACATGTACTTATTTATATCATACACATTGTACTACATTTTGAAATGATATCGATATTGGTTTATATTTATATCATATTCAGTTTTTGGATTTCTTTTGTATATTATATACGTGAGATGTGATTATGAATACTGCGATATATGTTGTGTGATGATTATTTTTATATTTGATTGATGTATATATTATTGTGCACAGGGCGGGGAAAAATCAGGCAGCACTTTTTTTAAAAAAAACAGACAATATGTACCTACGGATTAATCCGTAGGCACACATGTTGCCCCTACGGATATATCCGTAGGGGCAAAATGTCAGCAGTAACTGACATTTGCCCCCTAATCTCAGTACCAGGGGTTGGAAGTGCCCCTACGGACATGTCCGTAGGGGCTACAGCCTATCCCCTACGAAGATATCCGTAGGGGCAAAATATCAGGATTCCTGATATTTTGCCCCTACGGATAAGTACCTACGCAGTTATCCGTAGGGGGTTGAACTTGGAACTACGGTCATGTCCGTAGGTACACTTAAAATATTAAAAAAAAACCGTAAATAATATAAATTTTTTTACCCTACGGCTTAGTCCGTAGGGACACTAAGACCTACATAGATATCCGTAGGGGCAAGAATTTGCCCGTAGGGGCAAGTTCAGGGCCTCAACTTGCACCTGCGGCCTTTGCACCTACGGGGTATTTTTTCGCCCCTACGCATATATCCGTAGGGGCAATGGGTTGCCCCTACGGATTTATCCGTAGGGGCAACCCTTATTTGTAGTAGTCTCAAACCGTAAAGAAAGGATTAATCAAGATCAATCTCACCGTACAATACTTGCTTAACCGTTCAGCCAGGCCAGTGTCGGTACTTCGAGGGAGGTTTTCCAACGCTTTCGCGAAGTTCCTTAATTAAGTAACCTCTTTTCCCTGTGGGCGTAGCCCCGCTAACACCTTTCTAGACACCTACTAAGTTTATAGCATTGATCGTTAAGTGAGAGTTTTCCCGAGGAGTAGCATATACTCACAGTAGGATCGGGATCCAAATATCATCGCGTGATAAAACCGAAGGAATCCTACCAGAATCATCACACTCCAAATGGTATGCAGCGCTAGCAAGTTTCAGTACTTATGAAACTCCCGATGTGGATTTTTGCCCCATGCTCTTATGACCTTAGCGTGAGGTCAAAATGTCACAAGTCACATGTCAAGTTCTTCCCATCATTATCCTGGTTAATTTGAACCCACCCGTACATACCCTTGACGTAGGCCAAAATGGCAGTACGACTGTCTCAAACCAACGCATTCTATCTATGCAACAGATAAATATCCGGCAGCTACCAATCACTATGCCTTGGCGTGAGGTCAAAATATATAGCTTGAATACTACCGAATATTTAACTGAAATGATGGAGGGCTACGGATAGTTTTGGCGAAACCGTGAACGTAGTGAACTTGATATAATCGATGGAACGAGATAGCTTTTAAAAGGAGTGGTTCAAGCTCCGCGTTTTAAAAGTTTAGTTTTGAAAAGAACCGAGTGGTTTTCAAAGTGTTCCAATCGACTAGTACTTGGTTTATTTTCTTGCATTAGTTCTTTTAATGCGTCCCATCATTTAATCCTACCATTGCAGAAAACAACCAAAATATGACGTACGCTTATGCCATTCGCATTCGCCACGGGGCCCCGTCATCACCCGTTAGGTTACTTAACTAACGACAGAGCGGGGGCTGGGCTAGCGCGGCTGTAAAACATAAGCAACGCCTAAATAGCTATCATATATAAATATATAGCAATGATAGATATTACAGATCACAGATGAATACATTGGATATACTAGGAATCCGCAATCCGTTCGAGCCTGCAACGAAAAGCGGATTACACGGTCGCGGTGAATAGCCAATACCCCACCCAAAACCCCTACGGGTGCGGCAAACTACCCGCCAAGTACCCGAAGCGAAGCAACCTCCCTCACCACCGTGAGTAGGCTACTCGGCACTTCGAGATACCCGGTAGTTTGTGCACCCCCTCCATGGGTCTATCCTAGGAGCAAAAACAGTAAAAAGAATTATACAATGACGGCTACAACCCCGACCCGGTTGTGCGGCCAAACAAATAATAATATTACATCAATTTACATATTACAATGAATGAAAGAAAAAGCAACACTCATCTCACATCCACCCCGGCTATTCATCCGCGACAATCCAACCCATTCATATACACATACCATCATCAATCACAGATCACTGATATGTATAACCCCGACTAATCGACATATAGCGATTAGCCGACGTTCAATACATATAAACATCACAGATATAACCTTTTAGTCAAAGTGTATTGAAGTTCGGAAAAAATACGAATTTATAGGCCTCCAAAAACAAATTTCTATTCTGGAAAATCTGGGCACATATAAACCATCTTAAAAATCCTAAAACCAAGCAAGAAATACACTGCACCAAACTCGACCCAGTGAAGAGCCAAGACGGCCGCGGTTGCACGGCAATAGCTTGCTATTGCCGCGGATACGCGGCTCTTTGGTCGAATCACTGGATCGTTTTTGGTGGCTTTCTTCACAAAAGCCTGAGATGATTTTTGGAGTATAACAAATTTTATTTTGAACAGAAAAAAATTTAACAGAAACTTAGGGTTTTGAAAACTCGTTTTTTCAATTTTTCCGATTCGAACTTCGATACACTCTACTACCTAGCTAGTTTATGTTTAGTTAGGCTTTGATACCACTGTAAGTCCACGTTGCCCACCCCGGTACTTGCGGGGAAGCGGAAAACGGAATAAAAATCGAATTTTTATGAGCTTAGGCAACATGGACTAGACTATGAAGGATCTTTGCTAAACAAAAACAAGCTAAAGCTAACTAGAAACTAGCTAAATGCTAGAAAGGTTATACCTTGGGCTTTATGTCCTTCTCTCCTTGCTCCTTGGAGTGGTGGAAGGAGGTCACCTTAGTCGTCTTCTCAAGTCGAAGAAAGATCCACCCGAAAGCCTCGACCTTTGGCTTCAACTCCAAGCTAGAAGTAACAAGGGTGCAAGAAGTGTTAATCCTTGAACCCTAGATGAGAGTAGAGATTATCAAGAGAGGGTTTTTCTCAAGCTCAAGTGTTTCTCAACACAAGAGAGAGGAGTGCTTGAGGGAGAGGAAGAACAAGAGAGAGAAAATAAAATGATAGAAAATGAGAGAATAATAACCATTCTCATATATATGTGTGAATTATTGTAATTAGATAATTAGCTAGATAATTGTCATGGTTAATCAAGACATGACCATTATCATTTCATTTTTAATGCAATTTGCAAGGATCAAAGAGCATCTTCCAAATGAAATGATGATGGTCAAAGTGTCAACCAAGGTCAACAAGTCAAGAAGGTCAAATGGTCAACAAGCATAACCATGCACAATTATTAAACTAATATCAATTAACAATAATACACACATAAGCATTAGGGTTAATAAAATGACAATAGTCATTAACCCTAATCAAAGTCCTCTCTCTATGTCTCAAGCAACTGTGCATACGCACCCATATTCGTGATCCGAGGAACACGAATACAATGAGAAAATCCAATCCCAAATCATATACTAGGATCCGGCTTAAACCAAAGCCCGCTAGTATAAGCTGTCCGGACAGCAAACGTACACAAGTGCGTGGATGTGAACGAACCCTGTCGCAAAACCATGCGACCTCTACTCATTTTGCCTAAAGGCGAATAGCTCTCTGTGTGAGACTCTAAAGACTCGACACTACGCTGGCAGTGGGTTTAACCATAGACCGCAAGCGGCACTAGCTGTACGTAACGGTTCCCAGGTAGATGCCGATAAGAAGAGTGACGAGGTGAACCCCATCTGAACTCCTACTGAGCCTGTATGTGACAATCTCCGTACAGTCCGGTCTGTTCGTCTGATACATCGCATGGTGGGCCTAGGGGGCGGTGAACGTCAGTCCCCTAATAGCGGTACAAGTCGTGTCGGAGTGTAGCCCAGAACACCCTGAGATAACACTGGAAACCTACCAGTATATCTCGCTTGCCCTGGCCAGGGACTACTCGTGTAATAGCTCTCCTGGACACAGCACGATGTCAACCCCCAATACCGGGACAGACGAATCCTGTCTAACCGTCACTGCCTCCAAGTGCTTCGGGACTGCACCCAAAAACTACCTGTTTGCACGACTCCTTTGAGCTGTGGTAGGGTAGCAATCAAAGTGCAGTGGGAACACACTCGAGGCGAAGTGACAGTGTCAAGTCAGCGGACTAAGCTGTACTCATGTCACCTGGGAACTGATAACTGACGATAGGTATAATACCAACCAACAGTTCCCGACGAGTCCTGTCCAGTATACTCGTAACCTAACGAGCACCCGCATACTATCTCAAGTACGACGTACTGATGGCTGTGGGACAGACCGTCTCCCACGCTGGGATGAGAAGCGCATACGCTAGTCTACTACGGAGTATCGATGCCCTGTCTCGATAGTCCAACGACTAAGGACCTGTATAAGGATGTGCTTATAGATCATCCAGCTCCCACGAGTGTGAGCGCCATCACAACGCTGGTAATCAAGCAAAGATCCTAAGGGCTCTACTAATATGTATATCAGCGATATGCTAAAAGAAACACATGCACATATTAAAGCAGAGACAAACCAAGTAGCATACTACCATTTCGAGCAAGATTGTATATACAACTGTGAATATCCCAAGCTTCCATCAAGTAATATATAAACTAGTATGATACAGTAATGGCCTCTAGGGCATATACACTAACAATGAGCCGGCAAATCTGTGTACGTGTAACTTACGCATCATCGATAATGGTGTAAGTGTAAGTCCACGGTAGCACCCCGGCCGTCTAACAGACGCCAAATGCGGAACAAAAACTTTTACAACTGACGCTATCGCGTACTATAACCCGGATCTGCCATTGAAGCTAAACTAACAAACTACAAAGTGGGTAGAAATGTTATACCGAACGATCCGAGTCCTTCGGTCTTCAACCATCATCCCACGCTTTGTTGAGGCTGCTCCGATCTCCTGAATCTCCAGTCTTCTCGTCTAGGTGGCACCACGTCGACGGATCTTTAAACGGGCTCCCGCCTCTAAACCGAGGCAACTCGGTCATCAAGTTTGCTAAAAAAGACGACCAAGATGATGTAGAGAATGAGTAGAACACTTTGTCTCGTTACGTCCAAAGCTATGGACGAACGATTAATGAAGTTGCCTTTTGGATCGGGTGAAATGAGAAATGAGGCTATCTAATTTCCATGAATCCAAAACTACAATCTTTTCAAAATCAACAACCATCATTCTATCAAGAGAGGGGGCAGGACACTTATAGAGGAGGGGGTGAGTGTAAGAGCAAGGGGGTGACCTTAAGCTAAGCTTATCATAACACAAAACAAATATCTTAGCAAGAACAAAAAACATTAATGAAAAGGCGACTCACTAATAACACCTCATCAACCATTAATGCAAATGAATGACTCACTAACCTAGTCATCATCCAAGAAGCTTCCATACTCATGACTCACCTCATGACTCACCCTCAAGAAGAAAAGATAAATCCGCATTTAACCGAATGTTAAATACGGGTGATAGAAAACTGGAAACTGGCAACTTCCAAAAGCGATCCTGAAAAGAATTTCAGGATAACCCCGTAATGGTATAAACATACCCGCATTTGTATTACTACCGAATACAAATGTATCTGAGACAAAGATATTATATCTATACAGTATAATACTGGGATCCGGCTTAAACCAAAGCCTACCAGTATTATCTGCCCGAAAAATGACACGTGTGAAAACACACGTGCATTTTCCGAACCTTGCCATAAAACCATACGGCCTCTACAACATTTCGCCCAAACTTAGGAAACAGTCTGTGGGGGACTCTAATGACTCATCAACACACTGGCACTGGGTATAACCACTAGCACGTCAGAGGTACAAGCTGTACGTAACGGTTGCCTATGTATTGATTGGAAGGGAAGCTGACGAGCGAACTCATCCATAAACCCTACTGAGCCTGACAGTGACAATATCCGTACAGTCCGGTCCGTTCATCTAAAGAGTATCGCATATCGAGTCTAGGGGAGTGAATAATGTCAGACCCCTAATAACGCGATAAATCGTGTCGGCATGAAGTCCATCACCACCTGAGAAACTACTGATCCAAATCAGTAATTCTCCACTACCTCGGCCGAGGATTTCTAGTGATGGCCACCCGTGCACTGTGCGACATCAACCCCCAATACCGGGAGAGACGAATCCCCGACGATCCGCTCACTGCCTCCATGTGGCTCGGGACTGTACCCAACTAAAACCTGTTTGCACGTCTCCTTTGAGCGTGGTAGGGTAGTAATCTAAGCACAGTGGGAACTCACACGAGACAAATGACGATCTCAGGTCGACAAACTAACCTGTACACATGTCACCAGGGAACTGCTATCTGACGATATGTATAATACCAACTAGCATGTTCCCGGCGAGTCCTGTCCGGTGTACTCATAACCCAATGAGCATCTGTATACATCTTAGGTGAAGCAACTGACACCAGTGGCTTGTGAGACCGGCCACTACCTCTCGTCGGGGTCTCGACTGTATACACTAGTCTACTCTGGAGTATCGATGCCCTGTCTCGAAACTCCCACGACTAGGGACACTTTAAGGATGTGCTTATAGACCCCAGCTCCCACGTACATGATCGCCATCATACTGCTGGTAGTCAAGCAAGAATCCTATGGGCTCTATCATCATGCAATAGCGAACTAAAGCATGTATACGATGATAAAGAAAAACCAGATAGCATACTATCATCTCGAGCAAGACTGTCATATCGGTATAGGTCCTGCCTCAATCATTGCAATCACGTACCTACGATCCAATAATTGACTTTGAGGGCATTATCTCCAATAATCTCCCACTTGCACTTAAGGCTAATTATTGCGATGTCGCATACTCACAGCTCGTGTGATACCGAACATCAAACTCCTCTACTAATCAGTTTCAAAAAGCTAGTTTGAAAAATTCTTTTGTTCGAGAAATTGCCTCAATGAGTGGATCCGCCCTGATGTTTCATTCTATGTCTCTCTTAATCTCAAGTTCACGGAGAAAGCCATCTCCTGAATCGAGTAATACTTGTCTTAGAATATGTCTGAATATCTGATGGGACCTAGTTCATAAATGAACTCCAAATCCAAACATCTTAGACTGTATCGATAACTGAACCTAATCAGTATCCTGCACCAAGCCTCCCACAGTATCCACTTGGACCACCTGTCCATAATACTGTCCCTCGTCAGAGGGAAAACTATAACTCTGACATCCATGTCACCTTTGAAGCCTGGAATGATAACCGTCTCCCCGAAGGAGGCTGCCGTCATCAAATCCTTAGAACATGCACTTATGTTCTAAAACTGCTTCCTTATATTTCTTCAGGATTGGATAAACTTATTGCATCTAGTGGAAAAACAACATCTGGTGTTGTACTTGACATCTCATGATTGACTCAATTGCCTAAGCAAGTGATCTGCCAATCATGCACATCCCTCCCCCCTTTAGTTTGAAAGACACCTTCAGAGAGGGTGACTCCGTCACCTGCAGGTATACCACCATGCCAGGAGTCATCTATTCTAAATACCTTTAGAATACTGTCAAAGTACCCACATTGGGAAACTACCCAAATCTAGATCTAAAACCATAGATCTAGTAACCAGAATGTCTGATATTATATCCATATCCTTTGTGGAGAAACAACTGTGTGACGACCACAGTACAACCGATCGTAGTATAGGAATTTTACTTCCTACTCTGTGTATGTCATCCAAATACCAGGACATCACACCCTACTACCTCCTTAGCAGATCCATCCTCTATTCTGATGAAGTCAAACCCATGACCGTCACATCAAAAATAGATGATCTATCTCCGCTATCTTTGCTCAAGCCTATAAATAGACATAAGCTACTTGCCCACTATGCTTCCGCTGCTCCCACTGACCATAACAACCCTCTGGCAAAATAATATATGTATACGTACACTTCTAAAGCTAGTTTAGAACGACGCTATACTTAACCTCCTGCCGGGTCTCACAGTCTGGAACAACAGTAGTGTCAAGTTTGGGTAAACAAGAACCTCCCTGTCACTGTCCTTGAGGCTACCGGAGTACCTCTCGGGTGTCTGAGGTTACCCACCATATCTACGGAGTAGCTAATGGAATGTCAAACCTGATTGAATATATAGGTCCTATTAATTTTTTCGTAATCGTTTGCGGTTCTGGAATCACTTCCAGTTCTACCATACTCCCACTACTGTTTTCTGAAAAAATCCATTTTACTAAAACTGTGGCGAGTCAAGAACAATATCACAATTGATCTTCCAGATGGTAGAAAATCAACCCTCGTCAAACCCAGGGTCAACCCACAAACTGCCATTACAGAAACGTGCCTTGAGTTATCCAGTGTCTGGTTTTAAGCATAAGCTGGACAACTCATCGTACCTTAACATCGTTAAGATATGAACCATTCTATATCCAATATAAAAAATATGGCACTTATTTAATTGGAACCAGATTCAAATCATGCAGCTGTCTCCAGTGCATAGCAACTTAATGGAGAGAGGCTAATCAGCATTACTCAACTTAGGAATCCATCCAATTATGAGTAACCTGAAAAAGAAAAAAGTTTCTCAAAACCATTACTATCATCTGAATACCAATCACAAGAATCTACATCTTCGATCTCTTTGAAGAATCCCGATACTTGTGACACCTGGTTCTCTACTTTATTCTTATACCCACAACTTCTCAAAACTTAGACATTGTATTTCTACGAAACACTTTTCTAAAAACTAGAGAAGTTACACGTAAACAGAACAGAGTACGAGAACCTACCCCTTTGTCCTGATGGACATTGGACAACATACAATACTCTATATAAGTCCGCTGAGTTGAATAACTCAAAACCTGAGCGTCGTAGGTTGAAAACTGTACCCAGACGATTTCCTCAAATATCACCAATTACAATGAATTCCGATATAATGAGGATGATCACCTTATTCCCAATAACTTACTCCCACTCATCATCTGTAAAACCATACATATATGAGAATGAAACCTGGTAAATACATACCCTGGAGTAAGTATCTAATCGGGAAATCAGTTTTCCTTTAACAATGCACCGAAACATGAAAATGTTTCGTAGGGGTATCCTGGTATTCCTAGTAATGCCTCTTCCATAATTCAATTCATGACTATAACCGTATATTTCTTTGCCATTTCTCTAAATCCCTTTATTTGTCTTTAGCCATTACCTTCTGTACACCATCATTAGGCTAAATGATTTTCTTCCTTCCCTACCGTTTGGCACCAGCCTATGGTTTGGAAGAAGACTATCCAGTAAGCATAATAGGTGTACTCTCCTAATCCTAGGAGTACTCGCAACTTGAGAGAAGTTGATGATAAAAGACAACTGAATAATACCTTATTCTATTTCTCCCGAACTGGGGAAAAATGCAAAGGTGAAATAGGAATGGCGATGAAGTATGCGGTTTGGTCATGAATGATAACGGTCGCAATTTACTTTGCCCTCTTTCCAATCCCTTTATTTTGTCTTTAGTTATTACCTTCTGTACACCCTACTTAGGCTAATTGGTTTTCTTCATTCCCTACCTTTCGGCACCTGCCTATGGTTTGGAAGAAGACTATCCAATAAGCGTAATAGGTGTACTCTCGTAAACCAAGGAGCCCTCGCAACCTGAGAGAAGGTGATAATAAAAGACAACTGAATAAACCAATTCTATATCTCCTGAACCTGGATCCATCCTCGAAGAAGTCCCTTCGAGTTCGTATATAACCATACGATGGATCTATCCAATGGAAGTGATGTCCGTAGTAATACGGGGTGTTCTGAGAAATTCTAAGGGTAAAAGAAGGAGCGGCAATGACTTATGCAACTAAGACAATCTAAAAGCCAGTATTTTAAGAAGGTTCGGTCAACTTGGACACTGAGTTATAGTCTAGGGCCGGTCAGAGGTTGCTGCCAAAGAGAGAGAGAGAAAAGAAACACTTAGCGTGCACTCTAACCTAGATCAGAATGGTTATCTCTTTATCTAATCTGGAAACCTCCCACTGTTATCTCAAATTCTCCTCCAAACCTAAAGAAGAATTAATCGGGATCACCCGAAGAGTAAACCAACTCATCAGTGAGAATCGGGATCCAACTCTCATCGCATGATAACTTGATGGAAGCCACTCAGGTTATCACACTCCAGAAGGTATGCGCATGCCAGGCAAGTTTCCTGTATATTTGAAACTCCCGATGTAATTTTTGCCTCATGCTCTTATGACCTTGACGAAGGCCAAAATATCATAAGTCACATGTCAAGTTCTACCCTTCATTGTCAAGGTCAATTTGAACCTATCCGTACAAGCCCTTGACGAAGGCCAAAATAGCTATACGACTGTCCCAATCCAACATATCTATCTATGCAACAAATGAATACCCCAGCCGCTACCAAACACTTTGCCTTGACGAAGGCCAACATACATAGCTTGAATACTACTGAATACCCAAAAGAAATGACGGAGGGCTACGACTGGTTTTTGGCGAAAAAACCTTTAACGTAATGAACTTGATCTCGTTGAAGGAACCTGATAGCTTTTTATAAAAATATAGTGGCGAAAACCTTTTGCTAAAGAGGTCACTCCCGGTGAATGGTTCTCGGCTCTTTCCTCGTGGAATGAGGTGCAGGATATTCTAACTGAATACCACGATGCAAAGCAACTTGTAATCGACTATAGTGAAGTTATCACCCTGACGTAAACTTCTGCCCAAGGGATCACTCCCGGTGAAGGGATCTCGGCCCTTGCCTCGTCGATTGAGGTGCAGGATATTCCAACTGAATACTGCTATGCAAAACAAAAGGAAACATCTTTGTAATAACACTTTTTAAAACTGTTCCAGCAACATCAAATTTAGGTTTGTATTATCCTTGCATTGATAAGAATCAACGCAGTCCCATCAATCAATCACACCAGAAAAGAACGAAAATATAATGTATGTATATGCCATCCGCATTCGTCACTGGGTCCCGTCACCACCCGTTAGGTTACTTAACTAACGACAGAGCGGGGGCTGGACAAGCGCGGGTGTAAAACATATACAACATCTAATAGTATATATACCAATATACAATAAACGCTCCAGGCATGATAATATGCAACATTACAGAAAAGTAATAAGCATCACAGAACAATACAGATAATCTGGGATCCCGGGGTTTCACAGAGTCGCTACTGAAGCCCGACGTTCCCCTGGTCGTGTGGATAGCCTGTGCAATGAAACCTAGACCCTTACGGGTGCGGCAAGTTACCCGCCAAAACCTGAAGAGAGGCAGCCTCCTACATCACAGTGAATGGACCACCCGGCACTTCACGGAATCCGGTAACTTGAGCACCCCTCATTGGGTCAACCTGTACCCCCTACGAGTGCGGCGAATAGTCTGCCAATTCTAGAGTGAGGTCCTTCTGCCTCTCAAAGCTATGAGATACGGACCCGTTGCCCTCCAGAACCCGGCTATCTGTGCACTCCGTTGCGGGGTAAACCTAGTACAGCAATAAAATATGTACAACGGGTACATCGACCTCAACCCGGTCGTGCCCCAAAAGAATATTATACAAACAGGTAGTGACGACAGTCCACAAGTCGGACGCTCGTCCCGCAATATCAAATGTACAAATAAACCCAAACTGCACTACCATTGCACACTTCTATCCACCATGACATGTCCGCAACATCACAGCACAACACAGAACATCAACGCGAATGTCACGTTCGCAAACCCGTCTAAAAGAACTATAGCAATTAGATGCGGTTTACCGCTCGAATGACATTCCCGGTCGGAGATATAAAGTAAGTACTGTAAACTAACACATTTAAATTTTGATCGACAAAATATCCCAAAGTGGGCCCCACATACATCTACTGTACAGTAACAAATTATGGGCCCAAAAGAAATATTCCAAAAACCACAATTTTACAAGAAGAACCTACTGTAGAAAAATGGTTTACTGTAGCTCCAAAACAGCGGCGGAACAGCGGCCAAACTAGGTTTTGCGCGGCGGTTCCGCGGTGCTTTGGAAGCTTCAGCTGACCAAATTTCACCAGAATTCTTAAAAAAGCCTGCTCTCTTTTCTGTGATATGCAAAATAATTTTTAGACCCTTTTAAAAATCGACATAAACTTTAACCCAGAAAATTGCAGTTTTCGAAATTCCGTTCGATCGATATTTTAAACGCGTTAGCACAAGTTAGTAAAGCTTAATGGTGAGGCTCTGATACCACTGTAAGTCCACGGTAGCGCCCCGGCCGTCTAACAGATGCCAAATACGGAACAAAAAATTTTACAACTGGCGCTATCGTGTACTATAACCCGGATCTGCCATTAAAGCTAAACTAACAAACTACAAAGTGGGTAGAAATGTTATACTGAACGATCCGAGTCCTTCGATCTTCAACCATCATCCCATGCTTTGTTGTGGCTGCTCCGATCTCCTAAATCTTCAGTCTCCAAGTCCAGGTGGTACCACGTCGACGGATCTTTAAACGGGCTCCCGCCTCTGAACCGAGGCAACTTGGTCGTCAAGTTTGCTAAAAGAGACGACCAAGATGATGTAGAGAATGAGTAGATCACTTTTTCTCGTTACGTCCAAAACTATGGACGAATATTTAATGAAGTTGCCTTTTGGATCGGGTGAAATGAGAAATGAGGCTATCTAATTTCCATGAATCCAAAACTACAATCTTTTCAAAATCAACAACCATCATTCTATCAAGAGAGGGGGCCGGCCACTTATAGACGAGGGGGTGAGTGTAGGAGCAAGGGGGTGACCTTAAGATAAGCTTATCATAACACAAAAGATCTCACTCAAATATCTTAGCAAGAACAAAAGACATTAATGAAAAGGTGACTCACTAATAACACCTCATCAACCATTAATGCAAATGAATGACTCACTAACCTAGTCATCATCCAAGAAGCTTCCACACTCATGACTCACCCTCAAGAAGAAAAGATAAATCCGCATTTAACCGAATGTTAAATACGGGTGATAGAAAACTGGAAACTGGCAACTTCCAAAAGCGATCCTGAAATGAATTTCAGGATAACCCCGTAAAGGTATAAACATACCCGCATTTGTATTACGACCGAATACAAATGCATCTGAGACAAAGATATTATATCTACACAGTATAATACTAGGATCTGGCTTAAACCAAAGCCTACCAGTATTATCTGCCCGAAAAATGACACGTGCGAAAACGCACGTGCATTTTCCGAACCTTGCCATAAAACCATACGGCCTCTACAACATTTCGCCCGAACTTAGAAAATGGTCTGTGGGGGACTCTAATGACTCATCAACACACTGGCACTAGGTATAACCACTAGCACGTCAGAGGTACAAGCTGTACGTAATGGTTTCCTATGTATTGATTGGAAGGGAAGCTGATGAGCGAACTCATCCATAAACCCTACTGAGCCTGACAGTGACAATATCCGTACAGTCCGGTCCGTTCGTCTAAAGAGTATCGCATATCGAGTCTAGGGGGGTGGATAAAGTCAGACCCCTAATAACGCGATAAATCGTGTCGGCATGAAGCCCATCACCACCTGAGAAACTACTGATCCAAATCAGTAATTCTCCACTACCTCGGCCGAGGATTTCTAGTGATGGCCACCCGTGCACTGTGCGACATCTACCCCCAATACCAGGAGAGATGAATCCCCGACGATCCGCTCACTGCCTCCATGTGGCTCGGGACTGTACCCAACTAAAACCTGTTTGCACGTCTCCTTTGAGCGTGGTAGGGTAGTAATCTAAGCACAGTGGGAACTCACACGAGACAAATGAGGATCTCAGGTCGACCAACTAACCTGTACACATGTCACCAGGGAACTGCTATATGACGATATGTATAATACCAACTAGCATGTTCCCTGCGAGTCCTGTCCGGCGTACTCATAACCCAATGAGCACCTGTATACATCTTAGGTGAAGCAACTGACACCAGTGGCTTGTGAGACCGGCCACCGCCTCTCGTCGGGGTCTCGACTGTATACACTAGTCTACTCTGGAGTATCGATACCCTGTCTCGAAACTCCCACGACTAGGGACACTTTAAGGATGTGCTTATAGACCCCATCTCCCACGTACATGATCGTCGTCATACTGCTGGTAGTCAAGCAAGAATTCTATGGGTTCTATCATCATGCAATAGCGAACTAAAGCATGTATACGATGATAAAGACAAACCAGATAGCATACTATCATCTCGAGCAAGACTGTCATATCCGTATTGGTCCTGCCTCAATCATTGCAATCACATACCTGCGATCCAATAATTGACTTTGAGGGCACTATCTCCAACAGTAAGTGTACTAATACAGGTACATGAAATGCAATGATAATATCATGAATGCTGCATAAAGTAAATCATCAGCTAAAAGCTATAATGTATACGTAACTATTATATGTCTGAGTCGGTGAATCTATCGATCGGCATCTAGCCTCACAACATCACGTACGGTATAATCCATCGTACGGCATCCTCTAGTCAAGGGTATGGATCAATCATCAAGTCAAACTCATCACGCACGGAAAATCATCGTACGACGGCATTAAAACATTTGGGATCCTATATCATCCTATAAGACAATGAGGGGTACGAACCTAATGTCTCGTACGAGTTATCATTCCAGATTCACCATAATATAATTATCTCTGTATACCTACGTCCCAGATCACATCCGCAACAATCTCATATCAGTGGACCGGCAGGGTATCAATCATCTCAATCGACTCGCATCCGTATACCAACATATCACTAAATCATCATATCACGTCATATGTTCTTTCATCGCATTTATATCTCACATCGAATCAATTCTGCATAAACATTCTATGCTACTATAAGCATGCGTATCTAATCTAACATACACACCCGAACCATACAAACAATTTTTGAAAGATGCGAATCGTAGTTTTGAAAGTAGGGGCTACGGTGTTTTTAAAGAAAAGATATCATTTGAAAATCCGTAACGTCCCTCAGGGTATCTGTTTAAAAGATGTATACAACTCTTCAATTTGGAAAATAGGTATGGTTCGGATGACACATCTACGCCGATTATCTAGTCCTATAGTACCCTAAACGGCAATATCGTCAAAAATCATCCTCAAATCCTGTCATTTCATATTAGCTGTATAATATCACTTCTAACTATAATTTTGCTTCTAAAATAGTTTCTATAACTATCATTTAAGCCTATCTATAGTTTTCTATTAAATGTTTTCTTAACCAAATACTACGAATCGGTTCCCATCAAAATGTGCGGAGGTGCTATACGCCATCAACCCGACTTCCCCCGTGGATATAGATCCACTCACCTTGCTTCTTGCGTGTCGATATCGATGTCGCCACCATCTTCTCCATCGTATGAAATCCACGTGAAGGTAACTACATAGATAACACAATCGCAAATGCGTATTAAAATCATATCGGAAAACCAAAACGACACGCTAAGGCCTATAGGTTAGAACATATGGACCACGCCTTCAAAACCATGAAATAACACTCGATTTCGACGTACAAAAGCCAAATGATCGAGGTACAACACAGATACAAAAATCCAGAATGCAAAATACGCAAAACGAAACCCCGAATCAAAACAGCAATTCTTGAAAATGGTCCTAGATTTTACCCTAGGTCAAATTAGTCAATTTTGCACATATGGAGGGACTAGTTTACAGATTTAGGAACTACAGAACAAGAACGAGACCCAATGGCCAAGTCTTGGCCGTAATTTGCGGCCAGATTGCTTTTATTTGCGGCCAGGGAATGGAGTCAGGGGCTGGGGTCTTGGGGTTAGCTTCCTAGGTGCCTGCATGTATCACTATGTATGCTAAATAATTTTCAGAGGCTCCGGGTGATAGCAGATGTCAAAATACCCTCACAGAATTCACAAAATACGATGTCGAGGATTTCTAAGTTCGCTAATTAGGGTTCTAGTCTCTGGTTTAGGTCTCCAATAAATCACCACAGGGGTTTAAGGTCAATATTAAGTCTCAATTGCACTATCTCAAATCAATTCGAACCCTAACCCTAGCTAGTAAAGTCCAAAGTTCACCAAATCGCACCAAAACACATAAATGGTTTAAAGTGAAGGAAAAACTACACTAAGTGTGAAGGGATTACCTCATTTGGCACTCAAGAAACCCCTACAGCGCCAAAATGCGAACTTTCTAGGTCCAAAGTGTAGCTTGTGAGCTTGTGCACATTTTTTGTGAAAAGGAGATGGAGTTTGGATGAGTTTTTGATGGTGTTTGGGAGAATGAAGTGGGGGAGTGAGTGAGGGTAGCAGCCCAAGTGAGAGGGATAGAGGAAAGAGATGAGAATGATGAAGTGTGGAGACAATGGTCTAAGGTCAAAGGAACCCCTCTCCTTCTCTCTCTTGCCCATACCTCTCTAGATTAATGTTTTCTTTTTATTTTCCTTCTCTATTTTCTCTATCTTTTCTCTTCTCAATTTAGAACTCATACCATGCATGATAAAAGAGAAAGCATGAAAGAAAAAATGTAACAAGTGGTAAAAATGACTTAGTGCATGCCATGTGCACAAAACACGCTTAAAGTCCGATTAGCGATTTTTAATCGCGATTAGCACCAAAATAGTGTCAAATAAATCATAAACTTTCATAATTTGCATGAATCACATAAAACACCCTCTTTTTAGTAATTTCCATAATTTTCCAAATTTTTTCCCATTTATCGGTATTTAATTATACCACAATATTAAAATATTCATTATATTTAATATTTAATTATAAAAAATCCAAAAAATAATATTTTATTTTTCAGAAATGTTACAATTTTTACAAAGGAGGTGCTGCCAAAATTTTAAAGGAAATAAAGTTGAACTTTTAAAGAATTTGGGTTGAGATTTCAAAGGTTTAAAAATGCTATTATTTCTTACTACTTTTAATGGTTTAGATTGCTGGGTTTTCGGCTTACTTAAATTGCGTTACGCCTGTAGACGTTGCGTAGTTTAAGGGCCGTCACGTGCCAATTTCGGGTCGTGACAACTCAGGTCTAGAGTAGACCGGTCCAGAGATGAAAGTTGATATATCGTCTATCATTGAGGATTGATGCACTTGTTTAGCATGCGGATGAAGGGTGTTCACATGTCGTCTAGGCAGAGTTGAAAGGTTCGAATTAATGTCAGGAAACCCATTTTTTTCCATGTTTAAAGTATTCGGAAGGACATGCAAGTGATTCTGTGGACCTTCTAGAAGAATGAAACCCTAACTCGACGTGATGACCATGGAAACGCTTTTGAACCTTAGGGTTTGTGGCAGTTTAGCGGTGCCATCAGTGAGGCTTGGGTTTTCCCTTCTACGGCCAGTCCATAGGTACTGTGGCATATACCGAATATTATTAAACTGTGCTCAGGTGTTGAGCTCTCGGAAAATTTTGGGACTTTTGATGACTCGATCGAAAGTTTAACGCCGTCCGGATATCCTGTGATAGGAGATCAGCAACAAGACCAGCTTCAGATAGAGGACCTCACCCAGATGCTTTGAGAGTTGATCGAGAATGGACGAGTATTGATTATTCCTCCGATGGTTGGGATGAGTTCCCGAGGATGCGTTCAGCTAGATATCATCTACAGAGTGATGAAGATACCGAGTTCGTAGTTCGAGTCCGTGTGAGAGATTCCGGATTGACTGATGCTGAGAACAATTGCTGTACGCAGATAGCATGATGCGACGTCAAGTGGACGATAATAAAGGTGAGTGGAACAAGAGGTTTGTGCGAGATGCTGACGAGCTGTTGTTACTCCCTGTTGAGATTTGAGATTCGGATGTGTATACAGGAGCGTTGGAATACGACCAGTTCCCAAGAAAATGTTGTGCTGAGAACGCAGATGTCCAGAGAACGAGAAAAGATTATGTGAGAGCACCAGCCTCCGTATAGTTCGGCGTAGGCGAAATCGAAAGAGGCTCTGAGCAGGCTCCTTCCAGGACACTGCTACGATGAGATTGCACTGAGGATCAGTTGTGTCACGTGTATTCAGAGGGCCTGAGGCCGATGCCAGTGACGTGCTGCTACTGAGGACGCCAGACCATGGGCAGGAGGCAAGCGGATGTTCTTGCTCTGCCATTTTTGGGCACACTGACTTTTCCTTCGACATTGTAGGAGGTATACCTCAATGTCATTTGTTGCGATCTGCATTTGTGATCCGAGTATCACTCTTATATCATTTGGATTTGAGTTTCATGATATTTCGTGTACCATGGCTGCACCTACCGGATATTTACATTTTTTGCATAGTTGTTGCACTGGATATAAGTTTTACACACTGTTGTATTGGTTTATGATTTGTGTATATCTATTTTCACTTGATATTTATTTTGTGCCTTGGCTGCACATGTTTATGATTTCGTGGATTTCATACAGTTGATTTGATATGTGCGTGTGGTACGCACTCGATTTGATTTTGCACACGGTATAGCTCATATGTGTTTGTAGTGCATTGATACATTTTTTTTGCACGCAGATGCACACGTTTATGATTTTTATATGCCTTGGTACACTCGGTGTAGTTTTAATATGCATTTGATTTATTGATGAATTTTCGTGCACTGGATGCACAGGATTTGATATTTCGTGCATTGGATGCACCGGATTCGTATTTCGTGCATTTGTTGCCGTAGGTTTATACTCCGTATTTTGGTTTCACCCGATTTATGCCTTTGAGCATTCGTTTTACAGGATTTTTGTTTTCGTGCGCGTGTGTACTTGATGTTCATTTTCGTGCATGCTATTGCACTTGATGCTTATTACGGACCTGACGCGCTTGGGTTGGATTTTTGCGCATGTTTGGCGCTTAGTATTGGATTCTGTGCACATAGGTTGCGCTTGATTGAGATTTTATTCGTGCATGTGGGTTGCACTTGATCTAGACTTTATTGGTGCATGACGGATGCACTTGATTTGGATTTTCGCACATGTTGGGCGCACGAGATGAGATGTGATTTGTGCACACCGGATGCACTCGATTGAGATTTCGTGCAATATAGTGCACTAGATGTTGTTGTCGTGCACGCCTGCTGCACTGGACAGATGCTTTCGTGCACACCCTTTGCACTTAGTTATGCTTTTGTGCATATTGCCACTTGTATTTGGTTTTGATTTCCGTGCAAACCAGACGTATGTGATTGTTGGATACACCTTTTGAGGCTGATTTGTTTTTGAGCACTTTGTTTTCATGATGAGGCCCTATACTTCGTAGTAACCTAACAGGACCGATCCGAGGAAAGTACCTATGTACTTTGCATTCATAAAAAGTTATCATGTGGTTTTCAAAAAGGAGATATAGTCTCGCTATTTCTTACGTGTCTGTGCGTGACACGAACGTTTACAAAAGAAAACCTTTTAGGATATTTTGAAAAGGGCGGGACATGTATTTGAGCAAAACATATATGCTAGTATATTATTACTTTACAAATGAGCGTCCATCACTTATGCCGTGAGTTACACATCACACAGCGATTCAGAAAATGATTCTGCATATGTTATTTCAGTTTTTGGAGATTTTTCAAAAAGGATGTGTACTATATACATATTATAGCATTTACTTAGTGTATATTGGATTTCAGTAGTGAATTTTTGAGATCTGTATCTCCATTGTTACTTTGATGATATTATTGCAAGTCCGATGATTTGCGTGACGTTTGACGGAGTTCGGTTTTGAGTTTCATACACGGTCTCAGGCGCATGCGACGCGCTATGTTATTTTTGTTGCTTCCGTGATTTTGGATCCCTGTTGATTGAGTTGGATTTTGAAATATTTTAGTGTTGGGGGTTTAAATTTAAATTCGGGGACCGAATTTCTATAAGGGGGGAAGATTGTAACGTTTCTGAAATCGTTATACGAATTTTTCCGTTTTAGGGTAAAATAGACGGTATTTTCCGTTTTAACCCGATTGTGATCAAATCTCTGTACAGACTTGACTGCGTCTAGTTTAATTAGAATATTGCTAGTGCGCGGGCTTTGGGGGTCAATTGGAAGTTTTGGTTCACCTAGATTTTTTCCCTAATTAAAATAGTATTTTAATGTGTTATTTATGCACTTAATTAGTGGTAATTACATTTTTGGTTTGGGTTAATCACTCCTAATGTGAATCTACGCTAAACTAATCACTAGATTAAGTTAAACCATCGATCCAATATCTAGATATTTTTGTGGCAAAAGGATTTAAATTTTTAAAGAAAAGAAATGAAAGAAAATGTGGCATTTTAGCATTTATTAGCATTTATTGTTGTTTTTCTCTAGATTTTTCCACACACTTCACAAAACACCCCCTGTTAGGATTACCTAGCACCCTATGTAGAGTTTGGAAGCATCACATGTCACAAAGTTAAAATTTTTATGGTGCTAAGCAAGCATACAAAGGGATCGATCCTAGAAAATTAGGGTTTCAAAAGTTAAAGGCAGTAAAGACTAGGGTTTCGAGACTACAACCTTAGTAGCTCTCTTCGCTAGACTCTTTGGCCTCTTGAGTGTTGGAGGAAGGTCCTCTTGAAGTCTTCTTGCGTCCACCACGGTCCACCCGAAGTTCCTAGTCCAAGCTCGCAACTTCACTTTTCAAGATGAGAAATGAAGAGAACACTCTAAACAAGTTGGCTAAACTTGTGTAGAATGATTTTGTGGTTATGATTCTCACTTCAAAAACCTTTCTTGATGTGTGTTTTGCTCACTAGAAGAAACTAGAGTGCAAAGGAAGAAGGAGGAGGAAGATGATGGCTTTTCTTTTGAAGAAGAGGAAAAAATTAACCATTGAAAAGAAATGAAATATATCTATATATATTTTATTTCTTCTCATGTCAAACCATGGTTAAATGTTTGAGTTATTATTTAATTAGGGTTTAAAACATAGAAGGAAAGTTCAATCCAAGGTTAAGGGTAGGTGAGGATGGTTAGGTTAAAGAAGAATGTAGAAGCAAGTCAAGAATTATCCTTTCCTTTTCCATTTTGTTTTAAACACAAAATCAAATAATAATCCATATATTTATCCATGGTGTGAGTCTTATATTGCCACCATTTTCCATGTGTAATCAACCATGATAGATGGTGTATGTATGCACATCCATATGTGCATGAAACTAAAAGAAAGATAGCATACATGCATGCATGCATACATCATCAACAAGAAAAGGTTTTAAGTGAGAAAACTAATGGTTAATTGATAAATCAACACTTGATTTATCAATCCGGCCATATCACATATGACCCCACCAAAAGCAAGCCGCCCGATCAATGTTCGGTATCCTATATGCGCATTTTAATCGGGTCGATGCACATATCGCATACGCGCACCACAACGTTTCGCCTGGAATAGGTAACTCCTTTGTGGGACTCTAAGGCTCGTCAATACGCCGACAGTGGGTGATGATCATATCAAGCACCCCCAAGCCGCAAGCAGTCAGCTAAACGTAACGGCCGCCCGGGTATTGAGCGATCAGAAGAAAACAAGCGAACCTGCTACAACTCCCGTCGAGCCAACCGGCAACACTACCGTACAGTCCGGTCTCTTCGTCAGATATGCTGCATATCGAGCCTAGGGATGGTCACGTCGACCCCAATAACTCAATAAGTCGTGCCGGTGAATGGTCTATAACAGATCAGAAACTACTGATAACACTTATCAGCAAATCTCAGCAGCCCTGGCCAGGGACTTACTGATATAACCAGTCGGGCACAGCACAGCATCAACTCCCAATACCGGGAGAGACGAAACCCCTCCTATCGCTCATTGCCTTCGTGTGTCTCGGGACTGTACCCAACGGCCACCTGTTTGTTAGTGTATATGCCCTAGAGGCCATTACTGTATCATACTAGTTTGTATATTACTTAATGGATGCTTGGGATATTCACCTTGTATATACAATCTTGCTCAAAATAGTAGTATGCTACTTGGTTTGTTTCTACTTCAATGTGTACTTGTGTTTATTTCAGTATATCACTTATACGCATTAGTGGAGCCCTTAGGATCTTTGCTTGATTACCAGCGTTGTGATGGCAGTCACACTAGTGGGGGCTGGGTAATCTATAAGCACATCCTTATTCAGGTCCCTGGTCGCAGGACTATCGAGACAGGGCATCGATACTCCGGAGTAGACCAGCGCATGCGCTTCTCATCCCAGTGTGGGAGACGGTCTGTCCCACAGCCGTCAGTACGTCGTACTTGAGATAGTATGCGGGTGCTCGTTAGGTTACGGGTACACTGGACAGGACTCGTCGGGAACTGACTAGTTGGTATTATACCTATCGTCAGTTATCAGTTCCCAGGTGACATGAGTACAGCTTAGTCCGCTGACTTGACACTGTCACTCCGCCTCGAGTGTGTTCCCACTGTACTTTGATCACTACCCTACCACGGCTCAAAGGAGTCGTGCAAACAGGTGGTGGTTGGGTGCAGTCCCGAAGCACTTGGAGGCAGTGACGGTTAGACAGGATTCGTCTCTCCCGGTATTGGGGGTTGACATCGCGCTGTGTCTAGGAGAGCCATTACACGAGTAGTCCCTGGCCAGGGCAAACGAGATATACTGGTAGGTTTCCAGTGTTATCTCAGGGTGTATTGGGCTTCACTCCGGCACGACTTGTACCGCTATTGGGGGACTGACGTTTACCGCCCCCTAGGCCCGCCATGCGATGTATCAGACGAACAGACCGGACTGTGCGGAGAATGTCACGCTCAGGCTCAGTAGGAGTTCAGATGGGTTTCGCCTCGTCGGTCTTCTTGTCGGCATTACCTGGGGACCGTTACGCACAGCTAGTGCCGCTTGCGGTCTGTGGTTAAACCCACTGCCAGCGTAGTGTCGAGTCTTTAGAGTCCCACACAGAAAGCTTTTCGCCTTTAGGCAAAAGAGTAGAGGTCGCATGGTATTGCGACAGGTCGCATGGTTTTGCGACAGGGTTCGGTCACATCCGTGCACTTGTGCACGTACAGTGTCCGGACAGTTTACACTAGCGGGCTTTGGTTTAAGCCAGATCCTAGTGTACCTTATGGGATTGGATTTATCCAGTTTGCATTCGTGTTCCTCGGAACGCGGATGCGGGTGTGTATGCACAGTTGACAGGGAGGCAGAGGCAGTGGATTCTCATTAGGGTTGTTGACAGTTGACCGTTGACTTTTGACTTTTTGCTCAACCCTAATGAGAATATGATATGTGATTAACTATTATATTAATTAAGTATTATGGTGATATGGTTGTTGACTTGTTGACTTTTGTTGACTTGTTGACTTTGGTGACTTGTTGACTTTTGTTGACTTGTTGACCGGTTGACTAGGCTTGACTAGTTGACCATCATGATAACCATGGTTATCATTTCATGCCAAAGACTTTTTTCTTGCTTGCTTTTTGAGTAAAATGAGTGCATGATATGATAACCTTATGGTTGCTTCTAACCATCACCAAAAGACTTTTTTGATATGATGAGTTATGATCACTTTGGATTATGAGAGGGTGAGAGAGAAAAGAGAGCCTCATTCTTTCTTGCTCATTCTCTCTCTTGTTCTTGAGCTCTCCCCTTGCTCTCACCCTCAACCTCTTGCTCCCTCTCTTGATCTATGGTTCTCTTGTCTCATGAGTTGAGAATCAAGAACCATAGATAAAATCCCATTCTATTTCCTCTCTACTCATTCTAGTTCACTAGGTTTGGCAAACCAAGTGAACTAGTTTCTTCAAAGACCGAAGAAGGAGCTAAAGGTTGGATCTTTCAAGTGGATCTATCTTCGGCGTACGGAGACGACGAGAAGGAGCCATCGGACCACCACCGGAGCTTGAAGAGAAGGAGTTCAAGACAAGCTAGGTATAACCATCTCTATCCGAGTAGCTAAATATCTTTAGCTTAGTATGCTAGTTTTAGTTTAGGTAACGATCCCGACCATAAGTTAGTCCATGTTGCCTCTTGCGATAAAAATTCGTTTTTTATACCGTTTCCGCCTCCCCGTAAGAACCGGGGGTCGCAATATGGACTTACAGTGGTATCAGAGACTAACTAAACTTAAACTAGCAAGGTAGTAAAGTGTAACGAAGTTCGGAACCGAAAAAAATCACAAAACCGGAAAACTACAAAAACTGAGTTTCTGTTGAAATTTTTTCTGGTCAAAATGAAAAACTTCATACTCCTAAATTCGTCTCAGGGTTTTGTTAGAACACCCATGAAAAACGATTCACCAATTCGTCTAAACCGCCGCGCTTCCGCCGCGTGACCCTTCTTGGCCGCCGCTGAAGCGCCGCGGTTTGTTGTCTTTAGTGCGTCGTTTTTCGTGCAGTGTGTGTCTGTGTTGGTTTTGGGATTTTTGAGATATATTATATGTGCCCAGATTTTACAGAAAAGAAATTTCCTTTTGGGGTCCTATAATTCCGTATTTTTTCCGAACTTCATTGCACTTTGACTATGATGGTTATATCTGTGATGTTTGCATGTATTGAACGTCGGCTAATCGCTATAAGTCGATTAGTCGGGGTTATACATGATCTGTAATGTGCTGGAATGTGTATATAAATATGTTGGATTGTCGCGGGTGAATAGCCGGGGGTTGTGAGACGAGAGTTTACTTTTCTTGCAATTCATGTAAATTTGTAAATTGATGTAATAATTATTTGTTTGGCCGCACAACCGGGTCGGGGTTGTAGCCGTCATTGTATAATTTCTTTTTACTGTTTTTGCTCCTAGGATAGACCCGTGGAGGGGTGCACAAACTACCGGGTATGCCGAAGTGTCGAGTGGCCTACTCATGGAGATGAGGGAGGTTGCTACGCTTCGGGTACTTGGCGGGTAGTTTGCCGTACCCGTAGGGGTCTTGGGTGGGGTTTTGGCTATTCACCGCGACCGTGTTATCTGTTTTTGTTACAGGCTCGTACAAATTACAGATTACTAGTATATCCAATGTATTTATCTGTGATCTGAAATGTTTATCATTGCTTACTATTTAGGCGTTGCTTATGTTTTACAGACGCGCTAGCCCAGCCCCCGCTCTGTCGTTAGTTAAGTAACCTAACGGGTAATGACGGGGCCCAGTGGCGAATGCGAATGGCATAAGCGTACGTCATATTTTGGTTGTTTTCTGCAATGGTAGGGTTAAATGATGGGACGCATTAAAAGTACTAATGCAAGAATATCACGCATTAAAAGAACTAATGCAAGATAATAAACCAAGTTAAAGTCGTTGGAACACTTTCGAAAAACCACTCGGTTCTTTTCAAAATAACTTTTAAATGCGGAGCTTGAGCCACTCCTTCTAAAAGCTATCTCGTTCCATCGATTAAATCAAGTTCACTACGTTCACGGTTTCGCCAAAACCATCCGTAGCCCTCCGTCGTTTCACATGAATAGTCAATAGTATTCAAGCTGTGTTTGTTGGCCAAAGTCAAGGCACAGTGATTGGTAGCTATTGGGTATTCATGTGCAGCATAGATAGATGCGTTGGTTTGGAACAGTCGTACTGCCTTGTTGGCCAAAGTCAAGGGTAGGTGCGGGTGGATTCAAATTAACCTGGAGAACGACGGGCAGAACTTGACATGTGACTTATGATTTGTTGGCCAAAGTCAAGGTCATAAGAGCATGGGGCAAAAATCCACATCGGGAGTTTCATAAGTACTGAAACTTGCTAGATTTGCATACCATTTGGAGTGTGATGATTCTGGTAGGATTCCTTCAGTTTCGTCACGCGATGATATTTGGATCCCGATCCTACTGTGAGTATATGCTACTCCTCGGGAAATTTCTCACTTAACGATCAATGCTATAAACCTAGTAGGTGCCTAGAAAGGTGTTAGCGGGGCTACGCCCCCAGGGAAAAGAGGTTCTCTAATTAAGGAACTTCGCGAAAGCGTTGGAAAACCTCCCTCGAAGTACCGACACCATCCTGGCTGAACGGTTAAGCAAGTATTGTACGGTGGGATTGATCCCGGCTAATTCTTCCTTTATGGTTTGAGGAGGGATTCGAGAAACAGTGGGAGCCATCCTGTTTAGACAAACTAAAAACCACTCTAAACTTGCAAGAGCATCATGCTGAGTGTTTCTTCTTCTCTCTCCTAATTGCAGCGACCAATCAACATGACTGGACTTAAGTTACTCCTAGATAAAAACAAACTGACAGGGCCAAACTACAAAGATTGGCTCAGGAATGTCACGATAGCAATCACTTATGACAAGCTGGGGTATCTTCTTACCACCAAAGCTCCCCCTGTCCCTGGTCCAACTTCCAGCGTCGCGGATAAGGAAATCCGCAAGACTTGGGAGATTGATAGCGCGAAGGCCAAGTGCCTCCTGCTTGCCTCGATGGACAACGAACATCAGAGGAGGCATGAGAATATGGACATGGAGTCCATATTGCTCCATACAAAAGAACTGTATGGAGAGCAATCACGTATCGCAAGATACGAAGCGTCGAAAAAGTTATTTTCGACAAGAATGGCCGTCGGATCATCAGTAGCCGAGCATGTGCTAAAGATGATCGGCTTCATTGAGGAGCTCGCTGACCTAGGGATCACATTGGAGAGTGAGCTATATACGGATATAGTTCTCCAGTCCCTTCCTTCCACTTACGCCCAGTTTATACTGAACTTCAACCTACAAGAAAAAGAGGTTGAACTATCAGAGCTCCTCAACATGCTGAGGAGCGCAGAGGGCACCCTACAGAAAGGTAGGGAAACATCCACTTTGTTTGTAGGAGGATCATCTTCTTCTAGGTCCAAGGCGAAAGCCAAGGGAAAGAAGAAGAAGGCCCCCGCCAAACCAAGGGGCGGTGTTGGTAAAGTGGATACGAAGGGAAAAGGCAAAGCAACAAAGATAGCGGGGAAGCTTGTGGATAAGGAAGAATGCTTCTATTGTCATAAGAAAGGACACTGGAAGAATGATTGCAGGGCCTGGAAGGCCAGAACACAGGAATTGAAGCAGGTTGCAGCTTCAGCTTCAGGTGTGTATGTTATTGAAAATTGTCTTTCAATAAACTCTACTTCCTGGGTATTGGATACCGGATCAGGATCTCATATCTGTAATTCTTTGCAGGCGTTGAGAAACCGTAGGGTTTTGAAGGCAGGTGACATGACCCTCAAAGTTGCGAACGGAGCTAGCATGGATGCTAAAGCCGTGGGGGACTATCACCTGGGAATGTCAGATGGACATGTTTTGGTTTTGCGTAATTGCTTTTTTGTACCCAACGCAACTTGTAATATCATTTCTGTATCTTTAGTTTCTAAAGAAGGTTATGAATTTGCGTTTGTAAGTAATGTTGTAAACATTCACCTTAATCAAGTTTTGATTGGGTCAGGTACATTGAGTAATGGTATATACGTGTTAAACCAACCACAAATTTTCAACGTCCAGAATACACACAAAAGAAAGTCTCCGGAAATAAATCAGACTTTCTTATGGCATTGTAGATTGGGTCACATCAATGAGAGAAGGTTGACTAAGTTACATACAGAAGGATATTTGAATGCGTTCGAATATCAATCGTATGCCACTTGTCAATCTTGTCTCAAAGGAAAGATGACAAAGACTCCGTTTACTGGACATGGAGTAAGAGCGAGCGAGCTCTTGGGACTCGTACACAGTGACGTGTGCGGTCCAATGTCTACACATGCCCGAAGCGGACATTCTTACTTCATTACTTTTACGGATGACTTCTCAAGGTACGGTTATGTCTTCTTGATGAAACATAAGTCCGAGGCCTTTGGAAAATTCCAGGAGTATAAGAATGAAGTAGAGAAACAGACCGGCAAAAGTATTAAGATTCTAAGATCGGATCGAGGTGGAGAATACTTAAGTGCCGAATTCCTGGACTATTTAAAAGAGAACGGAATTCTCTCTCAGCTTACTCCTCCATACACCCCGCAACATAACGGTGTATCGGAGAGACGGAACCGCACCCTATTGGATATGGTGCGGTCCATGATGAGTAACGCTGAGTTGCCGCGATCATTCTGGGGGTATGCGCTAGAATCAGCAGCGTACCTTTTGAACCGAGTTCCGACTAAGACTGTGCCTTCCACACCATATGAAATGTGGTGTGGGAAAAGACCCTATCTTAAGCACATTAAGACATGGGGATGTCCGGCTTTTGTCAAAAAGCAGCATGCGGACAAGCTCGAGGCACGCTCAGTACAGTGCAAGTTTGTGGGGTATCCAAAGAACTCAAAAGGATATTTCTTCTACTGTGAAGAGGAACAAAAAGTTCTTGTTTCTCGTCATGCCTACTTCTTGGAAACTGAGTTTTTGGAAAACCAGATAAGTGGGAGCACAGTAGAACTGGAAGAAATTCCAGAACCACGGACTGTTACTGAAAGTTTAGTGGAACCAGAAGGTTCGGAAGAACAGGACATTCCTACGCCGCTCCGCAGAAGTAGTAGGCAGTCTCATCCGCCTGAGAGATACTACGGTTTTCTCATAGACGGGGATAGAGAGGATTGCATCATAGATTATGATGAGCCTACTAGCTTCCAGCAGGCCGTTCAGAGCATTGACTCAGTGAAATGGCTGGATGCAATGCGGACCGAAATGGAGTCCATGTACACCAACAAGGTATGGACGTTGGACATTGCTCCAGACGGGGTAAAACCCGTAGGATGCAAGTGGATCTTCAAAAGGAAGATTGGTGTAGATGGACAGGTTGAGACCTATAAAGCTAGGCTGGTAGCAAAGGGTTTTCGTCAAAGACCTGGCTTGGACTACGACGAAACCTTTTCTCCAGTAGCCATGCTGAAATCCATTCGGATCCTTCTTGCCATTGCTGCCTTCCACGATTATGAGATCTGGCAAATGGACGTAAAGACAGCTTTTCTAAATGGAAATTTAGAGGAGTGTGTCTATATGGACCAGCCAGAGGGTTTCATTCAGAGTGGGAGCAGCGGAAAGGTGTGCAAGTTGCTTAAGTCCATCTATGGACTAAAGCAGGCATCACGGAGTTGGAACATCTGCTTTGATGAGACGGTCAAAGAATTTGGCTTTATCAAAAATCCAGATGAACCATGCATCTATAGTAGATTTGTAGCGAGAACTGTAGTATTCCTCGTTTTATACGTGGATGACATTCTCTTAATAGGAAATGATATTCCTATGCTACAATCTGTCAAGGGGTTCTTGTCACAAAGGTTCTCCATGAAAGACCTGGGTGATGCCTCATACATCCTGGGGATCCGGATCCATCGTGATAGATCCAAGAGGATATTGGGACTTTCTCAGTCCAGGTACATCGACACCGTACTGAAAAGATTCAGTATGGAAGATTCCAAGCGCGGTAACCTACCGGCTTGTCACGGGATCACCCTCTCTAAAGAGATGTCTCCCAAGACTGATTTGGAGAGGGATCGCATGTCTATTATACCCTACGCTTCTGCGGTAGGCTCTATAATGTATGCGATGTTGTGTACCAGACCGGATGTAGCTTATGCACTGAGTGTAGTAAGCCGGTATCAGTCAAACCCTGGGGAGAAACATTGGATAGCGGTAAAGAACATTCTCAAGTACCTGAGGAGGACTAAGGAGATGTTCTTGGTGTATGGCGGAAAGGACCTCCAGATCGAGGCCTTTGCTGACTCCAGCTTCCAGAGTGACAAGGATGATTCCAAGTCCATGTCGGGTTTTGTCTTTACCCTCAATGGAGGGGCGGTGTGTTGGAAGAGTTCCAAACAGGAAACCGTTGCAGACTCGACGATGGAAGCGGAATACATCGCTGCATCTGATGCCGCAAAAGAAGCTGTCTGGATGAGGAAGTTCTTGAAAGAACTTCAGGTGGTTCCGTCCATTGTTGATCCAATACCTCTGTATTGCGACAACAACGGGGCTATAGCTTTAGCGAAGGAACCCAGGTCCCATCAGAAATCCAGGCACATCTTAAGGCGGTATCACCTGATCAGGGAGATCGTAGATCGCCAGGAGATCGAGGTTCGGAGAGTCGCCTCAGAAGATAACACTGCTGATCCATTCACCAAGGCCCTGCCCCAGACTCAGTTCGAGCGGCTGATCGAGATGATAGGTCTTCGATACGCCAGTACATGGCCTTAGTGCAAGTGGGAGATTGTTAGTGTATATGCCCTAGAGGCCATTACTGTATCATACTAGTTTGTATATTACTTAATGGATGCTTGGGATATTCACCTTGTATATACAATCTTGCTCAAAATAGTAGTATGCTACTTGGTTTGTTTCTACTTCAATGTGTACTTGTGTTTATTTCAGTATATCACTTATACGCATTAGTGGAGCCCTTAGGATCTTTGCTTGATTACCAGCGTTGTGATGGCAGTCACACTAGTGGGGGCTGGGTAATCTATAAGCACATCCTTATTCAGGTCCCTGGTCGCAGGACTATCGAGACAGGGCATCGATACTCCGGAGTAGACCAGCGCATGCGCTTCTCATCCCAGTGTGGGAGACGGTCTGTCCCACAGCCGTCAGTACGTCGTACTTGAGATAGTATGCGGGTGCTCGTTAGGTTACGGGTACACTGGACAGGACTCGTCGGGAACTGACTAGTTGGTATTATACCTATCGTCAGTTATCAGTTCCCAGGTGACATGAGTACAGCTTAGTCCGCTGACTTGACACTGTCACTCCGCCTCGAGTGTGTTCCCACTGTACTTTGATCACTACCCTACCACGGCTCAAAGGAGTCGTGCAAACAGGTGGTGGTTGGGTGCAGTCCCGAAGCACTTGGAGGCAGTGACGGTTAGACAGGATTCGTCTCTCCCGGTATTGGGGGTTGACATCGCGCTGTGTCTAGGAGAGCCATTACACGAGTAGTCCCTGGCCAGGGCAAACGAGATATACTGGTAGGTTTCCAGTGTTATCTCAGGGTGTATTGGGCTTCACTCCGGCACGACTTGTACCGCTATTGGGGGACTGACGTTTACCGCCCCCTAGGCCCGCCATGCGATGTATCAGACGAACAGACCGGACTGTGCGGAGAATGTCACGCTCAGGCTCAGTAGGAGTTCAGATGGGTTTCGCCTCGTCGGTCTTCTTGTCGGCATTACCTGGGGACCGTTACGCACAGCTAGTGCCGCTTGCGGTCTGTGGTTAAACCCACTGCCAGCGTAGTGTCGAGTCTTTAGAGTCCCACACAGAAAGCTTTTCGCCTTTAGGCAAAAGAGTAGAGGTCGCATGGTATTGCGACAGGTCGCATGGTTTTGCGACAGGGTTCGGTCACATCCGTGCACTTGTGCACGTACAGTGTCCGGACAGTTTACACTAGCGGGCTTTGGTTTAAGCCAGATCCTAGTGTACCTTATGGGATTGGATTTATCCAGTTTGCATTCGTGTTCCTCGGAACGCGGATGCGGGTGTGTATGCACAGTTGACAGGGAGGCAGAGGCAGTGGATTCTCATTAGGGTTGTTGACAGTTGACCGTTGACTTTTGACTTTTTGCTCAACCCTAATGAGAATATGATATGTGATTAACTATTATATTAATTAAGTATTATGGTGATATGGTTGTTGACTTGTTGACTTTTGTTGACTTGTTGACTTTGGTGACTTGTTGACTTTTGTTGACTTGTTGACCGGTTGACTAGGCTTGACTAGTTGACCATCATGATAACCATGGTTATCATTTCATGCCAAAGACTTTTTTCTTGCTTGCTTTTTGAGTAAAATGAGTGCATGATATGATAACCTTATGGTTGCTTCTAACCATCACCAAAAGACTTTTTTGATATGATGAGTTATGATCACTTTGGATTATGAGAGGGTGAGAGAGAAAAGAGAGCCTCATTCTTTCTTGCTCATTCTCTCTCTTGTTCTTGAGCTCTCCCCTTGCTCTCACCCTCAACCTCTTGCTCCCTCTCTTGATCTATGGTTCTCTTGTCTCATGAGTTGAGAATCAAGAACCATAGATAAAATCCCATTCTATTTCCTCTCTACTCATTCTAGTTCACTAGGTTTGGCAAACCAAGTGAACTAGTTTCTTCAAAGACCGAAGAAGGAGCTAAAGGTTGGAGCTTTCAAGTGGATCTATCTTCGGCGTACGGAGACGACGAGAAGGAGCCATCGGACCACCACCGGAGCTTGAAGAGAAGGAGTTCAAGACAAGCTAGGTATAACCATCTCTATCCGAGTAGCTAAATATCTTTAGCTTAGTATGCTAGTTTTAGTTTAGGTAACGATCCCGACCATAAGTTAGTCCATGTTGCCTCTTGCGATAAAAATTCGTTTTTTATACCGTTTCCGCCTCCCCGTAAGAACCGGGGGTCGCAATATGGACTTACACTGTTTGCACGACTCAGTAGAGCCGTGGTAGGGTGGCAATCAAAGTACAGTGGGAGAATACACAAGAATCTATGACGATCTCGGGTCTACAGACTAACCTGTACCAGTGTCACCTGAGAACTGCTATCCGACGATAGATATAATTCCATATAGGAGTTCTCGGTGAGTCCGTCCAGTGTACCCAGTCACCACTGAGCACCTGTATATGATCTTGATGTCAAACATCAATGAATGTAGGAACATTCATCGCCCATCGTATGTGTCTAGTATCATATACGCTAGTCTACTCTGGTATATCAATGCCCCGTCTCGATACACCTACGACTAGGGAATTTTCAGGATATTCTTATAGACTACAGATGTCCCACTAGTATGATCTCCATCATAATCAGAATAGTCAAGCCGATATCCTCTTGGCTTTACCAGCATGTATGAATGAATAAAAGCTTGATCAAATCAACATGTCAGATAAAGAAGAACCAGATAGCATACTATCATGTCGAGCAAGAATGTATACTGAATATATATACATGTACAAATACATCCACTATCATATAATGGCCTCTAGGGCATACATATATCCAACAATCTCCCACTTGCACTAAGGCCAGTTATTGGCGTATCTCATACCCAACATCTCAAAAAGTCGCTCATGCTGCGGCTGAGGGAGTGCCTTGGTGAATGCATCCGCGGCGTTATTCTTTGTGTCTACTCTCCTAATCTCGATCTCGCGGCGATCTACAATCTCCCGGATCAAATGAAAACGCCTCAGGATGTGTCTGGACCGCTGATGGGATCTGGGCTCCTTGGCTACCGCCATAGCCCCATTATTATCACAATACAAAGGTATTGGATCAATAATGGTTAGAACAACTCCTAGCTCCGAGACGAACTTCTTCATCCAGACGGCTTCCTTGGCGGCATCATTCGCAGCAATGTACTCAGCTTCCATCGTAGAGTCTACAACGGTATCCTGTTTGGAACTCTTCCAACTTACCGCCCCTCCGTTGAGGGTAAATACAAACCCAGAGATAAATTTGCTGTCGTCCTTATCGCTCTGGAAGCTCGAATCGGTAAAGGCTTCCATTTGGAGATCTGCATTACCATACACCAAGAACAATTCTTTAGTCCTTCGTAAGTACTTAAGAATGTTCTTCACAGCTGTCCAGTGGTTCTCCCCTGGGTTGGATTGATACCTGCTTACAACACTAAGTGCATAAGCTACATCTGGGCGTGTACATAACATCGCATACATTATAGATCCTACTGCCGAAGCATAGGGTATAACGCTCATGCGAGCTCTCTCTTCATCGGTCTTTAGACAAGAATCCTTGGAGAGAGTGACCCCATGGCAAGCGGGTAAGGCACCCCACTTGGTGTCTTCCATACTAAACCTTTTTAGGATGGTTTTGATGTACCTGGTTTGGGACAATCCCAATAACTTTTTGGATCTATCCCTATAGATCCTTATGCCCAGGATGTATGTGGCATCACCCAGGTCCTTCATGGAGAACCTTAGTGATAAGAAAAATTTGACCGATTGTAGCATAGGAATATCATTTCCTATCAGAAGAATGTCATCCACGTACAGTATGAGGAATGTGACAGCTCTTCCTACAACCTTCTTATAAACACAAGGTTCATCTGGATTTTTGATGAAATCAAACTCTTTGATAACATCATCGAAACAGATGTTCCAACTCCAAGATGCCTGCTTTAACCCATATATGGATTTAAGCAATCTACATGCTTTCCCGCTGCTCCCACTGTCAATGAAGCCCTCTGGCTGATCCATATAAACGCATTCTTCTAAATCTCCATTTAGAAATGCTGTTTTAACGTCCATCTGCCAGATTTCATAGTCGTAGTGAGTAGTAATAGCAAGTAGGATCCGAATGGATTTAAGCATGGCTACGGGCGAAAAAGTTTCGTCATAGTCCAAACCTGCTCTTTGACGAAAACCCTTCGCCACAAGTCTTGCCTTATAGGTCTCTACCTGCCCATCTACACCAATCTTTCTTTTAAAGATCCATTTGCATCCCACAGGTTTTACCCCATGGGGTACAACGTCCAAAGTCCATACTTTGTTGGTGTACATAGACTCCATTTCGGATCTCATGGCATCCAGCCACTTCACAGTGTCTCCATTCGTGATAGCTTGCTAAAAACTGGTAGGATCATCATCATCCATGATGCAGTCTTCTCTGTCAGCATCAATGAGGAAACCGTAGTACCTATCCGGTGGGCGATAAGTCCTACCAGACCTTCGGAGTGGCCGAGGTTCCTCAGTTTCTATTGCAACAGCCGGTTCAACCAAATCGTCATTTGTAGTTTGTGTCTCCAGAACCTCTTCTACATCTACCACCTTGCCATCATCTTTATCTGTGAAAAACTCTTTTTCCAAGAATGTGGCATGTTGAGAAACAAACACCTTTTGTTCCTCTTTGTGGTAGAATAGATATCCATAAGAATTCTTTGGATATCCCACAAAGTTACACATGACTGATCGTGTCTCGAGTTTGTCCGCATTCTGCTTTTTAACATAGGCCGGGCAACCCAAAATCTTAATTCTCTTAAGAGATGGTCTCTTCCCATGCCATATCTCATATGGCGTGGTAGACACGGTTTTGGTTGGAACCCTGTTCAGTAGAAACGCTGCAGTCTCCAATGCGTGCCCCCAAAACGAGACGGGTAACTCAGCGTCACTCATCTTGGACCGGACCATAACTAATAGGGTCCTATTCCGTCGTTCTGACACACCGTTGTGCTGTGGTGTGTAGGGAGGAGTGAGCTGAGAGAGAATCCCATTCTCTTTTAGGAAGTTTGCAAATTCTGTACTGAGATACTCACCACCTCGATCTGATCGAAGCATCTTGATACTCAAGCCGGTTTGTTTTTCTACTTCTTGTTTATATTCAATGAATTTCTCGAAAGCTTCAGACTCGTGCTTGAATAAAAATACATGACCGAATCTGGAGAAATCGTCAGTGAATGTAATGAAGTATGAAAAACCGCCTGTAGCCTGTGTAGACATTGGCCCACATACATCACTATGTATGAGGCCTAGGAGCTCAGTAGCTCTTTCTCCGTGTCCGGTAAACGGAGTTTTGGTCATTTTACCCTTGATACAAGACTGGCAAGTCGCATAAGATTTATATTCAAAAGAGTTTAAATATCCATCTTAGTGTTACTTGTTTAGTCTTGTTTCGTTAATATGACCAAGTCTACAGTGCCAAAGAAAAGCATCATTTAATTCTGAAAGTTTTCTTTTATTAGTGCGTTGTATACTGAAAACTGTGTGTTGATTTAGGACGTATATCCCGTTATTAAGTGTACCATACCCAACCAACATTTGATTCAGGTGAATGTTCATAACATTGTTCTGCAATACAAAATTATATCCTTCATTGTCTAACAAAGAAACGGATATTATATTACAAAGCATACTTGGTACAAAATAACATGGATTCAAAACCAAAATACATCCAGATGGCAACCCCAAGTGATACTCTCCCACTGCGACTGTATGTACATTGGAACCATTTCCAACGCGGAGAGTATGGTCACCAGTCTTCAAAACTTTGCTATTTCTCAGCCCCTGCATAGAATTGCAAATGTGAGAACCTGAACCGGTATCCAATACCCAGGAAGCAGAGTTTATTGAAAAACAATTTTCTGTTACAAACGCACCTGAAGCAGAAGCATCCCAATGCTTCTTCTTGAGATTTAAGTACTCCGTGCAGTTGCGCTTCCATTGTCCTGTCTTGTGGCAATGAAAACATTCGCCTTTCCCTGAGTCTCCAGCTTTGGACTTTTCCTTTCCCTTCACCTTCTTAACTCCACCCTTAGGTTTGGTGGGCTTCTTCTTTTTCTTTCCCTTGGCCTTAGCTTTCGGGCGAGAAGAGGAAGACTGTCCAACAGTCATAACGGGAGTTTTTGCTGACTTCATAGTGCTCTCTGCACTCCTTAACATATTAAGGAGTTCAGGTAGCTCCTTCTCCATTCCATGCATGTTGAAGTTAACTATGAATTGAGCAAAGGTAGAGGGGAGGGACTGCAGAATAATATCTATATATTGTTCATTGTCCATCGTCCATCCAAGGTTCTCAAGCTCTTCTATAAGAGCTATCATCTTCAGAACATGGTCTCCTACTGCTGTGCCAGGGGCCATTCACATCTGAAACAATTTCTTTGATGCTTCGTATCGCAATACGTGGGATTGCTCTCCATACAACTCCTTTGTATGGAGCAATATGGTTTGAATGTCCATATTCTCGTGCTGCTTTTGATGTATATTGTCCATCGATGCAAGCGCGAGGCATTTGGCCGTGGCACAATCAGCATCCCATGCCTTGCGGACTTCTTTGTCCGCAACTGAGGATTTTGGACCTGAGACGGGCGAGGCTGAAGCCGTGAGGACATATGATACTTTATCATAAGTCAAGGCTATTTTCAGATTCCTCAGCCAGTCTTTATAATTGGTCCCATTCAGTTTGTTTTTATCTAGTAGAAACTTGAGTCTAGTCATTGGTATCTGCCATTAAGAGAGAGAAAAGAATACACTCAGCGAAAGCTCTTGCATAGATCAGATTGGTTATTATCTTGTCTAATCGATGTTTCCCACTGCTTTTATCGAGTTTTTCTTTCAAACCTTAAAAAGAAAAACTAGCCAGGATTAATTACAGTCTATAACTTCGCTAACCGTTCAGCCAGGCCAGTGTCGGTACTTGAGGGAGGTTCCCCGTGCTTTCGCACGGACCTAATTGAAGTAAACCTCGTTTTCCCAGAGGCGGAGCCCCGTTAACACCTTTCTAGACACCTAATAAGTTAGCTAATTCTAAACTGTAAAACTCTCCTAGGAGCAACTATTGCCCACAGTGGGATCGGGATCCAACCATCACATGGAAGGTATGCAATCTCATTGCAAATTTCAACTATTGAAATTCCCGATGTGGTTTTTACCCCTAGCACTCGTGACCTTGGCTAAGGTCAACAAATCACGAGTACTAGTCAAGCTCAACCCGTCATTTCTTCATTAATTAGACCCGTTTACATGACCCTTGGCTAAGGTCAACAAAGTCATATGCCCGTCCTAATTAATCTGCATCATATGCATTTATAGGAAGACATCACTTAGCTACCGTACACTACGCCTTGGCTAAGGTCAACAAACGTAGTACGAATACTAAGTACTCTACTTCCTAAAATGACGGAGGGTTGAGAATGATTTTTAAAAAAATCTTTAACGCTTTGAACTCGATATCGTCGTAGAATCAAATGGTTTTCAAAAGGAGTGGCTTAAGCTCCGCAGTTTTGAAATGTAGCTTTTTCATAAATAGCCGAGTGGTTTTTAAATCCGATTCTACAACATCTTTTTAGGTTTATTTTCTTTACATTAATCACATTAATATAATCCCATCATTTAAGTCCTTAAGCCAATCACAGAAAAGAAACGAAAATAACACGTACGCTTATGCCATCCGCATTCGCCACAATGTTCCGTTATGCACCGTTAGGTTACTTAACTAACGACATACCGGGACGGGACTAGCGCGGGTGTAAAACATAAGCAACGTCTACTATATATCATATATATAATAGGTCATTCGTCTCAGATATCACAGAACACAGGCATCAGAAACATAGATATAATGTGGGATATACTAGGACATCCGTATTTTGTATTTAGCCAGAATAGATAATACGGATTCCACAGTCGCGATGAATAGCCAAGCCAACACCGTGGACCTCTACGAGAGCGGCAAGCGATCCTACCAATTCTGGAGTTTAAGAGACCCGGTCTCGACTCCTCGAGATGGCCTCCCACTGAACCCCAGAACCCGGTCACCTGTGCTCCCCTCCTTGGGTCCATCCTAATGCGGAAAAGGTAAATAATATACAACACTGGTGACACAACCTCAACCCGGAAGTGCCCCAAATAAAAGAATATTACATTACATTTGAATTTACATGAATGAAAATATAAAAACTCTCATCTCACATAAAACCCCCCGGCTATTCGATCGCAACAATCCTGCACATCATATCTCAGCAACACATAATATCTCATATCATCAACGTAAGTAAGTATGCGTACCCCGATTGTCGTTGATGTATAGCAACGAAACCGGCGATATCGAACATACTAAACATACGGTCATAGAAAAGAAAGTGTAAAACTACAATATTTGGAATCCACTTTCTCATTAGACATCATAAATGCGAAATATCACATACTTCGTATTTCATGCCTAAACTATATGAATTCCACATATTGTATCACATTCCAGATAGTTAGACAGTATTAAAGTTTTCGAACGAACGATCAAGTACCCAAGATTCACTAAAGCTCAACACTTGAGCAGAGTTCAAAAACCCGGAGTGTGACACAGTAGTAGCGGTCCAGCCGTAGAAGGGTCAAGCCAACGCCTCACATGTAGAACGCCGTACTGCCCCAAACCCTAAGGTTCAAAGCGCAGTTCAAGACGGTCACATAATCGAGTTAAGGTTTGTTGTCTTCTAGAGGGTCCACCACAAAACTTGCACGTATCTCCAAAGTATTTAAACCCCGTGAAAAGTGAGCAAATTAGACTCGTTCGAACACTAAAATACTTTCTAATTTACCCGGAAAAGAAACGAAATGAAAATTTCGATCGAATCGACGAGTCCATAAACCATCTCCAGAATATACAGTACTAGATTCAGATTAAACATACTTAAAGCAACATACAAGCAGTGATAAGAGTTACTGTGCAAATAGGAGGCAATGAAAACACTGTACGGCCGCGGAGCCGCTGTTCACACCATAATATTATATTATTATAGTCCCTATTCTTATTCTTTTTATAAATAAACAGGTTCTTTTGACGCATGTCTGCTACATGTTACAGGTTACAGGTTCCTTGAGCTAAAACAGTGAAAAAGATAAAAGACGACGCAAAAATGAGACTTTGACCAACAAAGAGAAGGATCTTGATTAAGCCTACATAAAAGATAAAGTCCACAAAGTGCAAGGCAGCAAAAGGTCCAAGATTACAAAGCGAACGGTTAAAAGTCCACCGCAATTGTTCACTGGAAGATCTGGAGGAACCTAGAATCCAAATTAAGAAAAGACATAAAGAAACAGGAAGTACAAGATACCAGAAGCCCACAACAGAAGCCTTAAAGCACAAACCTTCCTTTTGGCCGCGGAACCGCGGCCAAACCAGGTCTAATGCCGCGGTTCCGCGGCAGTGATGAGCAATTAGGGGATGGAAATTTTAGCATATCTTGGGCGGCTTTGACTAGGTCTTTTCTTAGGGGTATTTTTGTAATTTCAGACATGCGAAACAAATGTAACCCTAGGGTTTCCTATTCTTTATAAATAGGAATTCTAATCATTGTAATTCCTCATGCCTCCTTTTAATAATAAATTTTAGAACTCTTTTGGAGAGCATCGGTGCTTCTTTTCCATTCAGAAATTCAGATCTGACAAACCTGCATGGATGATTGGAGGGATCCATCTGTAAGTAATTTAATTTCTTGTTCTAGTTTAGATTTTAATTCCTTGCCTTAGATGTTAGCTTTGGGAAGGGCTTTTGAGAGATGAGATCTCTCATCCCTTTCTTACCCATCACATAGAATCTATAGGACTCCATGCATACACGCACACACTGCGCCCTTCGGCACCCTATCCCTCGAGGTAGCGGTGATACCGTAGTATAAAGGCTCAGTTGCGCGCGTTTTCCATGGAGGTTAGGGTAAGGATCTCTAAAGGAAGGACAAGAACCTAGAGGAAGGAACACCTTCCCGAATGGATCTAATCCCCTTTATTGATAATTACCATAACTCCTCTTAGATCCTAATCTGGGTATAGGAAGCGTTGAGATTTATTTACATTTCCAAACCATTCCTAAACCTAATCCTAGCAAGATTTAGATCTAGATAATTGCCCTAGGATAATTTAGGTTTTTAGATTTAATAACAACTCCGAACACCCTTCGGAATTAACTCGTAAGAACGAATCGGATATTCACAACATCCATGTGGACCGACCCGTACTCACCGGCTAGCTTCATGCGACGCCGTTCTTGATTGCGGTTATAAATATTTTTTGATCTATCTTTTAGAAAGCGCAAGCACGCTAAATCTTATTCAATCAAATGGCGCCGTTGCCGGGGATGGCGTAGAATTTTCTTTTCGCAATTTCGGGTTAATCATAAAATTTAAAATTTCATAAAAATCTAAAAAATCCAAAAAAATATAAAAATATATATAATTTTTTATTTTTGGAAGGGATAATTTGTTGTTTTAATTTTGCAGGATTTACAAAGACGATCTGGAAATTTCCAGAAGGCGAAACAGAAATCAAAAGATCAAAACAGAAGGGGAATCAAATAATAGAACAGTGAAATTTTTTTGGAGACCCAATTCCCTCATCCCGCCGCGATTCCGCGGCCAAAACCCACCTTAGGCCGCGGAACCGCGGCCTTCTAGTGGAATCAGAGCGTCAAATTTTTTTTGGGGATTCGTGCTGATTAGACTGCCGCGAAAACGCGGCAATAACGTGTTTATACCGCGGAACAGCGCTCTTTTGGTGAGATCATCCTACGAAATTTGCATTGTAAGCTCTCTGTTATTTCTCCTCTGCAAATTTTAATATATTTTCTGAATAATGCCTGCAAGATTTTGTGTGCTTTAAAAATATATTCTCTTCCATATAACGAGTCTTGTGCAGGATTTTTGGGCCCCGATCAAAATTAAAATTGATTGCAAGTAATCTTTTTTGTTGCATATCTTTTCTCGAATATCTTTTTGTAACAATTTTTTCCAAATAAAGATTCTTGTGATATGCTTCAAATAATAACCAATTGCAAGTAATATTTTGCTGTTGCATATCTTTTCTATAAAATATTTTGCTGTTGCATATCTTTTCTCTAAAATCTTTTTGCAACAATTCTTTCCAAATAAAGATTCTTGTGATATGCTTAAAACAATAATTGATTACAAGTAATGTTTTGCTGTTGCATATTTTGTGTTGAAAATCTTTTTGCAACAAATTTTTCCTAATAAAGAAAAAAAGAATAAAAAAAAAAGAATAAGGAAAATTTTGTAGAAACTTGCAAAGTTTTTTTTTGCCACAAATAATCCTTGCACCACCTACCTTTTTCATTTTCTCTTTCTTCTATCATGGGTACCCCACATCATAAATCACTTGCCGAACTTTGGTATCCCGAACCTAATTTTGCGTCATATGTCAATGTGTTCGGTCAATTTAAAAACGATCCCTCCATGCCTAAAAAATCTTTGAAAGATCACATAGAGGCGTCTAGGAGAAATAGTTTGACTTTTCAACCTACTTTGTGTCAACCGAGTCAACCTTTACCACCTACATATGTTGATACCACTTCTTCAAGTCCTTCTGTCACTCCTAAGCCGATGTCCATTGCTGAGCATATTGCTCAATCTCGCAGCCGATCTTTCACCCCTCTCCACTCATCTAGTTCTAGGGATCCACACGATTATTCACCTTGTTATCCATATGTTGACCCTACCCCTGCCCAACCACCCACTTCCTACCAGTCATACCCAACCTTCCCACCTTCACTAGACACCGTTTCTACACAGCCTGTTAGGAGTTTTGCATATCCACGCCATTTTGAATCTTTTACCGAAACCCCCTCACCACGTAAGTCTTGTTTGGAAGAGTCGTTGGAAGCGTACATTGCAGCAACAAACAAAATGGTGAGGAATGTGGAAGCGTCCATGGCCGCCCTTATATAACCGAGTGAACCGGTAGCTAGTGTCCCGCTAGCTCCAAATTTTTCAATGTATGAGGCGGCAGTTGGACAGAGTGAGAATGAGAGAGGATTTTCAAATCAAACCTACCCTTACCCAATTGAAGCCCACAACTCCTGTTTTCCATCGATTTCCCTAAATAGTTCACCTGTTGAAAATAAAAATGAGTTGTGTGATTTTGTAGTGTTTGATTTGCCAAATTGTGAGGAACCCCTTTCGAGTGAAACCACACATAATCCTTTTGATCTTTACACCTCCCATCTAGAACCTAAATCGATACCTATCCATGCTTTTGATGAGGTTTCTAAAGAAATCGATTCTCACTTGATTGAGGATATAGACGCCGGGGATATTTCGGATGATGAACCTGTCGATTTAAGTGAAATTTTATGTTCAAATCATCATCCTGGGTTATTAAATGTTTCTCCCGAATCTCATATGCGTCTAGATTTTGATGATAATGGCATGGATGAGTTAAATATTGAGGATAGTATTGAGGAGAGTCTTGAGGATAATATTGAGGTTGAATCATTTTTATTTGATGTGTCTGATTTTCCAATTCATCCTCCTAAACCTTCGACTGCTATATCACCCTCCCTCCTTCCCATCGTTCCGACCCCGCTTGAAGACTGTGAGCTTGAAAATTTTTCCTTTGAATCCAACACAGTTTTCACAGACGATAACACCTACGAGTGTTTCACTTTTTCGGACGATGCTGAAGACTCACCGCCCGAGTTTGAGTCCTTTACATTTTCAGATGAGCCATCAGACTCGGTTGATTATAGTAGTTTCGAACCATTAATGGAATCTTTCAAGTTCGAAACAGTTTACTACGGTGAGAAAGATACTACCCCTAATTCACTCCTTTTCGTCCGTCCTATCATTCCGACCGGACAAATGACCGTTACGCTTTCATCTTCTATACCAAGTTCGGCGTACCCATGTTTTCTTACGAATCTTGAGGGATTTGACCCCATTTCCCGACGGGTTGATAGGTTAGCGCAATCGCTTATAACATATCGGTCATCACATATTGCGCTAATTTATTCACTCAATTTACACCCTCAAGATCGTACTCCACTTCCTTCTTCTTTTCGCCATTCTTCTCCCCCACCGAGACCATATTCTACCATTCTTCTTTCCACACGGTCTCGCGTGCTTCTCATTTTCTTGCACCAACTATACCATTTCCACGATAAGATTTTTGAATGGTTGGTGCTAACTTTTGGCTTGTGCAAGGCCAAGCTTAAGTTTGGGGGAATCTTTGTATATATGTATATATTTTTTGTTTTCTTTTCTATATAAAAAAAAATTAAAAAATTTCAAAACATTAAAAAAAACTATAAATAAATAAATAGGGGAATGCCGGTAGTTTGACCCTCTTGGTTTAGCATGACAGTGAGGACACTGTCAAGTTCAAGTTTGGGGGTATGCTTGGTACGTCTTCTTCCTTCGCATTCATTTGTACATATTTTTGCATTTGCATATTTATTTGAAAACCCATAAAAATTGAAAAATTTCAAAAATTATAAAAATCAATGTATTCAATTTGGTCTAATTGATTTAAGTTTGACAAATGGGTTAATTGGCTAGGAACAACTAGATCTTAGACTTAGTGAATTAAAAACCCTAAAAATAACATTCCTTAAAGTTTAGCGGTAGAAAGTATATGTTTTTGTAGTTTATTTAGAAATAGGCAAATTTTGGGTTCACTTCTTGGGCTAAGTCGAAACAAGGGAAGAGTATTATTGTTCTTATTAGAGTAAAAGTTTGAAAAATAGTTCATAGCTTAAGCCTAGACTCTGAAAATGTATACCCTACAATTTGCACAATCACGCACCTTGAAACTTGGAATAGTAGAAGAGACCTTGAAGTGCTCTTGTCTAAAGTCCTTAGTACAATGAAAATAAAGAAAAAAAAAGTGAATAAAGAAAAAAAAAATGGACACTGGTTTTTGTGATTACTTAAGGCTGTAAAAAAATAGAAAAATATTTAGCAAGGGTGCCTTATCACCTAGTGCCTTAGACCAACTGGTTTGGGAGTCACTGCTAAAGCCTTGGGTGTTGCAAAACTAGGAATTACGCTTAAAAGTGCTAACGCATCTTGTAATCGGTTGTTGGTACCTCAAGAAGTATTAACGGTCGCATGAATGATGTGTAAGCAAATTTCATTTAAAAATTCACTAATTAATAAGTGCTTTGGACAATGGACGAGAGTATGATTGCTTGATTTGAATTTCCAAATGTAGGGATGATATTTACACACACGTGGGGATATGTGATTAGAGTTTAGATAAGAGAAAGGAACGAAGAATAGAACATGTATCTCTAGTAGAGTTGATAGAAATTTCTAAGTGGAGATGAAACCCTAGAAGGAAAACTTAAGAGATGCCAAAAGCTAAGTAGGTCTACATAACATATATAATCTTAAGTTAAATGATAAGGATGCGTGAAGAATATGGGTGGATAATTTACAAGTAAAAGATAATAGAATTCCTTGTTAGAAAACCTAATTGGAGAACAAAAGTTAAGATGCCGAACTGATAGGATTTTGTGGGTGTAATCCGCGGAAAACCCTCAGGAGACAACACTCCTCCTACTAGGGACACCTAGAGGTTTAACGGCTTGTTGCACGAGCTCAGTGCAATCGCGTTTCCCTACGAAAGTGCTGTTAGGATTTTAGTGAATAAAAATAAGTTTGCTCGAGGACGAGCAAAAGATAAGTTTGGGGGTATTTGTTCACACCATAATATTGTATTATTATAGTCCACATTCTTATTCTTTTTATAAATAAACAGGTGCTTTTGACGCATGTCTGCTACATGTTACAGGTTACAGGTTCCTTGAGCTAAAACAGTGAAAAAGATAAAAGACGACGCAAAAATGAGACTTTGACCAACAAAGAGAAGGATCTTGATCAAGCCTACATAAAAGATAAAGTCCATAAAGTGCAAGGCAGCAAAAGGTCCAAGATTACAAAGCGAACGGTTAAAAATCCACCGCAATTGTTCACTGGAAGATCTGGAGGAACCTAGAATCCAAATTAAGAAAAGACATAAAGAAACAGGAAGTACAAGATACCAGAAGCCCACAACAGAAGCCTCAAAGCACAAACCTTCCTTTTGGCCGCGGAACCGCGGCCAAACCAGGCCTAATGCCGCGGTTCCGCGGCAGTGATGAGCAATTAGGGGATGGAAATTTTAGCATATCTTGGGCGGCTTTGACTAGGTCTTTTCTTAGGGGTATTTTTGTAATTTCAGACATGCGAAACAAATGTAACCCTAGGGTTTCCTATTCTTTATAAATAGGAACTCTAATCATTGTAATTCCTCATGCCTCCTTTTAATAATAAATTTTAGAACTCTTTTGGAGAGCATCGGTGCTTCTTTTCCATTCAGAAATTCAGATCTGACAAACCTGCATGGATGATTGGAGGGATCCATCTGTAAGTAATTTAATTTCTTGTTCTAGTTTAGATTTTAATTCCTTGCCTTAGATGTTAGCTTTGGGAAGGGCTTTTGAGAGATGAGATCTCTCATCCCTTTTTTACCCATCACATAGAATCTATAGGACTCCATGCATACACGCACACACTGCGCCCTTCGGCACCCTATCCCTCGAGGTAGCGGTGATACCGTAGTATAAAGGCTCAGTTGCGCGCGTTTTCCATGGAGGTTAGGGTAAGGATCTCTAAAGGAAGGACAAGAACCTAGAGGAAGGAACACCTTCCCGAATGGATCTAATCCCCTTTATTGATAATTACCATAACTCCTCTTAGATCCTAATCTGGGTATAGGAAGCGTTGAGATTTATTTACATTTCCAAACCATTCCTAAACCTAACCCTAGCAAGATTTAGATCTAGATAATTGCCCTAGGATAATTTAGGTTTTTAGATTTAATAACAACTCCGAACACCCTTCGGAATTAACTCGTAAGAACGAATCGGATATTCACAACATCCCTGTGGACCGACCCGTACTCACCGGCTAGCTTCATGCGACGCCGTTCTTGATTGCGGTTACAAATATTTTTTGATCTATCTTTTAGAAAGCGCAAGCACGCTAAATCTTATTCAATCAGCCGCGGCCTAAGCAAGTATTTGCCGCGGTTCCGCGGCAGTTTGTAGGAATCATGGCTTCGTATTTCACAGGATTTCTTAGTTTTTCCTGCTGTATTTTTTAAGTATTTTTAATTCTGAAAAATGTCAGATTTTAAAAATTGTCCAGAGAGGGTCTTGAAACGTCGTATTTTGATCCGATCGGGATTTTTACTTCGTAAAAGTGTCGCCTAATGTTCTAGGTCGGGTCTGATACCAATATTAGGATTACCTAGCACCCTATGTAGAGTTTGGAAGCATCACATGTCACAAAGTTTAAATTTTTATGGTGCTAAGCAAGCATACAAAGGGTTCGATCCTAGAAAATTAGGGTTTCAAAAGTTAAAGGCAGTAAAAACTAGGGTTTCGAGACTACAACCTTTGTAGCTCCCTTCGCTAGAATCTTTGGCCTCTCGGGTGTTGGAGGAAGGTCCTCCTGAAGTCTTCTCGGGTCCACCACGATCCACCCGAAGTTCCTAGTCCAAGCTCGCAACTTCACTTTTCAAGATGAGAAATGAAGAGAACACTCTAAACAAGTTGGCTAAACTTGTGTAGAATGATGTTGTGGTTACGATTCTCACTTCAAAAACCTTTCTTAATGTGTGTTTTGCTCACTAGAAGAAACTAGAGAGCAAAGGAAGAAGGAGGAGGAAGATGATGGCTTTTCTTTTGAAGAAGTGGAAAAAATTAACCATTGAAAAGAAATGAAATATATCTGTATATATTTTATATCTTCTCATATCAAACCATGGTTAAATGTTTGAGTTATTATTTCATTAGGGTTTAAAACATAGAAGGAAAGTTTAATCCAAGGTTAAGGGTAGGGAAGGATGGTTAGGTTAAAGAAGAATGTAGAAGCAAGTCAAGAATTATCCTTTCCTTTTCCATTTTGTTTTAAACACAAAATCAAATAATAATCCATATATTTATCCATGGTGTGAGTCTTATATTGCCACCATTTTCCATGTGTAATCAACCATGATAGATGGTGTATGTATGTATGTATGTATGTATGCACATCCATATGTGCATGAAACTAAAAGAAAGATAGCATACATGCATGCATACATCCATCATCAACAAGAAAAGGTTTCAAGTGAGAAAACTAATGGTTAATTGATAAATCAACACTTGATTTATCAATCCGGCCATATCACATATGACCCCACCAAAAGCAAGCCGCCCGATCAATGTTCGGTATCCTATACGCGCATTTTAATCGGGTCGATGCACATATCGCATACGCGCATCACAACGTTTCGCCTGGACTAGGTAACTCCTTTGTGGGACTCTAATACTCGTCAATACGCCGGCAGTGGGTGATGATCATATCAAGCACCCCAAGCCGCAAGCGGTCAGCTAAACGTAACGGCCACCCGGGTATTGAGCGATCAGAATAAAACAAGCGAACCTGCTACAACTCTCGTCGAGCCAACCGGGAACACTACCGTACAGTTCGGTGTCTTCGTCAGATATGCTGCATATCGAGCCTAGGGATGGTCACGTCGACCCCAATAACTCAATAAGTCGTGCCGGTGAATGGTCTATAACAGATCGAGAAACTACTGATAACACTTATCAGCAAATCTCAGCAGCCCTGGCCAGGGACTTACTGATATAACCAGTCGGGCACAGCACAGCATCAACTCCCAATACCGGGAGAGACAAAACCCCTCCTATCGCTCATTGCCTTCGTGTGTCTCGGGACTGTACCCAACGGCCACCTGTTTGCACGACTCAGTAGAGCCGTGGTAGGGTGGCAATCAAAGTACAGTGGGAGAACACACAAGACTCTATGACGATCTCGGGTCTACAGACTAACCTATACCAGTGTCACCTGAGAACTGCTATCCGACGATAGATATAATTCCATATAGGAGTTCTTGGTGAGTCCGTCCAGTGTACCCAGTCACCAATGAGCACCCGTATATGATCTTGATGTCAAACATCGATGAATGTGGGAACATTCATCGCCCATCGTATGGGTCTAGTATCATATACGCTAGTCTACTCTGGTATATCAATGCCCCGTCTCGATACACCTACGACTAGGGACTTTTCAGGATATGCTTATAGACTACAGATGTCCCACTAGTATGATCTCCATCATAATCAGAGTAGTCAAGCCGATATCCTCAGGGCTTTATCAGCATGTATGAATGAATAAAAGCATGATCAAATCAACATGTCAGATAAAGAAGAACCAGATAGCATACTATCATGTCGAGCAAGAATGTATACTGAATATATATACATGTACAAATACATCCACTATCATATAATGGCCTCTAGGGCATACATATATCCAACACCCCCAATCCTTTGCCTTGGCCGAAACCCTAGCCCTTGCTGCCCTTCTCTCTCTCTCTGCCTCATTTTCACTCCAAAAGCTTCAAAAAAAATTCATCAAAAATCATGAAATATTCACACAAACTCATAATTAAATTCATACCCATTTTTCCTTAAGCCTAAACTAGCATGGATCTTCAAGAAAAACATCATTTTGGAGAGTTAAATTTCGAGGTTTTTGCTAGTTTGTGATCTTGTTTGTGAGGTATAAATCCTAACCCTAATCTTTTAATTTGTTGCTTAATACTTTAAGCTAGCTATTTAAGTGGTTATTATAGCTTTAAAGTTCATGTTTAGTTAATTCATGATAATTATTATGAAATCAAGATAGGGTTTTGATGTGTTTAAGTGGTTAAGCAAGATGTGTAGACTTGGAAAAGTTAAGCAAATTGTGAGAATGATATTTTCTATTTTTCCTAATTGTCTTTTAAGCTTAATCGCAAACTAGGTTTTTCTAAATCATTTTTGGTCAAGATTAAAATTATGGAATTTATTTGGATCGCTAAGTTAAGCTACTTTGTGTTGTTTGAAATGGCTAGAATTGTTAAATATCTAGATTTGTGCTAAATTTTCGATATGGTTGCTTACTTGGTTTTCGGCAAAATTTGACATGAGTTTTAATAGAAGTGGAGATGACGTGAATATTACTATATACGATAATTATTGTGTTGTAAATGAGTATTGGTACTGTTGGGTTTTTGGCGTAGCGGTTTTCATGTATAGCACCCAATTTAGGGTTTTGGCTTTGTTTTTCCAGTATTTGGATTCTTGGTTTTGAGTTATGCTATTGTATTTGGTCGTTGGATGTTTGTACGTCAACGACGAGGGTTGTTTGGTGGTTTTGCATGCGTAGGCTATAGGTTCTAACCTATGAGCGCACCGCGTGCCGTATTTGGATTTCGGAATTTGATGTTAATAGCATTACGATTTCATATTGATTGTAGGTACCTTCGTATGGATTCCGTGACGACGAAGCGCATCGACTACGGTTAAGCGAGGAGTTTAGCAGGTGAGTAGATTTATATCTACGGGGGAAGTCGGGTGGATGGCGTATAGCACCACCGCAAACATTGATATGGAATATCGTTTGATTATTTTATCTTGATAATGATATGCGATGGACATGATTGTAGGATTTACAAACGATAATATGATAGAATGCTAATAGACATTTTGACATATGAGAATATGAAATGATAAGTGAATCATGATAGGTACGATTTAAAAGAGAACAAGTGTGACGTTCATATAATGCGATACGAGATATTAATGTGATGAACGAGTATACGATGTGATATGATGACTTAGTGTGATATGTCATTTTATCGATTCGAGTCGATATGAGATTGTTGATACCTTTGTAGGTCCCCTGATACGAGTTTGAAATGGATGTGACCTGAGAGATAGGTATATTTTTATATGGATAATGTGTTGCATTTTGAGTGATATGACGTACGAGACTTTGATCCATACCACGATGTTGTATAGGTTAATAGGATCCCTATTTGTTTATTGCCGCCGTACGTAGATTACCGTACGCGACGAGTTTTACCTGTTGATTTATCCATACCCTTGTTTAGAGGATGCCGTACGATGGTTTGTACCGTACGTGATGTTGTGTGGCTGGATGTCAATTGAGGGATTCAGCAACTCGGACATATTGTAGACACGTATACCTTATAGCTTTAAGTTGACGATGTACTTTATGCTACGTTAATGTTATTCTCATTACATTACATACACCTGTGCTAGTACACGTACACCATTATCGATGATGCGTATGTTGCACATACACAGATTGCCGGCTCACACACTTCATCATCGATAATTGCGATGTCACTACAGAGTAGAATTGCTACATCATGCTTTGATATATTTGCTATGTTCATATCATTGTTCCACGTTGCATGAGATATACGTACATGCTTGCATCCTGTTAATTGTTGCATATATACTGACAGGTACACCCACATACTTGGTTACAGCTACATGTATTTTATGCATACATATTGACATGTACACCCACATATCTTTCTATAGCTGCATATACCCATAAGTGGTGTTGTATTGACATGTGATTTTGAGATGTTGATTATTGTGCTATTGCACTTATGAAATGCATCATACATACTTGCTTACATGTAGATACTTATACCTTGCTATAGTTACATGTACACCTCATATGATACTGCACTTGATTTCGGAGGATTTGGGAACCGCATGAAATATTTTAAAACTGATTCGTTTAAAAGAGCGGTTTTCACTTAATATGTTCATATTGCTGTTTTATGTTGCATATATCAGTTTTTCATGGATTTACGCATTGAGATATGGATTTCATATGATTTATGGTTTTGAGGACCGTGGGGGTATTTCAAGAAACTATGTATTGTTTGAAAACCCGGTTTCTTTTGATACAATATTTCGATGCGTCCACCATGAGATTTCTCGGTTCTGAGATTTAAGATATATACCCGATGAGAGGAGTGTAGTGGGCCGTGTGCGGGTACATGGTGGACCCCGGTACGGTTCCCCTCGGCAAGAAGTTCGCAAATGATAGGAGATGAGCCTGGAAGGCTGGGCAAGTACCTACTGTTGATAGTATTTGGACTCGGCAGTCATCGTGGGGATACCGACCGAGTGATGTACAGATATGACATCAGGGCCAGTCGTGGGGACGGTGCCTGAGGGATGAGGATTTACGTGTCAATGCTAGACACGGGTTTCATGATGTTTCGAGTGTCGAGGTTAGACACTCAGGTTTCAATGATTTTGTTGTGTCGCGAGGGACACACGTTGTTTTATATCCTCATATTTACCTGCATATACTTTTATGATATTTACATGCAGGAGTTATTGTGTCAGTGGGTGACACGTGGACGAGATCCACTGCATACATGCATTGATTTTATTATTGGACGAGGTCCACTGCATACATGCATCGATTATATTGTTGGACGAGATCCACTGCATACATGCATTGATTACATTGTTGGACAAGATCCACCTAAATACATGCATTGATTATATTGTTGGATGATATCCACTTGCTGATAGGCATTTATTATCTGTTGGCACATATGCAGATACGGTCACCCTAGATATCATTGTATTACCTTTATGAAATAGTTGACCTAGGAATCGTTGTTTTTTTCGATTTCTACCTGATGATGTTTTTCTATTCACGAGTTGGCAACTCACCCCCGTTGTGCCACAGTTCTTGCAGGTTGACCGTATGGATCAGTTGCGGCATCGCTGGCATACAGCTGTTTTCGGGTGACTTGCTTATGGTAGGTGGTACATATTGGATCGTGCCCCTCTTGTATTCATTATTCATATTGTATCTAGTCACTCCATCAATTCAAAAACTAGCTATTTTATATGTTGCAGACTTAGAAGACTTGTAGTTGCGAGACTTGAGCGATGGGTTTTATGTTCTCTTTTGGGGTTGATGTCTTGCTTTACTTTATTTCCTTATGTGGATTTTCGCCGTTGGGCGTCGTTTACTTGTGGTGGTTGTTTCCGCCGTTGGGCATGATTTGCTCCTGTTTGGGATGCTTTATTTATATTCTGTATTGTACCCGTTTTCCGGGTTAGTTTTTACAGGGGAGGTGCTGCCCAATTTTTCAAAATACAAAACATGATTTACTATACCTTTACTTCAAGGCTTCACCTCTTTATTTCTTAAAAAGTTTTAGATTTCTGGGTTTCAGCTTACTTGAATTACGTTACGCCTTTAGACGTCGCGTGATTTAAGTGCTGGTCGCGAGCTAATATTTTGGGTCGTGACAGTCAAGAACAATATAACTATTGATCTTCCATATGGTAGATTGTTAACCCTCGTCAAAGCCCGGGAAAACCCACAAACTGCCATTACTGAAACGTGCCTAGAGTTTATCCGGATTCTGGTTTTAAGCATAAGCCGGACAACTCCATATACCTTAACATCGTTAAGATATGAATCTATTCTATATATCCAATATAGAAACAAAGGCACTAATTTAATTTGAACCAGATTCAAAAATCATGCAGCCGTTTCCAGTATATATCAACCAAATGGAAGGAAGCCATGCAGCATTATTCATCCAGGAATACATCCACGTATGAATAACCTGAGAGAGATGCAAGTTCTCAAAACTATTACTTACAACGTAATACCAAATACAAGTATCTACATCTTCGATCACTTTGAAGAATCCTGATACTTGCAACATATGGTTCTCCACTTTATTCTTATATCTATATCTTCTTAAATTCTGGACCTTGTATTTCAATGAAGTACCTGTCTAAAACTAAAGAAGTCATGAGTAAACAGAATATAGTACGAGTATCAACCCCTTTGTCCTAGTGGACATCGGACAACATACAATACTCTATATAAGTCCACCGAGTTTAATAACTCAAATCCTGTGTGTCGTAGGTTGAAAACTGTACTATGGTCAAGAAGAATTACACCGTTGTTGAATACACCTTAGCTAACCATCAACTGATATTGGTAAATGTCATAAACATAATTTCAAAAATTTATATCTCACTTTATAAAATAAACATACAGATATATAAGTTTGAAAATGATGCATAACGACGGATATTCAAAACCAAATATTTGTCGTTAGGCAAACCCCAGGCGATTTCCTCAAATATCACCAATTACAAAGAATTTCGATATATAGAGGATCTAATTACCCAATTCCCAATAACTTACTCCCACTCAGCATCTGTAACTCCATACAGACGTGAGAATTAAAAACTGGTAAATACATACCTTGGAGTTAGAATCTAATTGGGAAAACAGTTTTCAATTAACACCGCACAGTAAAACTGAAACATGAAAATGTTTCGAAGGGGTGGCCGGGTATTCCTAGTAATGCCTCTTCCACTATCCAGATTCGTGACTGTAACCGTATATTTTCTTGCCCTCGCTCCAATCCCTTTATATGTCTTTACTTCTTACCTTCTGTACACCACACTTAGGATAAATGGTTTTCTTCCTTCCCTAACTTTCGGCACTAGCCTAAGGTTTGGAAGAAGACTATCTAATAAGCGTAATAGATGTACTCTCCTAATACCAGGAGCCCTCGCAACCTGGGAGAAGGTAAAGGGAAAAGACAACTGAATAATCATATTCTATTTCTCCTGAATCGGAAACCATCCTCGAACTGGAACAAGTTCCTTCAAGTTCGTATGTAACTATACGATGGCATATCCAATCAATATGGATCATCGTAGTGATACGGAATGTTCTAGAGAAATGAAAAGGGGAAGCAGGAGTGGCAGGGGTATACGCAGCTCCGTCGCGAATGATAATAGTGAAAATTTCTTTTTCCCTTACCCTAATCCCTTTCAATGTCTTTACTTATTACATTCTGTACACCATACTCAGGCTAATTTGTTTTCTTCCTTCCCTACCTTTCGGCACCTTCCTAAGGTTTGGAAGAAGACTATCCAATAAGCGCAATAAGTGTACTCTGCTAATACCAGGAGCGTTTGCAACCTGAGAGAAGGTAAAGAGAAAAGACAACTGAATAATCCTATTCAATTTCTCCAAAACCATAATCCATCCTCGAACTGGAATAAGTTCTTTCGAGTTCGTATGTAACTATATGATGGCATATCCAATCAATTTGGATCTTCGTAGTGATACGGAGTGTTCTGGAGAAATGCAAAGGGGATGCAGGAGTGGCAATGATATATGCGACTAAATGACAATCCAAAAGCCAAAGTGTTTTAAGAAGGTTCAGTTAACTTGGTTCATGAGTTTTAGTCTAGGGTCAGGCCATGATCACTACCAAAGAGAGAGAGAAAAGAAACACTCAGCGTGCACTCTAACCTACATCAGAATGGTTAATCACTTTATCTAATCAGAATGGCTCCCACTGTTTCCTCGAATTCTCCCTCAAACCCTAAAGGGAGAATTAGTCGGGATCATCTAAAATCACCCGAGGAGTAACACCTACTCATCTGTGGGAATCGGGATCCAACTATCATCGCATGATAACTTGATGGAAGCCACTCAAGTCACCACACTCCAGAAGGTATGCGCATGCCTGGCAAGTTTCTTATATGTTTGAAACTCGTGATGTGGTTTTTACCCCAAGCATCTTATGACCTTGACGGATGCCAGCAAATCATAAAGCGCAAGTCAAGTTCTACCCGTCATTGTCCTGATTAATTTAGACCCACCCGTACTCGCCCTTGATGGATGCCAACAAGGCTGTACGACTTTCCTAGATAAATGCATATCCATGCTTCAGAAAAGTAACACATAGCTACCGCACACTATGCCTTGACGGTTGCCAACAAACATAGCACGAATACTAGGTGGTACCCATCTGAAATGACGGAGGGTTACAGCTTGTTTTTGGTGAAAAACCATTAACGTAATGAACTTGATATCGTTGAAGGAATCCAAGTAGTTTTACAAATATATAGTGGCGAAAACTTTTGCTAAAGAGGTCACTCCCGGTGAAGGGATCTCGGCTCTTTCCTCGTCGAATGAGATGCAGGATATTCCAAACTGAATACCATGATGTAAAGCAAAAAGAATCGACTGTAGTGAAGTTATTACAATGACGCAATCTTCTGCTCAAGAGGTCACTCCGATGAAGGGATCTCGGCAGTTGCCTCGTCGAATGAGGTGCAGAATATTCCTAACTGAATACCACTGTGCAAAGCAAAAGGAAACATCTGTAATGTCTGTTTTTTTAAAAACTTGGTTCCAACAACATCATATGGGTTTATTTTCCCTTGCATTAATGAAAATTAATGCAGTCCCCTCAATTAATCCATATCACACCAGAAAAAGGAACGAAAATAAAATGTACGTATATGCCATCCGCATTCGCCACGGGGCCCCGTCATGCACCGTTAGGTTACTTAACTAACGGCAGAGCGGGGCCTGGACTAGCACGGGTGCAAAAGATATACAACATCTACTAGTATATATAAATACATATATAACATCCGTCCCTGGCATGATATAAGCAACATCATAGAATCTCAACAAGCAACACAGAATGGTGGATAAGCTTGGAGCCTCGTGTTTCATTTGAGCCGCAAATGAGACCCGACGTTCCCGGTCGTGTGGATAGCCCGTGTAATGAAAACCTGGACCTCTACGAGCGCGGCAAGTTACCCGCCAATCCCAGAAGTGAGGCAACCCCAATCAACAAAGTGAATGGTCCACCCAGCACTTCACGAAATCCGGTAACTTGAGCACCCCTCTGTGGATCATCCTATGCCACCTACGAGTGCGACGAATAGCCTGCAAATTCTAGAGTAAGGCCTCCTCCGTCTCAACGCCAAGAGATGCGGGCCTGTTGCCCTTTAGAACACGGCTATTCATGCACTCCACCGTGGGGTAATCCTATTACAGAAAAGAAAATATATATACAATGGCGACATCGACCTCAACCCGGTCATGCCCCAAACAAATAATATACAAACTGGCAGAGACGGCAGTCTACATATCCGACGATCGCCCCGCAATAACAAATATACAAATGAATCTGAACTTTACAACTATCATTGCACCACTGGCTATCCACCACGACAATCCCACCACAACCTCAGCACAACACAGAACATCAACGTGAATGTCTTGTTCGCAAAGCCGTCTAAAAGAACATATAGCAATTAGACGGGTTATACAACTCTAATGACATTTACGGTCGCAGATAGTAATGTATGTACTGAAAACTTTTAAACAGTGTTTAAAATAGCGACTTCGAAATACTCCGTATTGCTCCCAAACCAAAGATAACAAAATATGCAATCTGGGCAAAAAAAACAATACTAAAATCTTAATATTCCAGAGACCAGAACACTACCCAAAACACAAAACCCAACTCCAATGAAGAACCGGCGGCGCCGGGTTTTTCGCCGATCTCTCCAGCCGAACAATGGATTTTGGGGCTCGTTTTTAGGGTTTGTTCTTGTAGTCACAAGGGTAGTCTTCTTCAATTGTTTAAATAATTTTTAAATACTATTTTAAAATCGACAGAAACTGGAATATATGCGTATTGTTTCGGAGTTTGTTTCGGTTTCGATATTTAAAACATCGTTTAAACTGCTAGTCTAGGGTTTATGGGTTGGCTCTGAAACCATGTTGGGTTTTGCCGGTGCCCTAGCCATCTACCGTGGCCGATGCGGAACAAAAACTGGCATTTAAAAACTTTGGCGCAAACGAAACCTGCTCCAAGATCGAAACCATAAACCTATACTAGCAAATACAAAGAGCTAAACTACTAGGCTTAGAAATGTTATACCGAATGAACCAAGTCTTTCGGTCTTCCATCAACTTCCTTTTCTCCTTGAGGCGTGCTCGAACAAACTTGGCCACCAGTCTACCTCCGTCGAAGATGAATCCGCCCGAGGGATGTAGCTCATGGCTCTAGCTCAACATAGAAAGCATGTGAAGCAACTAGGGATTCTAGGTTGCTAATCCAGAAAACCTAGGAGGTAGTGAGTGTTCTAAATGCTTATCTATCTCATCTCACCACCTCTCACGATTCTCAACACATGAGAGGGTTGAGAGCATGTGGAAGATGAAGGAGGAGGGAACTTAAGAAATCTATAGAGGGAGTGAAGCTAATGGTGAGGAGAGATGAGAGTGCCATGCTCACAAAAGAACCATCTCATTCTCATTTTCTCCAAGTGACCAAGTGTTTCATCAAGTGAGAAAAATATGAAGCATCCTTGGTATTGCAAAACAAATTTTCCATTTTAAAATGCTACCCATACTTGAATAGTATGCACAAATGAATTAATAATTCATTTGTACACACTATGCAAGCATGGTCCCCACCATACTCCCCTCAAATATTTGCCACCTCATTATCCATTTAAATCAAATGGTCAAACCAAAAATGATGTGTCCACTTTCAAGAATGTTATCAGTAAAAAATACGTATTGCATTCTACAGTATATACATACATGTATTCGTACCGAAATACGAATACCCAAAGAGATAGAATAACGCAAAGAAGATAATACTAGAATATACATATCGAAATACATATACGCAAATTATTAAATCAATACCTAATTTAATAATCCGACTCAAACTCGAGCCGGCTAGTATCATCAACTGTCCGATCAAAAGTCCGGGTACATAGTACAATCAATCGATCGGAACCCTGCACGTATCCAATATGGCTACTACATCGTTTCGCCTGAACCAGGGAAACCCTCTGTGTGGGACTCTAAAGACTCGTCAATACGCTGGCAGTGGGTTTAACCACAAACACGTCAGCGGCACTAACTATACGTAATGGCTATCCAAGTATTGAGCGAAAGGAAGTCCGACGAGCAAACTCATCCGAACCCCTACTGAGCCTGTCCGTAACAATCTCCATACAGTCCGGTCTGTTCGTCTAAGAGTATCGCATATCAAGTCTAAGGGGTGGATAAAGTCAGACCCCCAATAACGCGATATTTCATGTCGGTATGAAGCCCATCACCCACTGAGAAACTACTGATCCAAATCAGTAATTCTCGTCCACCTAGGCCAAGGATTTCCGGTGATGGCCACCCGTGCACTACGCAACATCAACCCCCAATACTAGGAGAGACGAATCCCAGACGATCCGCTCACTTCCTCCATGTGGCTCGGGACTGTACTTAACTAAAACCTGTTTGCATGACTCCTTTCAGCCGTGGTAGGGTAGTAATCAAAGCACAGTGGGAACTCACACGAGACAAATGATGATCTCAGGTCTGTTAGTGTATATGTCGTAGGGGCCATTATTGTATCATACTAGCTTGTATATTACTTAATGGAAGCTTGGAATATTCACAGTTGTATTAACAGTCTTGCTCAACATAGTAGTATGCTACTTGGTTTATATCTATCTTAATATGTGTGTATATTTCTTTTAGCATATCGCAAATACATATTGATAGAGCCCATAAGATCTTGCTTGACTACCAGCGTTATGATGGTAGTCACACTAGTGAGGGCTGGGTAGTCTACAGGCACATCCTTTTTCAGGTCCCTAGTCATAGGTTTATCGAGACAGGGCATCGATACTCCGGAGTAGACTAGTGTGTACGCTTCTCGTCCCAGCAGGGGAAATGGTCTGTCCCACAGCCATTAGTACGTTGTACTGGAGATAGTATACAGGTGCTCGTTGGGTTACGAGTACACCGGACAGGACTCACTGGGAACTGTTGGTTGGTATTATACCCGTCGTAAGTTAACAGTTCCTAGTTGACATGAGTACAGCATAGTCCGTAGACTTGACACCGCTGCTTCGCCTCGAGTGTGTTCCCACTGTTCTTAGATTGCTACCCTACCACGGCTCGACTTAGTTGTGCAAACAGGTAGCAGTTAGGTGCAGTCCCGAAGCACTTGGAGGCAGTGGCGGTTAGATAGGATTCGCTCCCAGTGTTGTAGATGATATCGCGCTGTGTTTTGAGAGCCATTACGCAAGGTCCCTGGCCAGGGCTAGCGAGATTTACTGGTAGGTTTTCTAGTAGCTTCTCAAAGTGTAATGGGCTTCACTCTGACACGACTTATACCGCTTTTAGGGGACTGACGCTTGCCGCCCCCAAGGCCCGATATGCGATAGTCTTAGACCAATAGACCGGACTGTACGGAGATTGTAACATCAGGCTCAGTAGGAGTTCAGGTGGGTTTCCTCATCGGCCTTATTATCGACATCTACCTGGGGACCGTCACGTACAGCTAGTACCGCTTGTGGCCTTTGGTTAAACCCACTGCCAGCTTAGTGTCGAGTCTTTAGAGCCCACACAGAGAGTTTCCCTGCTTCAGGCAAAGCGATATAGAGGTCGTATGGTTTTACGATAGGGTTCAGACATCTACGTGCACTTATGCACGTATGATGTTCGGACAGATTATACTAGCGGGCTTTGGTTTAAGCCAGATTCTATTATTGGATTATTGGATTTATGCAGTCTCGTTTATCCATGTTTTTCGTAAATACGGATGGGAGGGGCGTTCTCGTAATTACTCGAGAAGCTTCTAGAAGAAAGGTGACTCATTTAGTTTTAATTCATTTATGAATTAAACTAAATGAGGTAGAGAGGTGATGTGTTATTTTCATTAAATGTTTTATTGACTCATGAGATAATTCATCCAAAGTGAGTTAATGAAGCATGGTTGTTATTAATGTACATTATTATTTTGGATAATTATCATGCTTCATATATTCACAAATGAGTAATTATTCATTATTATTCTCACATACACACTCTCACTTCTCAAGCTCTCATCTTCTTCAACCTAACCCTAATCCTCTCATGTGTTGAGATCCCAAAGGTTAGAAATAACAATAGATCCTTAATCTATTTCTATTTCTTCTAGGTCCCTTGGATTAGCAATCCCAGCCACTTAGTTACCTCAAGTTAGAGGTTAAAGCTTGAAGAAGGAACTCTCGGGTGGATCTTCAATTACATCGAGGAGGCCGACGAGGAGGTGAACAACAAGAACAAGAAAGAATAGTATCTTGAGGTATAATCATCTATCATAGTAGTTTAGCACTTCTAGATAGTTTGTTAGTTAGGGTTTAGCAAAGATCCGTTTGATAGTCAATGTTACTTTGAACAAAATGATTGTTTTTCCTATTCCGCCTCCCCGCATCTTGTGGGGTGTGTAACGTTGTCTTACAGTGGTATTAGAGCCTTGCTAAAACATAACTAACATGTTAGCAAAGTCTTTAGAAATTCGATCGCATTTTAATCCCGAAAAAACAACATTTTCACCAAGTTTCTGCCGATTTTAAATTGGGGTCTAAAAATTTTTTATGGACCTTTAAAAATACAAACAGGGTTTTTAAAGAATTGTAAAGAAATTTGGGATCGTGACTCTGCCAAACTGCCACGGAACCGCGGCCGATCCAAGCGATCCGCCACGGATCCGCGGCTGAGTTGACCCCGAGTCAACCCAAATTTGCTCAGTTATTCTTCTGTGTTAATGTGGTATTTTCTGGGATGTTTTGTTTCTGCTCAGGTTTTAATGTGCACAAAGAATTATTCGGAGTAGATTCATATATGGTTCTTGATCGAAATTCTAAAAACTTTGGCTAACTGGATTATATCTGTGTTGTATTTAATGTGTTAGTAATCCTCCTCTAATTGCTAGTATGTCGGTTAGCAGGGGGTTGCATATTTCTGTAATGGTTACTTTATGTTTGTGAATATGAACTTGTTGGATTGTCGTGATTGGATAGCCGGGGATGTGAGACGAGTGTTTCTTTCATTCAAATGTAAATTGTAATTTGTTGTAATATTCTTTTGCGGGGCACATCGGGGTTGAGGTTGTAGCCACCGTTGTATTATTTCATTTACTATTTTCTGCTCCTAGGATAGACCCAAGGTGGGGTGCACAAACTACCGGGTACTTTGAAGTGCTTAGTGGCCTACTCACGTCGTTGAGGGAGACTGCTTCACTTCGGCTACTTGGCGGGTAGTTTTCCGTACCCGTAGGGGTCTAGGGTGGGGGTTGGCTATTCATCATGACTATGTAATCCGTCTTTCATTGCAGACTCAAAGGAATTGCGGATTCCTAGAATATCCAATATGTTCATCTGTGATCTGGAATGCCTATTATTGCGTCTGACGAATGTACAATATCTATATATGATATCTAGTATGTGTTACTTATGTTTTTCATCCGCGCTAGCCCAGCCCCCGCTCTGTCGTTAGTTAAGTAACCTAACGGGTGAATGACGGGACCCAGTGGCGAATGCGGATGGCATAAGAGGACGTTGTATTTTCGTTGTTTTCTGCAATGATAGGTTAATTGATGGGACGCATTATATTAATGCAAAGAAAATAAACCAAAGTTGAATCGTTGGAACAATTTAAAAGAAAGCACTCGGTTATTTTTAAAACAGCAGATTTTTAATTGCGGAGCTTAAACCACTCCTTTAAAAAAGCTATCAGGTTCCTTCGATCATATCAAGTTCACTACGTTCACAGTTTCGCCAAAACCATTCGTAGCCCTCAGTCATTTCATTTGGGTATTCAGCAGTATTCAAGCTATGTATTTTGACCAACGCCAAGGCATAGTGTTTGGTAGCTGCTGGGTATGCATCTGTTGCATAGATAGATGAGTTGGTTTGGGATAGTCGTTCTGCCATTTGGCTAACGTCTGGGGTATGTACGGGTGGGTTCAAATTAACAAGATAATGATGGGTAGAACTTGACATGTGACTTATGACATTTTGAACAACGCTAAGGTCATAAGAGCATGGGGAAAAAATCCACATCGGGAGTTTCTAAAGAAACTGAAACTTGCTAGAGTTGCATACCATTTGGAGTGTGATAATTTTGGTAGGATTCCTTCAGCTTTATCTCACGATGATATTTGGATCCCGATCCTACTGTGAGTATACGCTACTCATCAGGAGATTCTTTTACTTAAACGATCAATGCTATAAACCAAGTAGGTGTCAGCAGGACTCCGCCCCCAGGAAAAAGAGGTTATTTAATTAAGGAACTTCGCAAAAGCGTCGTAAAACCTCCCTCGAAGTACCGACACCGGCCTGGCTGAACGGTTAAGCAAGTATTGTACAGTGAGAATAGTCCTGACTAGTTCTTCCTTTTTGGTTTGAGGAAGGATTCGAGAAACAGTGGGAGCTGTCCTGTTTAGATAAATTAAAAACCACTCTAAAACATTCAAGAGCATCATGCTAAAGTGTTTTCTTCTCTCTCTCCTAATTGCAGTGACCAAGTACATGACAAGCCTTAAGTTATTATTAGATAAAAATATTTTGACAGGGCCAAACTATAAAGATTGGTTCAAGAATGTCAAGATGGCAATCACCTATGACAAATTGGGGTATGTCCTTACTACTATGGCCCCTGCCGTCCCAGGTCCAGAATCCAATGTTGTGGATAAGGAAATCCGCAAGACCTGGGAGTTAGACTGCGCGAAGGCCAAATGCATCGTGCTTGCCTCTATGGATAATGAACATCAGAGGAGGCACGAGAATATGGATAATGAAGCCATATTTCTCCACACCAAGGAACTGTATGGAGAGCAATCTTGTATAGCTAGATACGAAACCTCGAAGAACTTGTTTCAGTCGAGGCTAGCCGTCGGATCATCTTTAGGGGAACATGTCCTTAAGATGATTGGCTACATTGAGGAGCTCGCGGACCTCGGGACAACATTAGAGAACGAGCTGCATATAGACTTGGTTCTTCTGTCCTTTCCATCCACCTACACCCAGTTTATCTTGAATTTCAATATTCAAGGTAAAGAAGTTGAACTTCCAGAACTCCTTAACATGTTGAGGAGTGCAGAGGGCACCTTGCAGAAACTAAGGGAAACACCCACTATGTTTTTTCGTGGTGCTTGCTCTTCCAGGTCCAAAGCAAGGACCAAAGGAAAGAAGAAGAAGGCCTCTACCAAACCAAGAGGTGGTGTTGGTAAGGTAGGAGTTAAGGGAAAGGCAAAGGTTGCGGTGCCGATAGTAGCAAAGGATGAGTGCTTCCACTGTCGTAGGAAAGGCCATTGGAAGAAGGATTGCAAAGCTTGGATTGCCAAGAACTAAGACCCGAAGCAAGTTGTGGCTTCGGCTTCAGGTGTGTTTGTAATTGAAAATTGTCTGTCAATCAACCCTACTTCCTGGGTATTGGATACCGGATCAGGATCATATATATGCAATTCATTACAGGCATTGAGAAGCCGTAGAGTACTGAAGGCCGGTGATATGACCCTCCAGGTTGCTAACGGAGCGAGCGTGGATGCTGTGTCCGTAGGGGATTATCAGCTTGGATTGACGAGTGGACATATTTTGGTTTTGCGTAACTATTTTTATGTACCAAGTTTAACATGTAATATCATATCAGTATCGTTGTTACCAAAAGAAGGTTATGATTTCACGTTTGTAAGCGATGTTGTTAACATCGACCTTAATCATGGTTTGATTGGGTCCAGTGCACTAGATAACGGTATATACGTGCTAAACCAATTGCAGATTTTCAATGTCCAGAACACACTAAAAAAGAAAGTCACCAGATATAAATCATGCTTTCTTATGGCATTGTAGACTAGGTCACATCAATGAGACAAGATTAACTAAGTTACATAAAGAAGTATATTGGATCCGTTCGAATATCAATCTTATGCCACTTGTCAATTATGTCTCAAAAGAAAGATGAAAAAGACTCCGTTCACTGGACACGGTGTAAGAGCGAGCGGGCTCTTAGGACTCATACACAGCGATGTATGTGGTCCAATGTCTACATATGAAAGAAGCGGTTTTTCTTATTTCATTACTTTTACGGATGATTACTCTAGGTATGGATTCATTTTCTTGATAAAACATAAATCTGAGGCCTTTGAGAAATTCCGAGAATATAAGAATGAAGTAGAAAACCAAATCGGCAAAAGTATGAAGACACTGAGATCTGATCGAGGTGGTGAATACTTAAGTGCCGAGTTCCTGGGTTTCCTAAAAGAGAATGGAATTCTCTCTCAGCTTACCCCTCCATACACTCCACAACATAACGGTGTATCGAAAAGACGGAACCGAACCCTATTAGATATGGTACGTTCCATGATGAGTAATGCTGAGTTACCGTGATCTTTCTAGGGTTATGCACTAGAATCAACTGCATATCTTTTTAACAGGGTTCTTACCAAAACTGTGCCTACCACACCATATCAGATGTGGAGTGGGAAGAAACCATATCTTCAGTATCTCAAGATATGGGGATGTCCAGCTTTTGTTAAAAAGCAGCATGCGGACAAACTCGAGGCACGCTCAGTACAGTGTATGTTTATGGGATATCCAAAGAACTCCAAGGGGTATTTATTCTATTACGCAGAGGAAAAAAAGGTTTTTGTTTCTCGTAATGCCCATTTTCTAGAACAACAGTTTTTAGAAAAGGAAACAAGTGGGAGTGCAATAGAACTGGAAGAAATTCCAGAACCACAAGCTACTACTGAAAGCTTGGTAGAACCAGAAGTTACAGAAGAACAGGACATTCCCGCACCCCTCCGCAGGAGTAGTAGGCCATCTCATCCTCCTGAGAGATACTACAGTTTTCTCATAGACGGGGATAGAGAGGACTGCGTCATTGATAAAGATGAACCTACTAGCTTCCATCAGGCCATCCAAAGCGGCGACTCAGTAAGATGGCTGGATGCAATGCGGACCGAGATGGAGTCCATGTACATCAACAAAGTATGGGCTTTGGACTTTGCTCCAGATGGGGTAAAACCTATAGGATGCAAGTGGATCTTCAAAAAGAAGATTGGTATAGATGGACAGGTGGAAACCTATAAGGCTAGACTTATTGCAAAGGGTTTTCGTCAAAGGCCTGGCTTGGACTATGACGAAACTTTTTCTCCAGTGGCTATGCTCAAATCCATTCGAATACTTCTTGCCATTGCTGCCTTCCATGATTATGAGATCTGGCAGATGGACGTAAAGACGGCTTTTCTAAATGGAAATTTGGACGAGTGCGTCTATATGGATCAGCCAGAAGGTTTCAATCAGAGTGGGAGCAGCGAGAAAGTGTGCAAGTTGCTTAAGTCCATTTATGGACTAAAGCAGGCATCGTGGAGTTGGAACATCTGTTTTCATGAAACGGTCAAAGAATATGACTTTATCAAAAATCCAGATGAACCATGTATATATAGTAAGATTGTAGCAAGAACTGTCTTATTCCTTGTCTTGTACGTGGATGACATTCTCCTGATAGGAAATGACATTCTTATGCTACAATCTGTCAAAGGATTCTTGTCACATAGGTTCTCCATGAAAGACCTGGGTGATGCCTCTTACATTGTGGGGATCCAGATCTATCGTGATAGATCTAAGAGGATGTTGGGACTTTCACAGTCCAGGAATATCGACAGTATACTGAAAAGATTCATTATGGAAGATTCAAAGCGTGGTAATTCACCGGCATGTCATGGAATCACCCTCTCCAAAGAGATGTCTCCCAAGACTGATTTGGAAAGGGATCGCATATCAATTATACCTTATGCTTCTGCAGTAGGCTCTATAATCTATGCGATGTTGTGTACCAGACCCGATGTAGCTTACGCAGTAAGTGTGGTAAGCCGGTATCAGTCAAACCCAGGGGAGAAGCACTGGATAGCAGTAAAGAACATTCTCAAGTACCTGAGAAGGACTAAGGATATGTTCTTGGTTTACGGTGGAAAAGACATTCAGATCGAGGCTTTTGCTGACTCCAGCTTCCAGAGTGACAAGGATGACTCCAAGTCCATGTCAGGTTATGTCTTTACCCTCAATGGAGGGGCGGTGTGCTGGAAGAGTTCCAAGCAGGACACCGTTGCTGACTCGACGATGGAAGCGGAGTATATCGCAGCTTCTGATGCCGCAAAAGAAGCAGTCTGGGTAAAGAAGTTCTTAACAGAACTTCAGGTGGTTCCATCGATTGTTGATCCAATACCTCTGTATTGTAATAACAACGGGGCTATAGCTTTAGCGAAGGAACCCAGGTCCCATCAAAAGTCCAGACACATCTTGAGGCGGTATCACCTGATCAGGGAGATCATAAATCGCCGGGAGATCGAGGTCCGGAGAGTTGCTACACAGGAGAACACTGCAGATCCGTTCACCAAGGCCTTACCTCCGACACAGTTCGAGAGGCTATTTGAGATGATAGGTGTTCGATACGCCAGTACATGGCCCTAGTGAAAGTGGGTGATTGTTATTGTATATGCCCTAGGGTCCATTATTGCATTATACTAGCTTGTATATTACATAATGGAAGCTTGGGATATTCACAGTTGTATTAACTGTCTTGCTCAACATAGTAGTATGCTACTTGGTTTATATCTATCTTAATATGTGTGTGTGTTTCTTTTAGCATATCGCAAATACATATTGATAGAGCCCATAGGATCTTGCTTGACTACCAGCGTTGTAATGGCAGTCACACTAGTGGGGGCTGGGTAGTCTACAAGTACATCCTTTTTCAGGTCCCTAGTCGTAAGATTATCGAGACAGGGCATCGATACTCCGGAGTAGACTAGTGTGTACGCTTCTCGTCCCAGCAGGAGAAATGGTCTGTCCCACAGCCATTAGTACGTTGCACTGGAGATAGTATACAGGTGCTCGTTGGGTTACGAGTACACCGGAAAGGACTCGCAGGGAACTGTTGGTTGGTATTATACCCATTGTCAGTTAACAGTTCCCAGGTGACATGAGTACAGCATAGTCCGTAGACTTGACACTGCTGCTTCGCCTCGAGTGTGTTCCTACTGTTCTTAGATTGCTACCCTACCACGGCTCGACTGAGTCGTGCAAACAGGTAGCAGTTAGGTGCAGTCCCGAAGCACTTGGCGGCAGTGGCCGTTAGATAGGATTCGTCTCTCCTGGTGTTGGAGATGATATCGTGCTGTGTTTGGAGAGCCATTATGCAAGGTCCCTGGCCAGGGCAAGCGAGATTTACTGGTAGGTTTTTCAGTAACTTCTCAAGATGTAATGGGCTTCACTCCGACATGACTTATACCGCTTCTAGGGGACTGACGCTTGTCGCCCCCTAGGCTCGATATACAATAGTCTTAGACGAACAGACCGGACTGTACGGAGATTGTCACATCAGGCTCAGTAGGAGTTTGGGTGGGTTTCCTCATCGGCCTTCTTATCGATATCTATCTTGGGACCGTTACGTACAGCTAGTACCGCTTGCGGCCTGTGGTTAAACCCACTGCCAGCGTAGTGTCGAGTCTTTAAAGTCCCACACAGAGAGTTTTCCTGCTTCAGGCAAAGCGATATAGAGGTCGTATAGTTTTACGACAGGGTTCAGACATGTACGTGCACTTGTACACCTATGATTTTCGGACAGATTATACTAGCGGGCTTTGGTTTAAGCCAGATTCTAGTATTGGATTAATGGATTTATGCAGTCTTCTTTATCCGTGTTTTTCGTAAATACGGATGGGAGGGGCGTTCTCGTAATTACTCGAGAAGCTTCTAGAAGAAAGGTGACTCATTTAGTTTTAATTAATTTATGAATTAAACTAAATGAGGTGGAGAGGTGATGTGTTATTTGCATTAAATGTTTTAATGACTCATGAGATGATTCATCCAAAGTGAGTTAATGAAGCATGGTTCTTATTAATGTATATTATTATTTTGGATAATTATCATGCTTCATATATTCACAAATGAGTAATTATTCATTATCATTCTCACATACACATTCTCTCTCCTCAAGCTCTCCTCTTCTTCAACCTAACCCTAATTCTCTCATGTGTTTAGATCCCAAGGGTTAGAAAGACTAATAGATCCTTAATCTATTTCTATATCTTCTAGGTCACTTAGATTAGCAATCCTAGCCACTTAGTTACCTCAAGATAAAGGTTAAAGCTTGAAGAAGGAACTCTCGGGTGGATCTTCTATTACATCGAGGAGGCCGATGAGGAGGTGAACAACAAGAACAAGAAGGACTAGTATCTTGAGGTATAATCATCTATCATAGTAATTTAGCACTTCTAGATAGTTTGTTAGTTAGGGTTTAGCAAAGATCCGTTTGATAGTCAATGTTACTTTGAACAAAATGATTGTTTTTCATATTCCGCCTCCCCGCATCTTGTGAGGTGTGTAACGTTGACTTACAAGATCGACAGACTAAACTGTACTCATGTCACCTGAGAACTGCTATCTGACAATAGGTATAATACCAACTAGTATGTTCCCGGCGAGTTCGTCTAGTGTACTCATAACCCAATGAGCACCTGTATACTATCTTAGGTGACTAACTGACACCAATGGCTTGCGAAACCAGCCACCACCCCTCGTCGGGGTCTCGATAAGTATACACTAGTCTACTCTAAAGTATTGATGCCCAGTCTCGATACTCCCTCGACTAGGGACATTTAAGGATGTGCTTATAGACCACCCAGCTCCCACGTATATGATCGCCATCATAATGCTAGTAGTCAAGAAAGAATCTTATGGGCTCTATCAACATGTAATAGTGATTTGTAATACCAAATAATGCATGTACAAGATGATAAAGACAAACCGGATAGCATACTATCATTTCGATTAAGACTGTTCTACCCGTATAGGTCCTCCCTCAATCATCACAATCTCTTGTCTGCGATTCAATAATTGACTTGAGGGCACTATATCCAACATGAAGTGTGTGGACACATACGAGTGCATAGATCCCGGGTCAAACAATGCATGCACATCGAAATACACACTAAAAGAGTACCTGTCACGACTACATTCGACGCCTGCACATCCTGAGGACTCAACGCAAATACTCGGGCATGTCCTCTACCAGCATCCAGCTGTCCTCGGCCTCTACCACCTCGAACTCTCTGAACAAGATCGCCACGACCACGGCCTCTCTGAGCATAGGCCTGGCGTGAAGCAACAATGGGAGTAAGAGGCAAAGCTCTCTGAGGTGGTGAATATGGTAAGGTAACATGTGGAACTCCTGTCTCGCACTGGCGTACCACAGTACAATATCTGATGCGGTGATATAACTCCCACAACGAAAACATCCCGACGAATGTTGCTGACTGCGTGGGTAAAAGCTACATAACTGGCCTCGTCTCAAGCCTCTGCTATCACTACGGCCTGGAGGGGATCTGTCGTGGCGTTTACCTAACTGCCTCTGATCCGATACACCGGTACGAATCCGCTTCAGCCCCGGAACGATCGAAGTCTTGGAAATACGCTCCTCTATAAGTAGGGCTGCGTCCACCGCGACTGCATACGTATCAAAGTGTTGGGCGCCAATAGAGAGGAACAACTGGTTAACAAGGCCTCGCACGAATCTCTTGACGCGCTTCTCTTCAGTATCCACAAAATATGGAGCATAAACGGATAGCTGGGTAAAATGTATATCACACTCCGCCACTTTCATACTAGGAACCTGGCGCAACGACTCAAAGCTGTGAGCTCGGGCATCCCTGACGCTCTGCGGAAGAAAACGAGCAAGAAAAATCATCACGAACTCATCCCACATCATAGGAGGAAGACCTGCAGCTCGACCACTTTCCATAGACTCGAACCAAGTCTGAGCAAGTCCCTCCAGAATGAAACTAGCAAACTCGACCGATCTCACCTCGGAACATCTCAAGGAATGACAGATCCTGGCCATCCGGTTGAGGAAAGACTGTGGATCCTCCGCTGCATCGGTGCCAGTAAAAACCGGAGGCTTCAGCCTTATGAACTATGCTAAGGATACGGCGACAGTCTCTGTGGCGGGAGGTACGACTTCCTGAGCAGTAAGCACAATCACGGTCCCCGTAGTAGGTGGAACAACCTCTGATCTCTTGTAATATTTCAGAAATATAAAATATTATTTTTGGAAATTTAATATTAAAATAATATATTTCGCGAAAACTATTCGATTTGCGAAAAGGGATTTTTCGTAAAATGATATAAGTATATACCAATATTTGGAAATTTATCGGAGATTAAAATGATTTATTTATTTTAATGATATTTATCGGATTTTTGGCCAAATCCGTATTTTTACATTTTTTTCATGACTTGTGCATATGGTTATTTTGTGTTTGTGGCTTGTACATGTTAAGAGGGTGTGTGTGACTTGTGAGAATTAAAAGAGAAAAGAATAGAAAGGAAAACAAAAGAGAAAAGAAAAGCAAAGAAAGAAAAGAATTGAGTGCGAATGGAATAGTTTTAGTTGCCATGAGCATAAATGAGATAAAACAAAATGAGAAAGAGATATTTGTAAGAGAGTGAGTGTAGGGGGGATATTTTGTGAGAGAAAGTGAGCTTAGTAGAGAGATGGCTGCACTCCTCCTTTTCCCATGGCCTTCTTCATCTCCATTCCTTCATTCCTTCACTACTCCATGCATCACCTCCAATCCATTCTCAAAACCCTATGCAACCTTCACATAAAACATGCACAACATCATTCTAAACCCTTAGAACCATTCAAATTTGGATTTGGAAGACTTGGAGCGACTCTAGAATTTTCCTAGGTGGCCAAACAAGGTAATAACTTAACTTTTAGATTATTATTCGTGTTATATCGTGATTTAGTTAAGAATTTGAGTTAATTAGGATATGTGATATTAGGAAATTCTAAGTTGCTGTTAGTTGTCCAATTTAGGTGTAGGGAGTATTTACAAGACCTTAGAGAGTGTTCTATTGACCTCGAATTGAGTTTAGAACCTAAAATACGAATTTAGAATTGTTCCGTGCCAGTTTTGTAAAACCTTATGGCCTACAGGGTATCTGGAGCTATCTGGGGAATTTTTAGGAAAATCAAACAAGTCCATTGACCTAAATAGACCACTAGAAGACCACCACCAAAATACGAACCTACTTCACCACAGTACGGCCGGCGAGGCCGAATTTCCTCTCGATGTCGCCGGACCTCATTTCCCCTACGGTGTTGAGTTTTTGCCTGTAGCTCCCTTACCCTATAACCTATCCACTATACTTGTTTGTTTAGTTCCTATTAACCTGAGCCAAAATCTGGGGAGTTGTTTGAGAGTGTTTGGCTATGTTTTCGATATGTGAATTCTTGGTTTTTATATTCGGAATTCATGGTTTTTATATTTGGATTTGATTCCGTCGTTTGATGTTTGTACATCAACGACGAGGGTTGTTTGGTTGTTTTTGCATGCGTAGGCTATAGGTTCTAACCTATAGGTAATCCATGTGCCGTATCGGTTTTCGGATATGATTGTGTTTGCATATCGATTGTGTATTGATTGTAGGTACCTTCGCGTGGACTTCCAAGACGACGAAGCGCATCGATTTCGGCTAAACGATGAATTTAGCAGGTGAGTAGATTTATACCTACGGGGGATGTCGGGTGGATGGCGTATAGCAGCCTCACAACCATTAATATAAAAGATTGTGATATAAACTCTAATATGGTTAAGGATATGCTACAAGCTAAGATAACCATATTATAGGATTTAGCAAGATATGATATGATTAAAGTTGACACTAATAATTATATATTAGCTTGAGAATATGAAATGAGAAGTGAATCATGATAGGTACAAATTGAAAGATGACAAGTATGGGTTGATAATGATAGGATATGAGTTCGAGATCAATAAACACGACACGAGATTGAGATAGAGGTGTTGTGAAATTAATAAGATATGACGTTTGTACGAATGTGAATTTAGTAATATGCCGTACGAGACATTAGATCCGTACCCTCATTATTGTATAGGTCGATAGATTCCCTATTCTGTTTGATGACCCCGTACGATGGATTACCGTACGCGATGAGATGTACCGGATGATTGATCCGCGCTAGTATTTGAAGATGAGGATCGATGATTATTGTCATATTGGATGTTATGAGGCGGGATCGCCGATATAAAGATTGCCACCTAAACCATACCTATTTTAAAAACGATGATGTGTATCGTGTAAAAAGTAACCGTATGATTCTTGTGTAGATATAAACACCAATTTAATGTTCATGTTGTGTAAGATATTACCCCTTATGATGTACATGCCACGTGCCGGTATTTAATGCTATATGATATTATTTGCTAGTACACCTGCACAATTACCGTTGATGCGCATGTTACACATACACAGATTTGCCGGCTCACACACATTCTTCATCGGTAACTGCCATGTCACTGACACAGTTGTCACGACTCGAAATAGCCCATGACTGGCACTTGAATCATATGAAGTCTACAGGACCACATCTAATTCAAGTAAGCCAAAAGCCCAGAAATCTAAAACCATTTTAGGTAAGAAGAAACTTATTTTAAAACGAGTAGTTAAATAGCATAAGCTGAATTATACATTTTTAAAATATCAAGTCTTTTCTGAAAATTTCGGCAGAGTTTCCTTTGTAAAAACTGGCCCTGAACGGGGTACTACAAGATAAATATATACACGAAAGATAAAAGGCATCCCCAAGAGAGAGCTTGCTCTTCGTCAATCGACGGCCACAACCACGCAAGCATATAATATACAACGCCAAAGGGCAAGGAAAAACAGAAAAAGCAACTCAAAACAGCCTGAAATCCAATATACTACAGCGTGCGACTCTAAGGTCGAAAGAATAAACATCACTGGTCTCTAAGTCTGAATAAATATACAAGTTTGGTTGATGGAGTTTCTAGATACAACATAATAAAATAAGTACAATGGTGTTCACGATGCAAGTGAACCCACCTACCAAAGCAAATCACTCGGAAAAGAAGCAGAGTGCCAACAAAGCCGTATCGAAACCTGTACGGCAAACCTGCAAGAAACTGTGGCACAACGGGGGTGAGTTGCCAACTCATGAGTAAAAAACATCACAGAGCAGAAATCGCATGTATGACGCAATCCTAGGTCATACGATCAGTAATATCCTCAAATGATAAAGTTTGAAGCATGAAAAGGTGGTAAGGGTAAACATCTAAACATAAGTGTAATCCAAGTGCTCATGTCAGTGCCTCAGGTAGCAATGTATCATATGTATGAGGTATGAATGTAATGTAATAAGATGAGTGAGACAACTGTTTTCTTTAATTTAATGGGATTTCTGTATCTATATAAAATGAGTATCCTTAATGAAATCAACAGAGAAATCCGTGTCAAGCATCGACACAAAACATATATCTCAATATCTCTGGTTCCGGCTGCCCGGACTAACCTGTATCATCAAATCTCAATGCCTCAGTGCCTCAAATCTCAAATATCAATATCTCAGGCTCCGCAGAACGGATCAGCCAATAACCATCTTATGACTCCGGCCGGTATCCTCCGGATAGCCGACGAGTCCAAATAATATCACCGTTAGGTAGTGCTCCCCTGCCAGGCTCATCGAATACAACTCGAACTTCTTGCCCGGGGGTACCTTACCGGGCCCACCATGTACCCGAGACGGTTCATCCAACTCCTCGAATTGGGTCTCGAAATCCAACAGCAATCATGAAAACTCATGATGGGCGACTCATACATCATGGGAAAACCGCGCTTTTCATTTTAAAAAGAGAAAGAAGTTTATACATATTCTTATGGTTTTCCCCCAAATCCAGGAAATCTCAGGAAAATCTGAAATCCAATCATCAATAGCAAGTAAACAGTGAATAATAATATGCATGAAGTAGCAAATAATAACTGCAATGTCTAAACTAGCAAATAGAGCAAGTATACAAATATCATGTCCAAACTATCAGCTAATAAACTATATCAATAAAATAATCTTCTCTAAAGTGTAAGTGACATAGCAGTTACCGTTGTTGATGTGTGTGAGCCGGCAAGTAGTGTATGTGGAACATACGCATCATCGGTAATGGTGCTGGTGTCCTGACAGCATGATATCAATAATGGTATATGAAAACACAATATAAGCATGCGATGCGAAGCGAATCGCAATAATGAGCGGGAACTGAATGATAAACACCTATGATAACTAAACTGCATTTATATAAATATGAGTCATACGGTGGTGCCATTTGAAACAACACGAATCGTGGTGTTTTGAAAATAAGGGCTACGGTGTTTTAAGAAAAGATACATCCTTTGAAATATACGTAGAATCCCTTTTCCCGTCTTTAAAATACACACGATTTGTTAGTTTTTGAAATAGGAATGAGTCGAATCTAATCTATCATATACAAGTACACTACAGGGCCAAACTATACAGACTGATCAAAAGGTAAGGAAACCGCCTAACATCTGAGTCGATACATATATATATATATATATAATATAACAGTCGGTGATCCTGCCTCAAAAGTATCCCATACGATACAATATCTATAATATGACATCCTCAAGTCAAGAGTGCGGATCTATCATCAATATAGCTCGTACGGTAAATCCGTCGTACGACATCCCAAATCTAGGTACGGGTCTGTAGGTGCACGGCGGCGCCCCGGCCGTCAATCCGACGCCGGAATGCGGAAGCGGTGAATAACTTAAATTTTGCGGACTTAGCAAACCGGCACCACCGCGCACTAAACACCCGGATCGAAACCATTAACAAGTCTAAGCTAACTAGAAGATGGGTTAGAGATATACCGACGATCCAAGTCCTCCGGTCTTCTCGTCATGGTCCCGATCTCCTGCGGAAAAGTCCCGTCTCCTCCTCGTCGCCGGAAGTGCACCACATCGCCTACTATGTTTACGGGCTCCCACCTCAATGCCGAGGCAACTCGGGCACGAAGCCGGCTACTCGACGTGCCCAAGATTCGCTGTAGAATGTAGTGTAGAGATCTCATTTGGGGTTGTAGGAATTGCCTTTGGTGGAGGGATTGATACAAGAAGTATATGGAGGAGCTTGGAGAACTTTGGTGCATGAAATGAACAACATTTTCCCACTTCAAAAATTTGGACAGCCCCAAAGTGCTTGGGCCGGCCATGACTTCAAGAGTGGAGAGAATGAGGGAGAGAGAGCCAAGGAATGAGTGGTGCAACCATAACAATAATCCCAAGCATCCAAAAAACCAATCATGAAAGAATATGATCACAAGTGTAAACTAACACTCCACCAACCTCACCCCTCATCATCATACATAAGTCAAGCCATGATGAGGTTGTGAAGTCAAGTCATCATGAAGAAATCAAGTCAAAGGATGGTGCTATCATGATACAACAATAAGCAAATACCCCCTCCACAAATGCCTATTTGCAACAATGCAAATAAACCCTCCTCCACCAATCTTCGGCCAATGAACGGAACAATGGAAATCGGCCGAAACGGAAAGCAAACTGGCAACTCCAGAAGACTGGTCCCGTAATAAATTACAGGAAAAACCCCAATACTGTGCATACACACCCGCATCTGTATTTCGACCGAAATACAAATGCAATGAGACAAAGTCTACACTGTACTATACTAGGATCCGGCTTAAACCAAAGCCGGCCAGTAATATCCGTTCGATCCTGATCCGTGCAATACCGCACGTATCTGATCGAACCCTGCCATATAACCATACGGCCTATAGTACAAACTGTCCGATCCTGATCCGTGCAATACCGCACGTATCTGATCGGACCTTGCCATATCTCCATACGGCCTCTACAACCTTTCGCCCGAAAGCTGAGTAACTGAATGTGGGGGACTCTAAAGACTCATCAACACCTTAGTTGTGGATTTAACCACTAGCACGTCAGAGGTATAAGCCAATACGTGACGGGCTACCAGGTACTGACCAAATGGGACGTCGATGAGGAAGCTCACCCCGACACCCAACTGAGCCTGTCAGTGACAATATCCGTACAGTCCGGTCCGTTCGTCTATGAGTATCGCATGGCGGGCCTAGGGGGTTGGTAAAAGTCAGACCCCCAAAAGCGGTACAAGTCGTGTCGGAGTGTAGCCCAGAACACCCTGAGATACTACTGGAATACCTACCAGTAAATCTCCTTGCCTTGGCCAAGGACTTTGTGTAATGGCTCTCCTAGACACAGCACGACCTCACCCCCAATACCGGGAGAGACGAACCCCTGAAGATACGCTCACTGCCTCCATGTGGCTCGGGACTGTACCCAACTAATACCTGTTTGCACGACTCCTTTGAGCCGTGGTAGGGTAGTAATCAAAGTACAGTGGGAACTCACACGAGACAAATGACGATCCCCAGGTCGATGAACTAACCTGCACACATGTCACCAGGGAACTGCCATCTGACGTCTGGTATATGACCAACTAGCATGTTCCCGGCGAGTCCTGTCCGGTGTACTCATAACCCAATGAGCACCTGTATACATCTTAGGTGATCCAACTGACACCAGTGGCTTGTGAGACCGGCCACCGCCCCTCGTCGGGGTCTCGACTGTATACACTAGTCTACTAATGGAGTATCGATGCCCTGTCTCGAAACTCTCACGACTAGGGACCTTTTAAGGATAAGCTTATAGACCCACAGCTCCCACTTATATGATCGCCCTCATACTGCTGGTGGTCAAGCAAGAATCCTAGGGGCTCTATCAACGTGTAATAGCGACGTGTCAGGTCACCTAAAACAGTACACGATGATAAAGGTAAACCAGATAGCATACTATCATCTCGAGTAAGACTGTCCTACTGGGATATGTCCTCCATCAATCATTGCAATCACGTACCTGTGACCTAATAATTGACTCTGAGGGCACTATCTCCAACAATCTCCCACTTGCACTCAAGGCTAATTATTGCGATGTCGCATACTCATAGCCCGTGTGATACCGAACACCCAACTCCTCTACTAGTCAGTCTCACAAAGCTCGTTTGCGAAACTATTGCGTTCGAGGAATAGCCTTAGTGAGTGGATCCGCTTTGTTGTTTCTTTCTATGTCTCTCTATATCTCAAGTTCGCGGAGAAAGCCATCTCCCGAAAAGAGCAATACCTGTCTCAGAATATGTCTGGATGTCTGATGGGACCTAGCTCATAAATGAACTCCAAATCCAAACTTCTTAGACTGTATTGACAACTGAACTTAATCAGTGTCCTGCGTGCCATGCCTCCCTCAGTATTGCCTTGGACCACCTGTCCAAAATACTGCCCCTCATCAGAAGGAAAAACTATAACTCTGACAACCTCCTTGTCGTCCATGTCACCTTGGAAGCCTGGAATGATAACTGTCTCCTGAATGAGGCTGTCGTTATCATCTCCCTAGAACATCCACTTATGTTCTAAAACTGCTTCCGACTGTTTCTCCAGGATTGGATTAATGTCAACTTATTGCATCTAGTGCAAGAACAACATCTGGTGTGGTACTTGACATCTCACGATTGACTCAATTGCCTGAGCAAGTGATCTGCCAATCATGCCCGTCCCTCTCCCCTTTAGTCTGTAAGACACCTTTGGAGAGGGTGACTCCATTACCTGCAGGTACACTACCGTGCCAGGAGTCGTCCATCCTAAATACTCTTAGAATGCTGTCAAGTACCCTGATTGGGAAACCACCCAAATCTAGATCTAAGACCATAGATCTAGTAACCAGTATGTCTGATATAAAATCTATTTCCTTTGTAGAGAAACAACTGTGTGACGACCAAAGTATAACCGATCGTAGTGTAGGAGTTTCTTTTCCTACTCTGTGTATATCATCCAAATACCAGGATATCACACCCTACTACCTTCTCAACAGATCCATCCCCTATTCTGATGAAGTCAAACCTATGACTGTCATGTCAGAAATAGATGATCTTTCTCCGCTGTATCTGCTTTAGTCTATAAATAGACATAAGCTACCTGTCCACCAATGCTTCCGCTGCTCCCACTGACTACGACAACCCTCTGGCAGAGTCATATACACGTACACTTCTAAAACTAGTTTAGAACGGCGCTATACTCATCCTCTCGCCGGGTCTCGCACCCTGGAACAACAGCAATGGCAATTGTGGGTAAACAAGAACTTCCCTGTCACCATCGTTGAGGCTACCATAGTGCCTCTCGGGTGCCTGAAGTTACCCACCTTATCTGCGGAGTGGCCAATGGAATGTCAATTCAGATTGAATCTTTAGGTTCCTTATCAAATCTTCAGTAATCGTTTGTGGTTCTGGAATCACTTCCAGTTCTACCATACTCCCACTACTGTTTTTCTGAAAAAATCCATTTTTAATAAAACTGTGGCGAGTCTAGAACAATATCGCTATTGTTCATCCAGATGGTAGAAAGTCAACCCGCGTCATGGCCTGGGTCAACCCACAAACAGCCATTACAGAAACGTGCCTTGAGTTGTCCAGTGTCTGGTTTTAAGCATAAACCGGACAACTCCCCGTACCTTAACATCGTTAAGATATGAACTGTTCTATATCCAATATAGAACCAGAGGCACTGATTTAATTGAACCAGATTCAAATCATGCAGCTGTCCCCAGCGCATGTCAACTAAATGGAAGGAGGCCGATCAGCGTTACTCAACTTAGGAATACTTCCAATTATGAGTAACCTGAAAGAGAAGCAAGATCTCTTTATCATTACTATCAACTGAATACCATACATAAGTATCTACATCTTCGATCTCTTTGAAGAATCCCGATACTTGCTATACCTGGTTCTCTACTCTATTCAAATACCTATAACTTCTCCAAATTCGGACCCTGTGTTTCCACGAAACACTTGTCTAAAAACTAGAGAAGTCATAAGTAAACTGAATATAGTACGAGGACCAACCCCTCTGTCCTGATGGACCCTGGACATCATACAATACTCTGTACAAGTCCCTTGAGTCTGATAACTCATTCACTGTGTGTCGTAGGTTGAAAACTGTACTTATGGTTAAGAAGAATTACACCGCTGTTTAATGCTCCTTACCTAACCATCCACTGATATAGGTAAATGTCGTAGACATAATTTCAAAAAGGTACATCTCACTCTATGAAAATAGACGTACAGATATATCAATTTGAAATTGGTGCATAACTGCGGATATTCAAAACCGCGGATATTCAAAACCAAATATTTGCCAACCGGCAAACAGCCCAAGTGATTTCCTCAAATATCACCGATTACAACGAATCCCGATATAATGAGGATAATCACCCAATTCCCAATAACTTACTCCCACTCATCATCTGTAAAACCATACAGATGTGAGAATCGTATCTGGTAAATACATACCCTGGAGTAAGTATCTAATCGGGAAATCAGTTTTCTATTAACAGTACACAGTGAAACTGAAACATTGAAATGTTTCGATAGGGTATCCTGGTATTCCTAGTAATGCCTCTTCCAGATTCACGACTGTAACCGTATAGTTCTTTGCCACCTCTCCAAATCCCTTCATATGTCTTTAGTCTTTACCTTCTGTACACCCCTTTAGGCCAAATGGTTTTCTTCATTCCCTACCGTTCGGCACCAGCCTATGGTTTGGAAGAAGACTATCCAATAAGCATAATGGGTGTACTGTCCCAATCCTAGGAACACTCGCAATGAGAGAGGGTGAAGATAAAAGACAACCGAATAAACCTTATTCCTATTTCTCCTGAACCAGAATCCATCCCCGAACTGGAATAAATTCCTTTCGAGTTCGTATATAACCATACGATGGAGTATCCAATAAACTGTGGATCTTCGTAATGATACGGAGTGTTCTGGAGAAATACAAAGGTGATTTGGGAATGGTAATGAAATACCTGGTTTGGTCGTGAATATCTGTTGCAATTTACTTTTTCCTCTTACTAATCCCTTGCTTTGTCTTAACTTAATACCTTCTGCACACCATCGTTATGCTAATTGGTTTTCTTCATTCCCTACCGGTCGGCACCAGCCTAAGGTTTGGAAGAAGACAATCCAATTTGCGTAATAGGTGTACTACCCCTAAACCAAGGAGTACTCGTAAACTGAGAGAGGGTAAAAGGAAAAGACAACTGAATAATCCTATCCGTTTTCTCCAGAACCGGAAACCATCCTCGAATAAATTCTTTCGAGTTCGTATCTAACCATACGATGGTTTTGTCCAATGGAAGTGGACGTTCGTAGTAAAACGGGGTGTCCTGGAGAAAAGGGTAAAAGTAGGAGTGGCAATGAGGTTTGCAACTCTGACAATCCAAAAGCCGGTGTTAAAGAAGGTTCGGTCAACTTGGTCACTGAGTCAAAGTCTTAGGGTCGGGTCAAATGGTCGCTGCCAGAGAGAGAGAGAAAAGAAACACTCAGCGTGCACTCTAACCTAGATCAGAATGGTCACCAATTTATCTAATCTGGAATCCTCCCACTGTACCTCAAATTCTCCTCCAAACCTGAAAGAAGAATTAGTCGGGGTTACCCGAGGAGTAAACTAACTCATCAGTGGGAATCGGGATCCAACTATCATTGCATGATAACGTGACGGAATCCGCTCACGCTATCACACTCCAGAAGGTATGCGCATATCTGGCAAGTTTCAGTTCTTTTGAAACTCCCGATGGGATTTTTGCCCCATGCTCTTATGACCTTGACTTTGGCCAACATATCATAAGTCACATGTCAAGTTCTACCCGTCATTCTCCAGGTTAATTTGAATCCACCCGTACATACCCTTGACTTTGGCCAAAATGGCAGTACGACTGTCCCAAACCAACGCATCTATCTATGCTGCATATGAATATCCAATAGCTACCAATCACTGTGCCTTGACTTTGGCCAACATACACAGCTTGAATACTATTGACTACCCATATGAAACGACGGAGGGCTACGAATGGTTTCTGGCGAAAACCTTTAACGTAAAGAACTTGATATCGTCGAAGGAACGGATAGCTTTTTAAAATATAGTGACGAAAACCGTTGCTAAAGAGGTCACTCCCGGTGAAGGGATCTCGGCTCTTTCCCCGTAGAATGGGGTGCAGGATATCCCAAATGAATACCGCGATGCAAAGCAAAAGTAATCGGCTATAGTGAAGTTAATGCCCTGACGCAAACTTCTGTCCAAGGGGTCACTCCCGGTGAAGGGATCTCGGCCCTTGCCTCGTCGACTGAGGAGCAGGATATTCCAACTGAATACCACGATGCAAAACAAAAGTGAACGTCCTTGCAATAACAGCTTTTTGAAAAGTGTTCCAACAACATCAGATTAGGTTTGTTTTAACTAGCATTGATCCGAATCAATGCAGTCCCATCAATTGATCACACCAAAAAGAACGAAAATATACTGATGTACGTATATGCCATCCGCATTCGCCACTGGGTCCCGTCATTACCCGTTAGGTTAGCTTACTAACGACAGAGCGGGGACTGGACTAGCGCGGATGCAAAACATATACTACATCTACTAATATATATATACCAATATATTATATTCGCTCAAGGCGTGAATAAGAAATGCAACATCACAGAGAATGAACAGCATCACAGAATAATACAGATATCTGGGATCCCCGGGTTTCACAGAGCCGCTGAAACCCGACGTTCCCCTGGTCGTGTGGATAGCCTGTGCAATGAAATCCTAGACCCCTACGGGCGCGGCAAGTTACCCGCCAAAACCTGAAGCGAGGCAGCCCCCTTCAGCGCCGTGAATGGACCACCCAGCACTTCACGGAATCCGGTAACTTGGGCACCCCTCCTGGGTCAACCTGTACCCCCTACGAGTGCGGCGAATAGCCCGCCAATCCTAGAGTGAAGCCCCCTCCGTCCCAATGCCATGAGATGCGGGCTTGTTGCCCTCCAGAACCCGGCTATCCGTGCACCCCTCCGCGGGGTAATCCTAGTACAGAAAGTAAAATATACATACAACGGGTACATCGACCGCAACCAGGTCGTGCCCCAAAATAATAATACAAACAGGCAGTGACGGCAGTCCACATGTCGGACGCTCGCCCCGCAAAATCAAATGTACATAATACAACCACAACTGTACTAGCATTGCATCCAGGCTATCCCCCACGACCGATCCGCAACATCACAGCAAAAACATAACATCAACGTGAAAGTCACGTTCGCAAATCCGTCTAACCGGGCTATAGCAGTTAGACCGGATTTACCGATCAAGTGACATTCACGGTCGCAGATATAATGTAAATACTGTGAAAAATGTGTTTAAAATATCCGACCGATCGAATATTAACAAGTGGGCCCCAAAACAATACTGTAGCAGTTACAGAAAATATGGGCTCAAAATTAATGTTCCAGAAACCCAAATTTAACCCCAGAGGCCCACTGGAAAATTTCCACACACTGATCAATGACTACGGCGGCGCAACCGCGGCACTAAGTGGGTACTTGCCGCGGTTCCGCGCTCCAGTTGGAGAATCAGTGTCTCGAATTTTTCCACTGGTCTTAGATCATCGAGAACAGTACTTTTATGCAACCTGAAAAATTTTTGGAGACTGAAAAAATTCAACAGAAACTGTCGTGGGTGTATTTGGGTTTTCGGACATTTCGATCGATCGGAAATGCAAACACATTACACAAAGCTAGACTAAGTTAATGGCGAGGCTCTGATACCACTGTAGGTGCACGGCGGCGCCCCGGCCGTCAATCCGACGCCGGAATGCGGAAGCGGTGAATAACTTAAATTTTGCGGACTTAGCAAACCGGCACCACCGCGCACTAAACACCCGGATCGAAACCATTAACAAGTCTAAGCTAACTAGAAGATGGGTTAGAGATATACCGACGATCCAAGTCCTCCGGTCTTCTCGTCATGGTCCCGATCTCCTGCGGAAAAGTCCCGTCTCCTCCTCGTCGCCGGAAGTGCACCACATCGCCTACTATGTTTACGGGCTCCCACCTCAATGCCGAGGCAACTCGGGCACGAAGCCGGCTACTCGACGTGCCCAAGATTCGCTGTAGAATGTAGTGTAGAGATCTCATTTGGGGTTGTAGGAATTGCCTTTGGTGGAGGGATTGATACAAGAAGTATATGGAGGAGCTTGGAGAACTTTGGTGCATGAAATGAACAACATTTTCCCACTTCAAAAATTTGGACAGCCCCAAAGTGCTTGGGCCGGCCATGACTTCAAGAGTGGAGAGAATGAGGGAGAGAGAGCCAAGGAATGAGTGGTGCAACCATAACAATAATCCCAAGCATCCAAAAAACCAATCATGAAAGAATATGATCACAAGTGTAAACTAACACTCCACCAACCTCACCCCTCATCATCATACATAAGTCAAGCCATGATGAGGTTGTGAAGTCAAGTCATCATGAAGAAATCAAGTCAAAGGATGGTGCTATCATGATACAACAATAAGCAAATACCCCCTCCACAAATGCCTATTTGCAACAATGCAAATAAACCCTCCTCCACCAATCTTCGGCCAATGAACGGAACAATGGAAATCGGCCGAAACGGAAAGCAAACTGGCAACTCCAGAAGACTGGTCCCGTAATAAATTACAGGAAAAACCCCAATACTGTGCATACACACCCGCATCTGTATTTCGACCGAAATACAAATGCAATGAGACAAAGTCTACACTGTACTATACTAGGATCCGGCTTAAACCAAAGCCGGCCAGTAATATCCGTTCGATCCTGATCCATGCAATACCGCACGTATCTGATCGAACCCTGCCATATAACCATACGGCCTATAGTACAAACTGTCCGATCCTGATCCGTGCAATACCGCACGTATCTGATCGGACCTTGCCATATCTCCATACGGCCTCTACAACCTTTCGCCCGAAAGCTGAGTAACTGAATGTGGGGGACTCTAAAGACTCATCAACACCTTAGTTGTGGATTTAACCACTAGCACGTCAGAGGTATAAGCCAATACGTGACGGGCTACCAGGTACTGACCAAATGGGACGTCGATGAGGAAGCTCACCCCGACACCCAACTGAGCCTGTCAGTGACAATATCCGTACAGTCCGGTCCGTTCGTCTATGAGTATCGCATGGCGGGCCTAGGGGGTTGGTAAAAGTCAGACCCCCAAAAGCGGTACAAGTCGTGTCGGAGTGTAGCCCAGAACACCCTGAGATACTACTGGAATACCTACCAGTAAATCTCCTTGCCTTGGCCAAGGACTTTGTGTAATGGCTCTCCTAGACACAGCACGACCTCACCCCCAATACCGGGAGAGACGAACCCCTGAAGATACGCTCACTGCCTCCATGTGGCTCGGGACTGTACCCAACTAAAACCTGTTTGCACGACTCCTTTGAGCCGTGGTAGGGTAGTAATCAAAGTACAGTGGGAACTCACACGAGACAAATGACGATCCCCAGGTCGATGAACTAACCTGCACACATGTCACCAGGGAACTGCCATCTGACGTCTGGTATATGACCAACTAGCATGTTCCCGGCGAGTCCTGTCCGGTGTACTCATAACCCAATGAGCACCTGTATACATCTTAGGTGATCCAACTGACACCAGTGGCTTGTGAGACCGGCCACCGCCCCTCGTCGGGGTCTCGACTGTATACACTAGTCTACTAATGGAGTATCGATGCCCTGTCTCGAAACTCTCACGACTAGGGACCTTTTAAGGATAAGCTTATAGACCCCCAGCTCCCACTTATATGATCGCCCTCATACTGCTGGTGGTCAAGCAAGAATCCTAGGGGCTCTATCAACGTGTAATAGCGACGTGTCAGGTCACCTAAAACAGTACACGATGATAAAGGTAAACCAGATAGCATACTATCATCTCGAGTAAGACTGTCCTACCGGGATATGTCCTCCATCAATCATTGCAATCACGTACCTGTGACCTAATAATTGACTCTGAGGGCACTATCTCCAACAGGGTCAATGTCACATCAATCACATTATTCATCCGGTATCCTCTTTATCAACCATCATGATCCGGGGTACTGACCTACGTCTAGTACAATACTGATACCATCTATGTATGCATGCGTGTGTATGAAACACTACGTCAAAGGACCCGCTAAAACATCATGTCGTATCTCATATACGAACCCTGTCATATCACCGATCTCATGGCCTCAAATCCAATCTCATCAACTCATCTCAAATCCCAAGTACTATCCTCATAATCCAGTGTATGTACACATAGTTCCATACCCGTGTGTACATATACACATCCCCATATACGCACAGGTAAAAGAAAGAATGTATGCAAGTATGTGTGTGCGTGTGTGGGTGCAACCACTACTCCAGGGTTTCGCAACTAACACTAAACCAATCCAAGAACACCTAGAATCCATCTTTATCATCAATAAACTCACATCAACATATAATATATATGTGTGTATACGTATTCGTATACATCACTACGAACTACGGGGGTGCTATACGCCATCCACCCGACTTCCGCCGTAGATATATATCTACTCACCTTGCTTCTTATGTGTGGATGCCGATGTCGTCATCTTCATCTTCAACGTCTCGACATTACATGGGGTACCTACACATATAATCCAATCGCAAATGCGTATTAAAATCTCATCGGAAAACTAAAAACGGCACACGCTACGCTCATAGGTAAAAAACCTATAGCCTCGGATGTGAACACGACCAATGACCCTAGTCGTTGAAGTTCAAATGCCATACGACAGAAACGAATTATCAAATACCAAAATCCATGTAAAAACAAGTCGTAAAACAATGCGCCAACACAAGAAAAAGATCCCAGATTCTACCCTAGGTCAAATCAGCCAATTTTGCATATGCCAAGGGTCAAATTTACTGGAAATAAGGCCCTGAAGCAAAAACGAACCATGTCCAACCCGCTCTGGCTGCAACTTGCTGCCAGAATGAATTAATTTGCGGCTAGGGTTGATGTTTAGGGGCTAGGGTTTCAGTAGGGGGTCTTAGGTTGCCTGCATGTATCACTGTCCTTGCAAAAATATTTTCAGGTGACCCGAGTGTTAGCAGATTTCAATATACACTCACAGAATCCAAAATTCTTCCGGTATCGGGGTTTTCAAAGTTTGGGTTTGGGGTTCTGCTCTCGGGTTTTAGCCCAAATGTTATCACTAAGGGGGGTTTAAGGTCACTACTAAGTCAATTACAATATCCCAAATCAAAATCCCTTCAAACCCTAACTAGGGATTTTCAAAGTTCTCAAAATCAGACAATATCGGTTCTAATTCAACATGGATGCTAAAAGAATGGAAATTCTAAACTAATTAGGGAATAATTACCTCATTTTGCACTCAAGAATCCCCTAGGGCACCAAAATCAAATCATTCTTGGCCCAATGTGTTGCTAATGAGCTTGTACACAAAGTTTGTGAAGAAGAGATGAGGTTTTGGTGTTGTTTTGAGGTTGTATGTGATGGTGAAGAGGAGATGAAGGGGGAGGGATTGCTGCTAGAGATGGGGCTACTACTGAGCAAGGAGGGAAGTGAAGGGGAGAGAGAGAGAGAGAGCCAAGGTCAAGCACCAAGCCTCCTAACTACCCCCCATACCTCTTGACTTTATTTCTTTATTTTTTTTTCTTTTCTTTATTTTCATTTTCCCTTCTCTTCTCCTTGCAATAGTAAACCCAAAATAATAACCATAAACCAAAAACATGTAGGAAAAGAAAATGTAATAAGTGTGAAATGATATGGTGCATGTTTTGCTCAAAACACGCTTAAAACCCTATTAGCGATTTTTAATCGCGATTAGCACTAAATTAGTGTTTAATTAATCATAAAAACTTATAATTTGCATAATTCACTTAAAACACCCTCTTTTTAGTCATTTACACAGGAGAAATGCCCTTTCATGATATTAATCTTAAAAGTAAAAGTACATTCATTGTTCAGTATTATCACTTGATATGCTTGCATGATTTACCCGATATTCTCATATTACTACTCTATGCTGCATACATCATACCTTATGGTTATATGCTTGCATGATATACCCGATATGTTCATATTACTACACTATGTTGCATACATCATACTCTATGAATATATACATTGAGATGCTATTTTTATGAGATCTCTGGATTTGAGAACCGTGGTATATTTCAAAGGAAATGGTATATTGTTTTAAAAACCCGGTTTCTCTTGATATGATATTTCAGTGCGTCCACCATGAGTTTTATCGGTTCTGAGACTTGTGTTAGAAACCCGATTCGAGGAGCGGGAGGCACCGTCTGTGGGTACATGGTGGACCCGGTATGGTACCCTGGGGCAAGAAATGATTTTTGTGATGTAGACAATGAGCCTGGCAGAGGGAGCCCTACCTACCGGTGATTGTATAGAGCTCGGCGAATATCCGGAGGATACCGTTTTGGAGTTATGATATGAGATGGATATGAGGGTCAATCTGAGGATGCGACGCCTGAGATGAGATTGATATGAGGCCCGATTTGAGTATGCGGTGCCTGAGATATGAGGATTTACGTGTCGATGCTGGACTCGAGTTTTCATGATGTTTCGAGTGTCCGTGTTAGACACTCAGGTTCCATGATTTTGATGTGTCGTTGATAGACACACGTAGTTGATATCCTCATATATATATATATATATATATAGGCATATGTTTTCATGATGTTCGAGTGTCGGTGTGGGACACTCAAGTTCTATGATATTGTTTTGTATCGTTGATGGACACGTGGATGATATCCACATGCATACAGGCATATGATGTCAGATGTTTATTTATATATGTCATTGAATTGACTTGATTGTTGACATATATGCATACATGGTCACCCTAGATATCTTAGTATTACCTTCAGGATATAGTGACCTAGGAAATCGTTGTTTTATTCAATTTCTACTTGTTGATGTTTTCTACTCACGAGTTGGCAACTCACCCCCGTTGTGCTACAGTTCTTGCAGGTTGACCGCTTGGGATCAGTTGTGGTATCGCTGCACACAGCTTCTTCCAGGATGCTTTGCTTGGGTAGGTGGGACACATGTTGGATCGTGCCCACTCTCGTATTGTTATATTCTATTGTATCTAGATAAACTCCATCACATAATATCATATCAGATCAAAATGAGAACTTAAAATTGTATATTGGTAGACCTAGTCAGACTTGGGTTTTGTGCAAGACTTAGAGCGATGGGTTATGCTCGCTTTTCTTGAGTTTTCATGTCTTGCTTTCTTTCTTAGTTCTTTCTGGGTTGATTCTTCTCCGTTGGGCATCGTATATATGTTATTGCATGGTTGTGATTCTGCCAGTTGGCGAAGAGCTAGCTCCTGCTTGGGGATGCCTATATATTGTTGTATATATGTTTTTGGATCAAAATATACAAGGGAGGTGTTGCCCGAAATTTTAAAAAGACAAAACAGGATTTATTATACCTTTATTTCAAAACTGCACCCCCACTATTTTCCGCAAAAAGGTTTAGGTTTTCTAGTCTTCGGCTTACTTGATTTACGTCGCGCCTTTAGACGTTGCGTAATTTTAGTGCCGGTCACGTGCTAAATTACGGGTCGTGACAAAGTTGGTATTAGAGCGTTAGGTTTAACCTTGGTTTGAGTCTGGGTTTGACTATGCGGAGTCTAGGGCGTAGATATTTCGGAACCTAGGCTAGACCTTACGGAATTTAGACTTAACGGGGGGTATTAGATCCGAACTTTCGTTTCATAGGCTAACCTTGATTGGTGGAGTAGGTAGCTTGAGTAGAGTGACGTACCATACTTATGTTCCGCGGCATATTTACGATACGATACTCCACTTAAGAAACCTTAGGATGTTCATATCTTGAGATCTTTGATACTATTCGTTCTTATGTTCATATATCCATTTGGGATATGTTGATTCTTTCATTCATTGATCTATCTTCCTAGATACCTGGTTGAGGTTCCTATCACCATGGTTTGAGCGCAGAGAGAGCTGCTGCAGGTGTTGCGGTCTGGCGAGCTCGTCATGGACGAGGACAGGCCATATTGTTTTCTGGTGACATAGGGACATGTAGGTATAGTGTTGTGTTGTGATCTCTCGTTTGGGGAGAGTGTTCGGTTTTGCACCGGATGATCTGGCCATTGATAGAGGCTGCCAGATTGACAGGACTGTTGATGTACAACCTACCTCAGAGATCATGATGTTTTCTACTGTGTAGACAGATGACCCAGCTATTGCTGAGATTGATGGGATGTCATTTCCAGAGTTTATGAGCTGAGACCGCTGGAGCTTCCAGACAGAGATGTGACAGGAGATAGCTAGTCTATCTCGAGTTGAGCGACTGATATGATTCATCAGATTTGATGTGTCGATCCAGTCTCAGTTGAGTTGAAGAATTCCTGTTGAAGGATCTTACTTGGATCTAAAGTAATCGAGCAAGAGAGGACGTGGATCGTCGGATGCTCCGATATGAGATCGGTAAGTTGCACTACTACAATATGGGGTTTCCCCTACGGACTCAGGAATTCGTAGGGGCAACAATTTCTTGCCCCTACGGATTTATCCGTAGGTCCCCATCGTTGTCCCTACGGTGCCTTACATTCTAATTTAAAAATATTAAATCGTAATTTGCTATTTGGCCCTACGGTGCCGCAAACGGTAGACCTACGGTTATGTCCGTAGGGGCATATAAATAGGTTATTAATAAAAAAAGCACAGAAAAGTCACCGATCGTTCCCAAAAATTCTCTCTCTCACCCTCCCACGCCTCGATCGCTCGTTCCCGCGCCTCGTCGCCACCGCCCTCCGCGCCTCGTCTCCACCTTCCTCGGTCGTTCCCAAAACTTCCTCGTCGACTTCCTCGTCGCCACCGTCCATGACACGTAGCCGATCGTCGTCGACCACCGATCATCTCTGTCGTCTCCTCCACTAACCGCTACAGGTTAGTAAATCTCAAATTATTTATAATTTTGATGATGTTAGGTCTAGGGTTCAGGGTTCGGGTAGGGGTGAGGGTTAGAGTTAGGCATCGGCATTGGGTTCGGTTTAGGTTAGGGTTAGGGTTAGGGTTCGATTGCTGTTGGGGTTCGGTTAGGCTTGGGGTTGGGGTTAGGATTCGGTTGGGGCTGGGGCTGGGCTGGTGCTGGGGCTACGGTTCAGTTGGGGTTGGGGCTGGGCTGGGGCTGGGGCTAGGGTTCGATTGCGGTGGGGCTGGGGCTAGGGCTTGGGCTTCATCACCTGATATAGCAAAATACAAAGCGTACTTCGGTACACCCGACCTCATTGAGTTTCCTATTGAAGTTCCCGGTCAAACGGCATATGCATATTTTTATTCGCCATCAAATCCCAATTATCAAGCTACCGAGGACGAAAAGCCACCTTTGTTAGTCGAGAGTCATGGTAATAGACTTGTCATTATAGATCATAGTCAATTGTTTTTCCTATCATTTTCTTGATCCAGATGCTAATCAACTGGTTAGTTACGTTTTTTATGACGTATTTGTCTATATTTGTTGACAGTGGCCTTTCTTTTGGATGAACATGTTTTTTTATGCATGTTTCAGTCATGTGAATTCATATGTTGCGTATAACGCTTTATGATATCAGTATACTACATTTGTAGTTTTAATTTTTGATTGTTATAGATGAATGCCATTGCAATAATAGTTTTTGGTTGATATATTAATTTTTCAAATATTTGCATGTATGTATCTATGCCTGCCTGCATATATGTATATATGAGGATAATAGGTATATTATTAGGTTGCCGTAGGAGAAATTTTTCCTTCATATGGCTGTCAAAAGTCAATCCTTAATCTCTTTGTGAATGATCAGTTCTATCAATCTTGATCTCAATGGTTTAAAATCATGTTACACATACAACAAGAATACACAACAAACGAATCGTTAGAGAGCGATTCAAGATATTCTAGTTAAAACAAATATATGATACTCGATGATAATATGAACCCTTCATATTCTCATCGATACTCATATATGAAACTAAAAGTGCCACTTAGTCCCCGTCTATCGGTTAACATACGTTTGATGTTCGTCGTGACATAGAACTATACGAATGTTGTTAAATATCGGACGGTATAGCTCAATACTAACAACCGTCGTATAGTCTATGTGACTAGAAGATTCAATCGTATGATAACCGATAGATTTGTCCCATGTGGACAAGTTAGGAATGTATAAAGCAAACAGCTTCATTCACTTGTGTTTTCATCCGTTTCGAGATATTTCGCCGGTACCTTTCCGCTGGTTCTCCGTGTACAAAGATTGATTAGATGTTCATTTCAACGTTGTTTCACAGCTTTGAAATGATTATCTATTCTATTACAGCGTACTCGGAGAACAGCGGGGAGGTGCTGCCGAAATTTACTCGAAATGGCTGAAAGCACTAGCGAATGGGTGTTCGCTCTATACATTCTTAATGGGGTAGAAGCCTTACCCCTGACAGCCAGAACACACACAAACAACAAGAATACACAACAAACGCATCATTAGAGTGTTATTCAAGATGTTCAAGTTAAAACCAATATATGATACTCGATGATAATATGAAACCTTCATATTCTCATCGATAATCATATATGAAACTAAAAGCGCCACTTAGTCCACGTCTATCAGTTAACATACGTTCGATGTTCGTCGTGTCATAGAACTATACGAAGGTTGTTAAATATCGGACGGTATAGCACGATACTAACAATCGTCGTATAGTCTATGTGACGAGAAGATTCAATCGTATAAAAACCCATAGATTTGTCCCGTGTGGACAAGTTAGGAATGTATAAAGCAAACACCTTCATTCACTTATGTTTTTATCCGTTTCGAGATATTTCATCGGTACCTTTCCGCTGGTTCTCCGTGTACAAAGATAGATTAGATGTTCATTTCAACGTTGTTTCACAGCTTTGAAATAATTATCTATTCTATTACAGTGTACTCGGAGAATAGCGGGGAGGTGCTCCCGAAATTTACTCGAAACGGTTGAAAGCACAAGCGAATGGGTGTTCGCTCTATACATTCTTAATGGGATAGAATCTTTACCCCTGACAGCCAGAACACATACATACAATAAGAATACACAACAAACGCATCATTAGAGAGTGATTCAAGATGTTCAAGTTAAAACCAGTATATGGTACTCGATGATAATATGAAACCTTCGTATTCTCATCGATACTCATATATGAAACTAAAAGCGCCACTTTGTCCCCGTCTATCGGTTAACATACGTTCGATAATTTATTCTTTTCAATGACAAACGCACACACAAAGCATATACATGGATTTTCTCCTTAGTCAGTAACTATCCCGTTCTTAGATTTCTCAATATAGTCACCATAACCTACAATTTATATGTTATACAGTCTAACATGGCCCATGCGTACGTCAGAATTAAGGACTGGATGTATGTGGATTGGCAACAACGTATGCAACCTAAGTTTGTCGCAGGAGTTGCTGCTTTTATTGAATTTGTACACGCACATAATAAGATCATAATAGAGAAGATTCTCTGCCCGTGCGATAGATGTGGCAATATATACTGGCAGAAGGTAGAATTGGCAGAGCTTCATATTGTAAAATATGGGTTTACTAGACTTTATACAACTTGGAAATATCACCGGGAAGGAGAAGAACGCAGTAATGCGGCAGAAGAAGGAGAACACAATAATACGGCAGGAGAAGAAGGAGAAGACGGTAATGCGGCAGAAGGAGAAGACGGTAATTTATTTCCATCAGAAGAAATGGAGGATATGGTAGAGGCTGCCCTAGGTGAATCTATTCTTACCGAAGATGACATTCCTTCTGGTAAAGAACCGTGTGCGGATAAATATGAAAATTTCATGATTGATGCTAGAAAACCAATTTATGAGAATGCAAAGTATTCCACCCTCTCATGGTTCGTCCAACTTTTCCAGATTAAGTGTCTAAATAGATGGAGCAACAAGTCATTCACACTTCTTCTTTCGTTCTTGAAAGATTCTATGCCCCGGGGAAATAACGTGCCCGACAGCTGGTACGGAGCCCGGAAGATGATGTCTGATTTGGGTCTAAAGTGCGAGAAGATTAAAGCATGTCCTAAAAATTGCGTGTTGTACCGGAAAGAGAATTCAGATTTGAAAGAGTGTCCAACATGCGGAGAGGCCAGGTATAAGCCGAAAGATTCTGTTAAGAAGCCTGATATACCTGTCAAGATTGCACGATACTTTCACATAACACAGAGGCTACAGAGGCTATTCAGGTGCAAGAAAACAGCCGAGGCAATGATTTGGCATCACCGTGCTCCTCCAAGTGAAGATGGAAAAATGAGCCATCCAAGAGATTCACCGGCATGGAAGGATTTCGATAGGAGGCACGCAATATTCAGTAGCGATCCTCACAATGTCCGGCTCGGACTGGCTAGTGATGGCTTCTGCCCATTCAACTATATGGCTGGAAGTCACAGCACATGGTCCGTTGTAATGATAATTTATAATCTGTCGCCTTGGTTGGCTATGAACCAATCATACTTTATGATGCCTCTTCTTATCGACGGACCAAACTCACCGGGAAACAATATCGACGTCTATCTCCGACCTCTGATCGAGGAGTTAAAATCTTTGTTCATTGATGGTGTAAAGACATACGATGCAAACACAAATACAACCTTCATACTGCGTGCTGCTTTAATATGGACAATTAATGAGTTTCCTACGTATGGAATGCTATCAGGTTGGTCCGTACATGGTCACAAAGAATGTCCTCATTGCCATCAACACACAACAACAAAATTCTTGAATTTTAGCAGAAAGGTTTGTTATTGCGGCCATCGACGTTTCCTGCCTCTAGACCACCCCTATAGGTTAGACACGGTTCACTTTGATGGTCATCAGGAGCTTCTTGGACCTCCATCTCCATTGTCCGGAGAGGACGTGACTGCTCAATGGGATGCTTACAATAATGTGACCTTCGGGATAGATCCGACGAAACAGGTCAAACCACCATTTTGGAACAAGTTAAGCATTTTCTTCGAGCTTCCGTACTGTTCAACAAATTTAGTGCGTCATTGTCTGGACGTCATGCATATAGAGAAGGGAGTATCATAGCACTTACTCAACTTGCTTCTTTGTATAGACGGGAAATCGAAACACAACCTGAATGCTCAGATGGATCTATAGGAGTGGGGAATAAGAAGTGAATTGCACCCTAGACCGGTAGCGGGTAAAGCAGGCAAGTTAGTACTTTCCAATACCGCTTATCATATGTCACAACCGGAGAAGAAAAGATTCCTGCAGGTGTTGCATGATTTGAAAGTTCCTACAGGTTTCTCAGGATCATTCAGCAAGAAAATAAAAATTATGAAAGGCAAGATCGATGGGCTGAAAAGTCATGATCACCATGTTATCGTGGAGCACCATCTTCCATTAGCCCTCAGGACTTCTCTCCCTGAATCGGTTGGTCTAGTAATCAACGAACTATGTTGCTTTTTCAGAGAGTTGTGTGCTAAAACACTGGAGGTTGTGACGCTGGATAAACTAGAAAATTCTATTGCGTTGATACTTTGCAAGTTTGAGCGTATTTTCCCACCGTCATTCTTCGATATCATAATACACTTGACGGTTCATCTTGCAACTGAGGCTAAGTTAGCCGGACCGGTACAATATCGATGGATGTATCCCGTCGAGAGGTATGTGTAATTTTTCGTTTCGCGCAATTTTTAAAATTATTGTTGTCCTGTATGCCCGTATTTATTTATTCAACATATTTTCTTTAGGTACCTCTACACTCTTAAAAAGTATATACGCAATAAAAATCAACCAGAGGGTTCTATCATGCAAGGTTATCTTCTTGATGAAGCAACCACATTTTGTTCCCGCTATCTGGACGAGAACATTGAGACGAGACTTAACCGGCCTCGAAGAATTCAAGACGGGCCATATGGTAAAGCCGATTATAAGAGGGTAGACACTATGTTTATTAACAAGATATACCGGTTTATCTTGCTTAATTGCGCATGTCTTGATCAAATTGTAGGGTTACTAGGCACTCTCACAAGGGTGTACATGGCATCAACCATGCCTGATTTAAAATTTAGACGTGCCGAACAACCCAAACCAAGATCTTTAAACTAGAGATTAGGCGAAACTAAGCATGTTAAACACTTTAACATCTAAAAGTTTGGGATTACAACCTTTGTAGTCCAGTCCTTCACTTCTAAAGCTCCATGTTGAGATCCCTTCGCTGCGATCATCAAGTTCCCGAACTCTAGAGAGGCTCCATGAAGAGAATGATGTAAACTTGCTTCCGATCTTCGATAACTAAGATGATCTACCTTGAAGTTTCTTAAACACAAGCTCTTACTCACAAATGAAGTGAACACCCTAATCTAAATGGCTAGGATAGATTAGGATGATGAAGTAGGATTTTAGCACTCATTTGTTTTCTTAATCTCACTCAAATCCATCACAAAACCCAAAGCTAGAAAGCTTGGCAAGGAGGAAGAAAAAGAAGAATGAATAATAATCCTTTTGTGATGAATAAAGAAATGTTATCATAATTACTTATGCAACCATGGTTGCTAATATAAAATGAGCTAACCTTTGTAGAAAGTTAACTAGGGTTGAGGGTGTGGTTTGGGTTACAAAATATCAACAAAATATCTTAGCTCATGAAAAAAAAGAAAAGCTACTAGAAGCTTCAAGAATGAGCTAACCCAAATCAAACCCTAACCTTGTTTAATCTCCACTAATCACGTTGCATTAGTAATTATAACATGTTACAATATTATATATCACATATATAATATATTTTGTAACAAAAGAAAATAATACAGTTAACATATATCGCATATATATATAACAGGTATTGAGCGATCAGAAGATCAACAAGCAAGCCTGTACATTCTCCTGCGAATTCAATCAGTACCACTCCCATACAGTCCGGTCTCTTCGTCTGATATGTCGCATATCTCGCCTAGGGGTGGTAAACGTCAGACCCCAGTAGCTTGATAAGTCGTGTCGATATGAGGTCTGTAACAGTTCGAGAAACTACTGATAACACTTACTAGTAAATCTCAGCAACACTGGCTAGGGATTTCCAGTTATAGCCAATCGAACACAGCGCAATATCAACTCCCTATACCGGGAGAGACGAATCCCCTCCTATTACTCATTGCCTCCATATGATTCGGGACTGTACCCAAAAGCCACCATTTTGCACGCCCTCTTGGACGTGATATGATGGAAATCAAAGCACAGTGGGAATCACACAAGGCTCTATGACGATCTCGGGTCTACAGACAAACCTATACCTGTGTCACAAGAGAACTGCCATCTGACGTGAGGTATAATACCATCTGGGAGTTCTCGACGAGTCCGTCCAGTGTACCCAGTCTCCACTGAGCACCCGTATACCTTCTCTGATGTTAAACACAGATAGATATGAGATCATCCATCGCCCATCATATGGGTCAAGAAGCGCATACGCTAGTCTACTCTGGAGTATCGATGCCCTGTCTCGGTACTGTCACGACTAGGAACTTTTGAAGGATGTACTTGGCGACTACACTGTCCCCACCAGTATGATCCGTATCATAGTCCTGGTAATCAAGTACTCATCCTAAATGCTTTATCAACATGTAACATAGAGACAATCAGAGTACATGTTGAGATAAAGTGTAACCATATAGCATACTATCATGTCGAGAAAGAAAGTCCTCCCTATATATGTCCAACCATCCACTACAATATACATCGTATGTACAGTAATGGCCTTTAGGGCATACATATAACTAACAATCTCCCACTTGCGCTAGGTCCATCTGTTGTGGTATCGCATACCCAACAATCAGCTGTAGTTGAACTGTCTCATACTCAACCATCCCATAAAAGTCTCTACTGGGAAATTGGCCTTTGTGAGTTGAGCCGCGCTGTTTTCCTATGTGTCTACTCTCCTAACCTCGATCTCCTGGAGAACAACCATCTCCATGATCAGGTGATACTGCCTAAGAATTATATCTGGTTTTCTGATGGGACGGGGGTTACTTGGCATAAGCCACAACTCCATTGTCACACAATGGTAGGAACGAAGTTCATCTCATGAGCTTATATATATCCAGACTGCCTCTTGTTAGTGTATATGCCCTAGAGGCCATTACTGTATCATACTAGTTTGTATATTACTTAATGGAAGCTTGGGATATTCACCTTTTATAAACAATCTTGCTCAATATAGTAGTATGCTACTTGGTTTATTTCTACTTCAATGTGTACATGTGTTTATTTTAGTATATCACCTATATACATTAGTGGAGCCCTTAGGATCTTTACTTGATTACCAGCGTTGTGATGGCAGTCACACTAGTGGGGGCTGGGTAATCTATAAGCACATCCTTATGCAGGTCCCTAGTCGTAGGACTAACGAGACAGGGCATCGATACTCCGGAGTAGACTAGCGTATGCGCTTCTCATCCCAGTGTGGGAGATGGTCTGTGCCACAGCCATCAGTATGTCGTACTGGAGATGGTATACGGGTGCTCGTTAGGTTACGAGTATACTGGACAGGACTCGTCGGGAACTGACCGGTTGGTATTATACATATCGTCAGTTATCAGTACCCAGGTGACATGAGTACAGCTTAGTCCGCTGACTTGACACTGTCACTGCGCCTCGAGTGTGTTCCCACTGTACTTTGATTACTACCCTACCACGGCTCAAAGGAGTCGTGCAAACAGGTGGTAGTTGGGTGCAGTCCCGAAGCACTTGGAGGCAGTGACGGTTAGACAGGATTCGTCTCTCCCGGTATTGGGGGTTGACATCTCGCTGTGTCTAGGAGAGCCATTACACGAGTAGTCCCTGGCCAGGGCAATCGAGATATACTGGTAGGCTTCCAGTGTTATCTCAGGGTGTTTTGGGCTTCACTCCGACACGACTTGTACCGCTATTAGGGGACTGACGTTTACCGCCCCCCTAGGCCCGCCATGCGATGTATCAGACGAACAGACCGGACTGTACGGAGATTGTCACATTCAGGCTCAGTAGGAGTTCGGATGAGTTTCACCTCGTCAGTCTTCTTGTCGGCATCTACCTGGGGACCGTTACGCACAGCTAGTGTTAGTTGTATGTATGCCCTAGAGGCCAGTATTGTATGGATGATGTATATTATATTGGATGCTTGGACATATATAGAGATGACTTTCTTGCTCGATATGATAGTATGCTATCTGGTTACTCTTTCTCTTAACATATACACTTGTCTCTTTATACTGTCTTATAGTTACATGTTGATAAAGCCCTTAGGATGTGTACTTGACTACCTGGACTATGATGCAGATCATACTAGTGGGGACATGGTAGTCCATAAGTACATCCTTCATGGTCCCTAGTCGTGGGTGTATCGAGACGGGGCATCGATATACCAGAGTAGACTAACGTATACGCTTCTCGACCCATGAGATGGGCGATGGATGATCCCATGTCCATTGGTGTTTGACATCAGAGATGGTATACGGGTGCTCAGTGGAGACTGGGTACACTGGACGGACTCGCCGAGAACTCCCAGATGGTATTATACCTCACGTCAGATGGCAGTTCTCAGGTGACACTTGTACAGGTTAGTCTAGAGACCCGAGATCGTCATAGAGTCTTGTATGATTCCCACTGTGCTTTGATCTCCACCTTACCACATCCATGGGGGCGTGCAAAACGGTGGTCTTTGGGTACAGTCCCGAGTCACATGGAGGCAATGAGCGATAGGAGGGGTTTCGTCTCTCCCGGTATTAGGGGTTGATGTTGCGCTGTGCTCGATTGGCCGTAACAGGGAAGTCCCTGGCCAGGGCTGATTAGAGATTTGCCTGTAAGTGTTACCAGTAGTTTCTCGACCCGTTATGAGCCTCACATCAGCACGACTTATCGGTTATTGGGGTCTGACGTATACCACCCCTAGACTTGATATGCGACGTATCAGACGAACAGACCGGACTGTACGGTAAGTGTTACTGGTTGGATTCACAGGAGTGTGAGCGGGCTAGCTCGTCGATCTTCTGATCGCTCAATACCCGGATGGCCGTTACGTTTAGCAGACCGCTTGCGGCTTGTGGGTGCTTGATATGATCATCATCTGCTACCGGCGTATTGACGAGTCTTTAGAGTCCTACACAGAGGTTTCCTGGCTCAAGCGAAACGAAATAGGAGCGCATATGAGATATGTGCAGGACCGAGAATAATGCGTGTATGTGATACCGCATTTCATTCTCGCGATATATGTTTCGATTGGTTATATTCGATATGACCTAGTTATCGAATCATTGATTCGATAAATCGATACATTGCATTCTAGTCGGTTATGTGCGACATGACCGGATCATTGAATCAAATGTTGATTTAATGATTTAATATATAATTATATATATTTGATATATTGCATTGCATTAACTAGTATTGGTTCACTTTATATGGATTCTCACTTGATGTGCAAATTGTATATGTGATATACTTTTGTGCACATGTTTGTATCATGTTTGATGATGCATGCTCATTTGGTTAAGTGTATAGAATTAAACTTAGGTTAAGAAAGTGATTAGGGTTTTTATTTATCCATTCTTTTATTTATTCATTATTGGAAAAAGAATGGGATAAGAATACAAAATGGTTGCTTTCATTCTTGAACATTGTTGAAGCTTCATGAAGCTTTGACTTTGTGACCATTTTGTCTTCACACTAAACCCTAACCATTCTTCTAACCTTAGTTAATTCTCTACACTTAACTATGGTTCACATTATGATAAGTATTGATTTATTTTTTGATTTTATCTTAATACTTATCATATTCTTTCTTCTTCTTCATCTTCATCTTCAAGAAAAAAGCTTGATGCCATCAATGGCAACTTGAGCTAAAGTGAGAGAAATCCAATTCTAAAGTGAACCCACCTCCTATTTCTTCACCCTCTACCTCTTGCCAAGTTGTTTTGGGTGTTTTGTTCATAAGTTTCACAACTTTGTGAAGTCGGAGCTTGTACTTGTGATGCCTCGATGTAGATCGTCTTTGACACGAAGCCGACGCCCTATTCCGCTCGTTTCTCCGATGAAGCCGACGATTGAGTTCGGGATTCATGATGGACAGCGAGAGGACACCCACGTGGAGCTAAGAAAGTGGATAACCGGATCTACAAAGGTTGTAGCTCTCTTCTTTTAGTTAAGTTGTTAACTAGTTTACCGTTTCGCCTAGAAATCTAGCCGACGATCCGTATTAGGGTTTCTCGCCACCCATAAAATTTGAAATTGGCATGTTCGATGCCTTGTGAGACCTCTATAGTGTGCCTAGGAACCCTACACTGGTATCAGAGCCTAGCTAGAGCCTTAGGCGAAGTCTAGACGGAGTTTGAAGCCCGAACGAACCGAAACCCTAACTCACAAAATGCTCTCTGTACATTTCTAAAATCTGGGATTTTTCAAGATTAAAAATGCCTAAAAAATTCAGCAGGAAGATCTAAGAATTATGGTGAAACACGAGATCATGATTCATCTAAACAGCCGCGGAAACGCGGCAGAAGCATGGCTTCTGCCGCGGTTCCGCCGCCTACTGTTCACATTGCGCAATATTGTTTACACAGTAATTCTTCTTTTCTGGTGCTGAGTTTTATGGGAATTTTTAAAATTTATTCAAGAGTTGCATTTTCTGGGGTGTTTTGGAGCTTCGTAGTTTCGATCGGATTATCAAATTTCGTCTTTGTGTATTTCCGGATAATTTTTAGAATATGTTAAAAAGTTCGACCGAATATAAATACCCAATTTTTCCCCTGTCGGGAAATTTCCAAGTGTTGGATTTTTCCGTAGTTTAACGACGTTCTAAGTAGTGCAAGTAACGCGATGAACCCTCTAGAAGACAACAAACCTTAACTCGATTATGTGACCGTCTTGAACTGCCCTTTGAACCTTCGGGTTTGGGGCAGTACGGCGTGCCACATATGAGGCGTTGGCTTGACCCTTCTACGGCTGGACCGTTGGTACTGAGGCACGAACTGAATGTTGTTAGACTTATTTCATGTGTTGAGCTGTATCAAGAAAACTTGGGTGTTCGACTGTTCGATCGGGAAGTTTAACATTTTCTAATTATCTGGAATGTGATACAATAATTGGAATTCACAAGAAGTTATGAGATAACTGAATGAATGTTATAAATCTAGCAGTTTAGTCCCACATGATATTGAAAAGAGTTTTCGATAATGAGACTAAAATGCGGGATTTATATCTGTTAGGCATGTGATGTCTAAGTATTTCATTTGATTAGGCATGCGATGTCTAAAGAAGTTGCGGATTCCAATTGTTGTAGTTTTACACTTTCTTTTCTGTGACCGTAAGTGTAATATGTGATATCGCCGGTTTCGTTGCTATATGTCAACGACAATTGGGATGTGCATATTTACTTACGTTGATGACATGTGATGTTATGTGTTGCTGGATATGTTATATTGGATCGTCGTGTTCGAATAGCCAGGGGTTTTTATGTGAGATGAGTGTTTTTCATTTTCATTCATGTAAAAACTTGTATGTAATATTCTTTTATTTGGGGCACTTCCAGGTAGCGGAAGTTGTCACCTTTTGTATATTATTTACTTTTCCGCATTAGGATAGACCCAAGGAGGGGAGCACAAGTAACCGGGTTCTGGGGTCTAGTGGGAGACCAACTCGAGGAGTCGAGTCCGGGTCTCCTAACCCTAGAATTGGCAGGGTTGCTTGCCGCTCTCGTAGTGGTCTAGGGGTGTGGGATTGGCTATTCATCACGACCGTGGAATCCGTGTTTTATACTGGCTCGTATTGAAAACACGGACGTCCTAGTATATCCAATATTTCATATGTTTCTTCTGCTGCGATATCTGTGTTGTGATTCTGTGATGGATATAGTATATATGATATATTATATAGACGTTACTTATGTTTTACACCCGTGCTAGCCCTACCCTGCTCTGTCGTTAGTTACCTAACCTAACGGTGCACGAGGGGACATCGAGGCGAATGCGGATGGCATAAGTGTACGTCATATCTATCTGTGATGTTTAGGTATTTAAATGATGGGACTTCATTAATGTGATTAATGAAAGAAAAGAAACCTAAGATGTTGTAGAATCAAATTTTAAACAAAACAGGTAGCTACAGTTCTTGCTTTGCATAGCGGTATATATGATATACCCCGCACCTTATTCGATGAGGAAAGGACCGAGATCCCTTCACCGGGAGTGACTCCTTTAGCAATAACTGGCAGATGCTACACACTCGGTTTGCTTTTGATTGTTTTGGAGTTTTGCTTTGCACAGTGATATATATGATATATCCCGCACCTCATTCGACGAGGAAAGGGCCGACGATCCCTTCACCAGGAGTGACCCCTTTAGCAAAACTAGAAAAGCCTCGAAATCACTCCATTTCAAAACTTCATTTGATTCTACAACGATATCAAGTTCATTACGCAATAGGTTTTCAGAAAAACCTGTCGTAGCCCTCCGTCATTTCAGATAAGTACCAGTTAGTATTCGTGCTGCGGTTGTTTGGCATGCGTCAAGGCGTAGTGTACGGTAGCTAACTAGTGCTTATCTGCTAGCATACGATGCGATTGGATTAGGGTATTCGCACGGCGTTGTTTGGCATGCGTCAAGGGTCGTGCGGGTGGGTTTAATTCAATCAAGAAATGTACGGGTTGAACTTGACTAGCAGACTATGGGTTGTTTGGCATGCGTCAAGGTCATAGCACGCTAGGGGCAAAATATTATCGGGAATTTCAAGTGTTGAAATTTGCAATGGGATTGCATACCTTCTATGAGATAGTTGGATCCCGATACCCACTGCGAGTAAGAGTTACTCCTGGGCGAGTTTTACACATTACAATTAGCCGATCAAGTAGGTGTCTAGAAAGGTGTTAACGAGGTTACGCCTCTGGGAAAACGAGGTTTACATTAATTAGGTTCGTGCGAAAGCACGGGGGACCTCCCTCAAAGTACCGACACTGGCCTGGCTGAAAGATTGGCGAACTTATAGTGTGTAATTAATCCCGGCTAGTCTTTCCTTTTAGGGTTTGAAGGAAGATTTGATAAAAAGCAGTGGGAGCCATCCTGATTAGATAAGATAATAACCAATCTGATCTTGCACGAGCATACGCTAAAGTGTTTTCTTCTCTCTCTCTCCAGGTAGCGACCATTTCATGCCCTAATAAAGATAATAATATGGATGTATTGACCGAACCCGCATGTTATACTGTGCTGGGGAACGTTGGTTCCGTTCTTACCTATAAGAGTTATAGGACTGAACAGGATATAGGGGAATACCAGGATTCCCTTGCCACCCAAATGAAGAAAGTACATATTGATGCATTTTCTTCGGGTGTGTTCGTTACAGAGAACTGTTTCTCCATTTGCTCTACGTCCTGGGTATTGGATACCGGGTCAGGATCCCATATATGTAATCAGTTACATGGGCTTAGGAAAGGTAGAGAACTTGGAGAAGGTGATAAAGACATTAGAGTTGGAAATGGTGCAATTGTTGCAGCTAAGACTGTCGGGGAATATCACCTTGTATTACCAACTGGTAATACATTGGTTCTGAACGAATGCTATTACATGCCGAACCTGATATGCAACATTATATCGGTTTCTTTACTGAGTAAAGAGGGATATAATTTTGTATTACAGGACAATGTTATGAACATTTTCCATAAGCAAAAGTTGGTTGGATCAGGCACGTTGTGCAATGGCATTTATGTTCTAAATCAATCGACAGTTCTAAGCATAAAAAACACACACAAGAGGAAGAGTTCAGAATTGAACGAATCCTTCTTATGGCATTGTAGACTGGGTCACATCAATGCGACACGATTAGCTAAGTTGCATAAGGATGGATATTTAAATCCGTTTGAATTTTCATCTTATGACACTTGTCAATCATGTCTCAAAGGCAAGATGACCAAAGCTCCGTTTACGGGACACGGAGAAAGAGTTACCGAACTCTTGGGACTGATACATAGTGATGTATGTGGTCCCATGTCTACACATGCCAGGGATGGTTCTTCGTACTTCATTACATTCACTGACGATCTCTCTAGATTCGGATATGTGTTTCTGATGAAACATAAATCAGAAGCTTTTGAGAAATTTAGAGAATATAAACAAGAAGTCGAGAACCAAACCGGAAAAAGTATTAAAATCCTTCGATCTGATCGAGGAGGGGAATACTTGAGCAATGAATTCCTGGACTTCCTAAAAGAGAATGGGATTCTCTCTCAGCTGACTCCTCCATATACACCACAGCACAACGGTGTATCTGAACGGAGAAACCGCACCCTATTAGATATGGTGCGCTCAATGATGAGTACAGCTGAGTTACCTATTTCCTTCTGGGGATATACGCTTGAGACAGCCATGGACCTATTGAATAGAGTTCCTACCAAATCAGTGCCTACCACTCCATATGAGATATGGAAAGGGAAGAGACCACATCTTAATTATATTAAGATATGGGGTTGTCCAGCCTATGTCAAAAGACAAAATCCGGACAAACTCGAGGCAAGATCTGTCTTATGTAAGTTTGTAGGATATCCCAAAAATTCACAAGGGTATATCTTCTACCACCCCGAGGAACAAAAGGTGTTTGTTTCTCGACATGCCACTTTCTTAGAAAAAAGTTTTCTTATGAAACAGATAAGTAGCATTGAGGTAGAACTGGAAGAGGTTCCAGCGACACAAACTATAACAGAGGACTTGGTAGAACCATAGGATTCAGTAGTACCCGACGAACCTCAGCCTCTCCGCCGATCTAGTAGGGTTCCTCGCCAACCTGAGAGATACTACGGTTTTCTCATGGATGGTGGAAGCGAGGATTGCATCATGGAGGATGATGACCCAACTAGCTTCGAGCAGGCCATCACGAGTGGGGACTCAGTGAAATGGCTGGATGCTATGCGGTCCGAGATGGAATCCATGTACACCAACAAAGTATGGACTTTGGAAGTTGCTCCTGAAGGGGTAAAACCCATTGGGAGCAAGTGGATCTTCAAGAAGAAAATTGGTGTAGATGGGAAAGTGGAGACTTTCAAAGCTAGACTTGTTGCAAAGGGTTTTCGTCAAAGACCAGGTGTGGACTATGACGAAACTTTTTCTCCAGTGGCTATGCTTAAATCCATCCGGATCATGCTTGCCATCGCTACATATCATGATTACGAAATCTGGCAAATGGATGTTAAGACCGCCTTTCTAAATGGTGATTTAGAAGAGTGCGTGTACATGACTCAGCCAGAGGGCTTCGTAGATAGTGGGAGCAGCGGGAAGGTGTGTAAGCTGCTTAAATCCATTTATGGATTAAAGCAAGCATCGCGGAGTTGGAACATCTACTTTGACGTCGTTATCAAAGAGTTTGATTTCGTCAAAAATCCAGATGAACCTTGTATCTACAAGAAGGTGGCAGAGAGTAAGGTTGTCTTCCTCGTATTGTACGCGGACGACATACTCTTGATAGGAAATGATATTCCTATGCTGCAATCGGTCAAGCTCTTCTTATCACAAAGATTCTCAATGAAAGATCTTGGTGATGCCTCCTGCATATTGGGAATTAGGATCTATAGAGATAGATCCAAACGGACATTGGGATTGTCCCAATCCAGGTACATTGACACCATACTAAAGAGGTTTAGTATGGAAGAATCCAAGCGTGGGAACTTGCCCACGATCTCTGGAGTCACTCTCTCCAAAGAGATGTCTCCCAAGACTGATTTAGAGAGAGCTCGCATGCAAGGGATACCATATGCTTCGGCTGTAGGCTCTATCATGTATGCGATGCTATGTACCAGACCCGATGTAGCATACTCACTAAGTGTAGTGAGCAGGTATCAAGCTGATCCTGGAGAGAGTCACTGGACAGCTGTGAAGAGCATTCTCAAGTGCTTACGAAGGACTAGAGATATGTTCTTGGTGTATGGTAATGGAGAGCTCCAAGTGGAGTCCTTTACCGATTCGAGCTTCCAAAGTGATAAGGACGACTCGAAGTCGCGGTCGGGCTTTGTCTTTACCCTTTACGGAGGGGCGGTTAGCTGGAAGAGTTCCAAGCAGGAAACCGTGGCAGACTCGACGATGGAGGCTGAATACATCGCTGCCAATGATGCTGCCAAAGAGGCTGTCTGGGTCAAGAAGTTCATTACTGAACTTGGAGTGGTTCCATCCATTGAGCATCCAATACCTTTGTATTGCGATAACAATAGAGCGGTGGCTTTGGCCAAGGAACCCAGGTCCCATCAGCGATCCAGGCATATTCTGAGGCGGTATCACCTGATACGGAAGATAGTTGATGGCCGGGAGATCGAGGTCAGGAGGGTTGACACGAAGAACAACACGGCGGATCCACTCACGAAGGCCATTCCCCAGATACAGTTTGAGAGAGTCTTCGGGATGCTCGTTATGCGATACTACAGCAGCTGGCCTTAGTGCAAGTGGGAGATTGTTAGTTGTATGTATGCCCTAGAGGCCAGTATTGTACGGATGATGTATATTATATTGGATGCTTGGACATATATAGAGATGACTTTCTTGCTCGATATGATAGTATGCTATCTGGTTACTCTTTATCTTAACATGTACACTTGTCTCTTTATACTGTCTTATAGTTACATGTTGATAAATCCCTTAGGATGTGTACTTGACTACCTGGACTATGATGCAGATCATACTAGTGGGGACATGGTAGTCCATAAGTACATCCTTCATGGTCCCTAGTCGTGGGTGTATCGAGACGGGGCATCGATATTCCAGAGTAGACTAGCGTATAGGCTTCTCGACCCATGAGATGGGCGATGGATGATCCTATGTCCATTGGTGTTTGACATCAGAGATGGTATATGGGTGCTCAGTGGAGACTGGGTACACTGGACGGACTCGCCGAGAACTCCCAGATGGTATTATACCTCACGTCAGATGGCAGTTCTCAGGTGACACTTGTACAGGTTAGTCTAGAGACCCGAGATCGTCATAGAGTCTTGTATGATTCCCACTGTGCTTTGATCTCCACCTTACCACGTCCATGAGGGCGTGCAAAACGGTGGTCTTTGGGTACAGTCCCGAGTCACATGGAGGCAATGAGCGATAGGAGGGGTTTCGTCTCTCCCTGTATTGGGGGTTGATGTTGCGCTGTGCTCGATTGGCCGTAACAGGGAAGTCCCTGGCCAGGGCTGATTAGAGATTTGCCGGTAAGTGTTACCAGTAGTTTCTCGACCCGTTATGAGCCTCACATCAGCACGACTTATCGGTTATTGGGGTCTGACGTATACCACCCCTAGACTTGATATGCGACGTATCAGACGAACAGACCGGACTGTACGGTAAGTGTTACTGGTTGGATTCACAGGAGTGTGAGCGGGCTAGCTCGTCGATCTTCTGATCGCTCAATACCCAGATGGCCGTTACGTTTAGCAGACCGCTTGCGGCTTGTGGGTGCTTGATATGATCATCATCTGCTACCGGCGTATTGACGAGTCTTTAGAGTCCTACACAGAGGTTTCCTGGCTCAAGCGAAACGAAATAGGAGCGCATATGAGATATGTGCAGTACCGAGAATAATGCGTGTATGTGATACCGCATTTCATTCTCGCGATATATGTTTCGATTGGTTATATTCGATATGACCTAGTTATCGAATCATTGATTCGATAAATCGATACATTGCATTCTAGTCGGTTATGTGCGACATGACCGGATCATTGAATCAAATGTTGATTTAATGATTTAATGTATAATTATATATATTTGATATATTGCATTGCATTAACTAGTATTGGTTCACTTTATATGGATTCTCAGTTGATGTGCAAATTGTATATGTGATATACTTTTGTGCACATGTTTGTATCATGTTTGATGATGCATGCTCATTTGGTTAAGTGTATAGATATAAACTTAGGTTAAGAAAGAGATTAGGGTTTTTATTTATCCATTCTTTTATTTATTCATTATTGGAAAAAGAATGGGATAAGAATACAAAATGGTTGCTTTCATTCTTGAACATTGTTGAAGTTTCATGAAGCTTTGACTTTGTGACCATTTTGTCTTCATACTAAACCCTAAGCATTCTTCTAACCTTAGTTAATTCTCTACACTTAACTATGGTTCACATTATGATAAGTATTGATTTATTTTTTGATTTTATCTCAACACTTATCATATTCTTTCTTCTTCTTCATCTTCATCTTCAAGAAAAAAGCTTGATGCCATCAATGGCAACTTGAGCTAAAGTGAGAGAAATCCAATTCTAAAGTGAACCCACCTCCTATTTCTTCACCCTCTACCTCTTGCCAAGTTGTTTTGGGTGTTTTCTTCACAAGTTTCACAACTTTGTGAAGTCGGAGCTTGTACTTGTGATGCCTCGACGTAGATCGTCTTTGACACGAAGCCGACAACCTATTCCGCTCGTTTCTCCGATGAAGCCGACGATTGAGTTCGGGATTCATGATGGACAGCGAGAGGACACCCACGTGGAGCTAAGGAAGTGGATAACCGGATCAACAAAGGTTGTAGCTCTCTTCTTTTAGTTAAGTTGTTAACTAGTTTACCGTTTCGCCTAGAAATCTAGCCGACGATCCGTATTAGGGTTTCTCGGCACCCATAAAATTTGAAATTGGCATGTTCGATGACTTGTGAGACCTCTATAGTGTGCCTAGGAACCCTACAGCTAGTGCCGCTTGCGGTCTGTAGTTAAACCCACTGCCAGCGTAGTGTCGAGTCTTTAGAGTCCCACACAGAAAGCTATTCGCCTTTAGGCAAAAGAGTAGAGGTCGCATGGTTTTGCGGCAGGTCGCATGGTTTTGCAACAGGGTTCGGTCACATCCGTGCACTTATGCACGTACAGTGTCCGGACAGTTAACACTAGTGGGCTTTGGTTTAAGCCAGATCCTAGTGTACGTTTTGGGATTGGATTTATTCAGTATGTATTTGTGTTCTTCGGAACGCGGATGCCGGTGTGTATGCACAGTTGACGGAGAGGCAGAGGCAGAGGATTCTCATTAGGGTTGTTGACCGTTGACTGTTGACTATTGACTTTTTGGTCAACCCTAATGAGAATATGATATATGATTAACAATAATATTAATTAAGTATTGTGGTTACATGGTTATTGAGGGGTTGACTTTGTTGACTTGTTGACTTTGTTGACCGGTTGACTAGGTTGGACTAGTTGACCATCATGATGACAATGGCTATCATTTCATGGCAAAGACTTTTTTACTTGCTTGTTTCTCTTGTGAGAAATGAGTGCATGAAATGATTTAGCCATTTTGACTTGAACCATTTTACACAATACTTGATTATTATTTTTGTGATGATGGTTTTGGATTATGAGAGCCAAGAGAGAAATGTCTTCTCTCATTCTATCATTCTCATTCTCTCTCTTGTTCTTGAGCTCTCATCTCCTTCCTCTTGCTCTCCCTCTCTTTAGTCTATGGTTCACTTGTCTCATATGTTGAGAAACAAGAACCATAGAGAAAATCCCAACACACTCTTCTCTACTCACTCTAGTTCACAAGGTTTAGCAAACCAAGTGAACTAGTTTCTTCAAAAATCGAAGAAGAAGCCAAAGGTAGAAACTTTCGAGGTGGATCTATCTTCGGCGCAAGGAGACGACGGAGTGAAGCCGGTCCGGACAACCATCGAGGCTTGAAGACGAAGGAGATCAAGAAAGAAAGGTATAACCCCCTAACCGAGTAGTTAACAACTCCTAGTTAGGTTGTTAGTTAGATGTTTAACAAAGATCCGGTTTTGAGTCCATGTTACCACCTCTAGAAAAATTGCTTTTCACCAAATTCCGCATGCCCGAAAGTACCGGGAGAGGTAGCATGGACTTACAGTGGTATCAGAGCCTAGTTAAACTCTATCTAACATGTTAGCAAAGTAGCTAGAAGATCGATCAAATAAAAAGTCCCGAAATGAAGCCCGATATCATGCTTGCTATCGAATTTTTCCTTTGTTCCTAAAATGATAAATCACACTTTAAAATTCGGCTCAGGGTTTTTATAACAAACTGCCAAAATTTCGTCCACTGAACCGATCAAAGCGCCGCGGAAACGCGGCGGGAGCATGCTCCCGCCGCGGTTCCGCGGCCGAGTTGACTCGGAAGTGGGAAATTTTGGTTGCAGTTTGTTCGGTGGGGTATTTTGGGATTTTTGGAATATGTATTTTCTGCCCAGATTTTCCAGAACGAAAATTTTGTGTTTGAGGACTATAAATCTGTATTTTTGATCGAACTTCTAAAAGACTTAAGCTGACAGGTTTTTCTGTGATGTGATATTTGTATTGAACGCCTACTAATCGCTATATGTCGCTTAGTGGTGGTTATACAAATCTGTGATCTGTAATGTCATTGGAATGTGTATATGAATTCATTGGATTGTCACGGGTGAATAGCCGGGGGTTGTGAGACGAGAGTTTTTCTTTTCTTTCAATTCATGTAAATTTGTAAATTGATGTAATAATTATTTGTATGGCCGCACAACCGGGTCGGGGTTGTAGCAGTCATTGTATAATTTCTTTTTACTGTTTTTGCTCCTAGGATAGACCCATAGAGGGGGTGCATAAACTACCGGGTATGCCGAAGTGTCGAGTGGCCTACTCACGGGGTTGAGGGAGGTTGCTTCGCTTCGGGTACTTGGCGGGTAGTTTGCCGCACCCGTAGGGGTCTTGGGTGGGGTATTGGCTATTCACCGCGACCGTGTAATCTGCTTTTCGTTACAGGCTCGTACGAATTGCGGGTTCCTAGTATATCCAATGTGTTCATCTGTGATCTGAAATATCTATCATTGCAATATATCTATATATGATATTATTTAGGCGTTGCTTATGTTTTACAGCCGCGCTAGCCCAGCCCCCGCTCTGTCGTTAGTTAAGTAACCTAACGGGTAATGACGGGGCCCCGTGGCGAATGCGAATGGCATAAGCGTACGTCATATTTTGGTTGTTTTCTGCAATGGTAGGATTAATTGATGGGACGCATTAAAAGAACTAATGCAAGAATATCATGCATTAAAAGAACTAATGCAAGAAAATAAACCAAGTAAAAGTCGTTGGAACACTTTCGAAAAACCACTCGTTTCTTTTCAAAACTAACTTTTAAATGCGGAGTTTGAGCCACTCCTTTTAAAAGCTATCTCGTTCCATCGACTATATCAAGTTCACTACGTTCACGGTTTCGCCAAAACCATTCGTAGCTCTCCGTCGTTTCACATAAATAGTCAATAGTATTCAAGCTATGTATGTTGGCCAAAGTCAAGGCATAGTGATTGGTAGCTATTGGGTATTCATGTGTAGCATAGATAGATGCGTTGGTTTGGGACGGTCGTACTGCCATTTTGGCCAAAGTCAAGGGTAGGTACGGGTGGATCCAAATTAACCTGGAGAATGACGGGTAGAACTTGACATGTGACTTATGATATTTTGGCCAAAGTCAAGGTCATAAGAGCATGGGGCAAAAATCCACATCGGGAGTTTCAAAAGAACTGAAACTTGCTAGTGTTGCATACCATTTGGAGTGTGATGATTCTGGTAGGATTCCTTCAGTTTCGTCACGCGATGATATTTGGATCCCGATCCTACTGTGAGTATATGCTACTCCTCGGGAAATTTCTCACTTAACGATCAATGCTATAAACCTAGTAGGTGTCTAGAAAGGTGTTAGCGGGGCTACGCCCCCAGGGAAAAGAGGTTCTTAAATTAAGGAACTTCGCGAAAGCGTTGGAAAACCTCCCTCGAAGTACCGACACCAGCCTGGACGAACGGTTAAGCAAGTATTGTACGGTGAGATTGATCCTGACTAATTCTTCCTTTTTGGTTTGAGGAGGGATTCGAGAAACAGTGGGAGCCATCCTGTTTAGACAAACTAAAAACCACTCTAAACTTGCAAGAGCATCATGCTGAGTGTTTCTTCTTCGCTCTCCTAATTGCAGCGACCAATCGACATGACTGGACTTAAGTTACTTCTAGATAAAAACATACTGACAGGGCCAAACTACAAAGATTGGCTCAGGAATGTCAAGATGGCAATCACTTACGACAAGCTGGGGTATCTTCTTACCACCAAAGCTCCCCCTGTCCCAGGTCCCAAAACCAGCGTCGCGGATAAGGAAATCCGTAAGACCTGGGAACTAGATTGCGCGAAGGCCAAGTGCCTTGTGCTTGCCTCTATGGAAAACGAACATCAGAGGAGGCACGAGAATATGGACCTCGAATCCATATTTCTCCATACAAAAGAACTGTATGGAGAGCAGTCTCGTATCGCAAGATACGAAGTGTCGAAGAAGTTATTTTCGGCAAGGTTGGCCATCGGATCATCGGTAGCGGAACACGTGCTTAAGATGATTGGCTTCATTGAGGAGCTCGCGGAACTTGGGACCACGTTAGAGAACGAGCTCTATACGGACTTGATTCTCCAGTCCCTTCCTTCCACTTACGCCCAGTTTATCCTGAACTTCAACTTACAAGAAAAAGAAGTTGAACTTTCAGAACTCCTCAACATGCTGAGGAGTGCAGAGGGCACCCTACAGAAAGGTAGGGAAACATCCACTTTGTTTGTAGGAGGATCTTCTTCTTCTAGGTCCAAGGCGAAAGCCAAGGGAAAGAAGAAGAAAGCCCCCGCCAAACCAAGGGGCGGTGTTAGTAAAGTGGATACGAAGGGAAAGACAAAAGCAACAAAGAAAGTGGGAAAGCTTGTGGATAAGGAAGAATGCTTCTATTGTCATAAGAAAGGACACCGGAAGAATGATTGCTGGGCTTGGAAAGCCAGGACACAGGAATTGAAGCAGGTTGCGGCTTCAGCTTCAGGTGTGTATGTTATTGAAAACTGTCTTTCAATAAACTCTACTTCCTGGGTATTGGATACCGGATCAGGATCTCATATCTGTAATTCTTTGCAGGCATTGAGAAACCGTAGGGTTTTGAAGGCAAGTGACATGACCCTCAGAGTTGCAAACGGAGCTAGCATGGATGCTAAGGCCGTGGGGGACTATCACCTGGGAATGTCAGATGGACATGTTTTGGTTTTGCATAATTGCTTTTTTGTACCCGACGCAACTTGTAATATCATTTCTGTATCTTTAGTTTCTAAAGAAGGTTATGAATTTGCGTTTCTAAGTAATGTTGTAAACATTCACCTTAATCAAGTTTTGATTGGGTCAGGTACACTGAGCAATGGTATATACGTATTAAACCAACCACAGATTTTCAATGTCCAGAATACACACAAAAGAAAGTCTCCGGAAATAAATCAGACTTTCTTATGGCATTGTAGACTAGGTCACATCAATGAGAGAAGGTTGACGAAGTTACATACAGAAGGATATTTGAATCCGTTCGAATATCAATCGTATGCCACTTGTCAATCCTGTTTCAAAGGAAAGATGACACAGACTCCGTTCACTGGACACGGAGTAAGAGCGAGCGAGCTCTTGGGACTTGTACACAGCGACGTGTGCGGTCCAATGTCTACACATGCGCGAAGCGGTTATTCTTACTTCATTACTTTTACGGATGACTTTTCAAGGTACGGTTATGTCTTCTTAATGAAACATAAGTCCGAAGCCTTTGGAAAGTTCCAGGAATATAAGAATGAAGTAGAAAAACAAACCGGCAAAAGTATCAAGATTCTAAGATCGGATCGAGGTGGTGAATACTTGAGTGCCGAGTTCCTGGACTATTTAAAAGAGAACGGAATTCTCTCTCAGCTTACACCTCCATACACTCCGCAACATAACGGTGTATCGGAGAGACGGAACCGAACCCTATTGGATATTGTACGGTCCATGATGAGTAATGCTGAGTTACCGCGATCATTCTGGGGGTATGCGCTAGAATCAGCTGCATACCTTTTGAACCGAGTTCCTACTAAGACTGTGCCTACTACGCCATATGAGTTGTGGTGTGGGAAGAGACCCTATCTTAATCACATTAAGACATGGGGAAGTCCAGCTTTTGTCAAAAAGCAGCATGCGGATAAGCTCGAGGCACGCTCAGTACAGTGCAAGTTCGTGGGATATCCAAAGAACTCCAAGGGATATTTCTTCTACTGCGAAGAGGAACAAAAGGTTTTTGTTTCTCGTCATGCCCACTTTCTAGAACACCAGTTCTTAGAAAAGGAAATTGGTGGGAGCGCAGTAGAACTGGAAGAAATTCTAGAACCACGAGCTATTACTGAAAGCTTAGTGGAACCAGAGGGTTCAAAAGAACAGGACATTCCTACGCCGCTCCGCAGGAGTAGTAGGCAGTCTCATCCGCCTGAGAGATACTACGGTTTTCTCATAGACGGGGATAGAGAGGATTGCATCATAGATTATGATGAGCCTACTACCTTCCAGCAGGCCGTTCAGAGCGTTGACTCGGTAAAATGGCTGGATGCAATGCGGCCCGAAATGGAGTCCATGTACACCAACAAAGTATGGACGTTGGACATTGCTCCAGACGGGGTAAAACCCGTAGGATGCAAGTGGATCTTCAAAAGGAAGATTGGTGTAGATGGACAGGTTGAGACCTATAAAGCTAGACTGGTTGCAAAAGGTTTTCGTCAAAGACCTGGTTTGGACTATGACGAGACTTTTTCTCCAGTAGCTATGCTGAAATCCATTCGGATCCTTCTTGCCATTGCTGTCTTCCACGATTATGAGATCTGGCAGATGGACGTAAAGACTGCTTTTCTAAATGGAAATTTAGAGGAGTGTGTCTATATGGTCCAACCAGAGGGTTTCATTCAGAGTGGGAGCAGCGGAAAGGTGTGCAAGTTGCTTAAGTCCATCTATGGACTAAAGCAGGCATCGCGGAGTTGGAACATCTGTTTTGATGAGACGGTCAAGGAATTTGGCTTTATCAAAAATCCAGATGAACCATGCATCTATAGTAGATTTTTAGCGAGAACTGTAGTATTCCTCGTTTTATACGTGGATGACATTCTCTTAATAGGAAATGACATTCCTATGCTACAATCTGTCAAGGGGTTCTTGTCACACAGGTTCTCCATGAAAGACCTGGGTGATGCCTCATACATCCTGGGGATCCGGATCCATCGTGACAGATCCAAGAGGATATTAGGACTTTCACAGTCCAGGTACATCGACACCGTACTGAAAAGATTCAGTATGGAAGATTCCAAGCGCGGTAACCTACCGGCTTGTCAGACCCTCTCTAAAGAGATGTCTCCCAAGACTGATTTGGAGAGGGATCGCATGTCTATTATACCCTACGCTTCTGCGGTAGGCTCTATAATGTATGCGATGTTGTGTACCAGACCGGATGTTGCTTATGCACTGAGTGTGGTAAGCCGGTATCAGTCAAACCCTGGGGAGAAACACTGGATAGCGGTAAAGAACATTCTCAAGTACCTGAGAAGGACTTAGGAGATGTTCTTGGTGTATGGCGGAAAAGACCTCCAGATCGAGGCCTTTGCTGACTCCAGCTTCCAGAGTGACAAGGATGATTCCAAGTCCATGTCGGGTTTTGTCTTTACCCTCAATGGAGGGGCGGTGTGTTGGAAGAGTTCCAAACAGGAAACCGTTGCAGACTCGACGATTGAAGCGGAATACATCGCTGCATCTGATGCCGCAAAAGAAGCTGTCTGGATGAGGAAGTTCTTGAAAGAACTTCAGGTGGTTCCGTCCATTGTTGATCCAATACCTCTGTATTGCGACAACAACGGGGCTATAGCTTTAGCGAAGGAACCCAGGTCCCATCAGAGATCCAGACACATCTTGAGGCGGTATCACCTGATCAGGGAGATCGTGGATCGCCAGGAGATCGAGGTTCGGAGGGTCGCTTCAGAAGATAACACTGCAGATCCATTCACCAAGGCCTTACCCCAGACTCAGTTCGAGCGGCTGATCGAGATGATAGGTCTTCGATACGCCAGTACATGGCCTTAGTGCAAGTGGGAGATTGTTAGTGTATATGCCCTAGAGGCCATTACTGTATCATACTAGTTTGTATATTACTTAATGAAAGCTTGGGATATTCACCTTGTATAAACAATCTTGCTCAATATAGTAGTACTTGGTTTGTTTCTATTTCAATGTGTACATGTGTTTATTTTAGTATATCACCTATACACATTAGTGGAGCCCTTAGGATCTTTGCTTGATTACCAGCGTTGTGATGGCAGTCACACTAGTTGGGGCTGGGTAATCTATAAGCACATCCTTATGCAGGTCCCTAGTCGCAGGACTATCGAGACAGGGCATCGATACACCGGAGTAGACTAGCGTATGCGCTTCTCATCCCAGTGTGGGAGATGGTCTGTCCCACAGCCATCAGTACGTCGTACTGGAGATAGTATACGGGTGCTCGTTAGGTTACGAGTACACTGGACAGGACTCGTCGGGAACTGACTGGTTGGTATTATACATATCGTCAGTTATCAGTTCCCAGGTGACATGAGTACAGCTTAGTCCGCTGACTTGACACTGTCACTTCGCCTCAAGTGTGTTCCCACTGTACTTTGATTACTACCCTACCACGGCTCAAAGGAGTCCTGCAAACAGGTGGTAGTTGGGTGCAGTCCTGAAGCACTTGGAGGCAGTGACGGTTAGACAGGATTCGTCTCTTCCGGTATTGGGGGTTGACATCGCGCTGTGTCTAGGAGAGCCATTACACGAGTAGTCCCTGGCCAGGGAAATCGAGATATACTGGTAGGCTTCCAGTGTTATCTCAGGGTGTTTTGGGCTTCACTCCGACACGACTTGTACCGCTATTAGGGGACTGACGTTTACCGCCCCCTAGGCCCGCCATGCGATGTATCAGACGAACAGACCGGACTGTACGGAGATTGTCACATTCAGGCTCAGTAGGAGTTCAGATGGGTTTCACCTCGTCAGTCTTCTTGTCGGCATCTACCTGGGGACCGTTACGCACAGCTAGTGCCGCTTGCGGTCTGTGGTTAAACCCACTGCCAGCGTAGTGTCGAGTCTTTAGAGTCCCACACAGAAAGCTATTCGCCTTTAGCCAAAAGAGTAGAGGTCGCATGGTTTTGCGGCAGGTCGCATGGTTTTGCGACAGGGTTCGGTCACATCCGTGCACTTATGCACGTACAGTGTCCGGACAGTTAACACTAGCGGGCTTTGGTTTAAGCCAGATCCTAGTGTACGTTTTGGGATTGGTTTTATCCAGTATGTATTCGTGTTCCTCGGAACGCGGATGCGGGTGTGTATGCACAGTTGACGGAGAGGCAGAGGCAGAGGATTCTCATTAGGGTTGTTGACCGTTGACTGTTGACTATTGACTTTTTGGTCAACCCTAATGAGAATATGATATATGATTAACAATAATATTAATTAAGTATTGTGGTGACATGGTTGTTGAGGGGTTGACTTTGTTGACTTGTTGACTTTGTTGACCGGTTGACTAGGTTGGACTAGTTGACCATCATGATGACAATGGCTATCATTTCATGGTAAAGACTTTTTTACTTGCTTGTTTCTCTTGTGAGAAATGAGTGCATGAAATGATTTAGCCATTTTGACTTGAACCATTTTACACAATACTTGATTATTATTTTTGTGATGATGGTTTTGGATTATGAGAGCCAAGAGAGAAAATTCTTCTCTCATTCTATCATTCTTATTCTCTCTCTTGTTCTTGAGCTCTCATCTCCTTCATCTTGCTCTCCCTCTCTTTAGTCTATGGTTCACTTGTCTTATGTGTTGAGAAACAAGAACCATATAGAAAATCCCAACACACTCTTCTCTACTCACTCTAGTTCACATGGTTTAGCAAACCAAGTGAACAAGTTTCTTCAAAGATCGAAGAAGAAGCCAAAGGTAGAAGCTTTCGAGGTGGATCTATCTTCGGCGCAAGGAGACGACGGAGTGAAGCCGGTCTGGACAACCATCGAAGCTTGAAGACGAAGGAGATCAAGAAAGAAAGGTATAACCCCCTAACCGAGTAGTTAACAACTCCTAGTTAGGTTGTTAGTTAGATGTTTAACAAAGATCCGGTTTTGAGTCCATGTTACCACCTCTAGAAAAATTGTTTTTCACCAAATTCCGCATGCCCGAAAGTACCGGGAGAGGTAGCATGGACTTACACCTCTTTGGTAGCATCCTTGGTAACGATGTATCTTGCCTTTAATCGTCTAGTAAGTCACAGTATATAGCTTGGAACTCTTCCAACATACCGTCCATCCACTGAGGGTAAAGACAAAGCCTGCGACTGACATTCAGTAGTCCTTATCACCCTGGAACCTTTCCAGTGATTCTCTCCAGGATCGTTTGATAGCATCTCACTACAACTAGTGAGATTCCTAACATCCAATTAGATCTATCTCATAGATCCAAAACCCAGGATTTAGGATGTATCATCTTTGATCCTATATAGAGAATCCTTGTGATAAGCGGAGATTGACCGAGCGCTGCATAGGAAACTCCTTCCCTATCAAGAGTATATCATCCATGTACTCTACGAGGATCACCACCATACTCTCTATTACCTTTTTGTATATACAAGGTTCATCTACCATTTTGATGAAGTCAAACTCTTTAACTACCACATCAAAACAGATGTTCCAACTTCGTGATGCCTGCTTTATAACATAAAACAACTTGCACACGTTTCCGCTGCTCTCACTGTCTACGAAGCCCTCTGGCTGTGTACTTATAGATGCTCTCTTCCAAAACATCATTTAGAAAAGCAGTCATGACACCCAACCACCAGATATCGTAGTCATGGTATATAGCAGTGGCAAGTAGGATCTTGATGGACTTAAGCATAGCTTTGAAAGTCTCAACTTTTCCATGTACACCAAGTAATCTTCTCAAGATATACTTGCTCCTGATGGGGATTTAACCCTTCAGATAAAGCAACCAAAGTCTATACTTTGTTGGTGTATAAGGATTCCATCTCAGATCGCTAAGCATCCAGCCATTCTTACAGATTCCCACTCCTGATGGCCAGCTCGAAAAAAGTTGGGTCATCATCTCATGATGCAATCCTTGCTCCCACTGTCATAGAGAAAACCGAAGTATCTCTCACGTGGGTGAGGAACCCTACTAGATCGGCGGAGAGGCTGAGGTTCGTTAGAATCTATTGAATCCTTTGGTTCTACCAAATCATCAGCTGCAGTTTGTATAGCTGGAACTCTTTCCAGTTCTACTTCATGACCACTAATTTTTTTACAAGAAATTCCCTTTCACAAAGGTGGCATGCTGAGAAACAAAACATCTTTTGTTTCTCGATGAGGTAGAAGATATTCCTTTGCGAATGCTTGGGATATCCAACAAACTTCCACAGAACTGACTTTGCCTCGAGTTTGTCCGGATTTTGCTTTTAGGCATAGGCTGGACAACCCCAAATCTTAACATACTTAAGATATGAGCTCTTCCCATTCCATATCACATATGAAGTGGTAGGCAACTGATTTGATTGGAACCCTATTCAATAGGTATGCAGCTTCCCAAGTGCATAACTCCCAAAAGGAAATAGGAAACTCAGTAGTACTCATCATAGAGCACACCATATCACATAGGGTGTTATTGCTCCACCCCGATATACCATCGTGCTATGGTGTATACGGAGGAGTAATGCTGAGAGAGAATCTCATTCTCTTTTAGAATGGTCCAGGAATTCCGTACTCAAGTATTCTCCCCCTTGATCTCATCAAAGGACATAATACTTATACTCATTATTGGTTCTCTACTTCTAACTTATATTCTGTGAATATCTCAAAAGGTTCAGACTTGTGTTTCAATAGGAACATATGTCCGTATCTTGAGAGATAAACAGTGAATGTAATGAAGTATAGAGAACCGGTCTTGGCATGTGTAGCTAGGGGACCTCATACATCAGTATGTATCAATCCCAAGAGTTCACTAACTCTTTCTCTGTTTGCAATAAACAGACTTGTGTTCATCTTATCTTTGTGACATGACCGGCAAGTTTCACAAGATGTAAATTCAAACTAATTTAAATATGCATCTAAATGTAACTTCAACTAGTCGGGTCGCATTGATATGACCTAGTCTACAATACCTCAAGAAGGATTCGTTCATTTCTGAACTCTTCCTCTTGTGTGTGTTCTGTACACTAAGAACTGTTGTTTGATTTAGAATGTCAATGCTTTTAGATAACGTGCCTGAACCGATCAACTCTTGATATAGGAAATGTTCAAAATATTATCCAACAATACAAAATTATATCCTTTCTTTACTTATAAAGAGACTGATATGATGTTGTATATCAGGTTCGGTATCAAATAACATTCGTTCAGAATCAATGTATTCTGATAATACAGGGTGATAACTGCCAACAGACTTGGCTGCAACACTTGCATCATTTCCAACTCTTGAAACTTATCACCCGTTCTCAGTTCTCTACCTCTCTGTAGCCTATGTAACAAATTACATTTGCGGGATCCTGATCCGATATCTCATATCCAGGACGTAAAGGATACTGAGAAACAGTTCTCGGTAATGAACACACCCGAAGAAGATGCATCACCATGAACTTTCTTCGTTTGGGCGGCACGGGAATTCTGGTAGTCCCCTATTACCTGCTCTGTCTTATAACAATTAAAAGTTGGAGCGGGACCAACCTTCCTTAGCGCAGTATAACAAGCGGTCAATACATTCGTATTATTATCTTGATTAAGGCATGACATAGTCGCAATCAGGAGAGAGAGAGGAGAAAACACTCAGCGTATGCTTTTGCAAGATTAGATTGGTTATCAATATATCTAATCAGGATGTCTCCCACTGTTTTAGTCAAATCTTCCTTCAAACCCTAAAAGGAAAGACTAGCTGGGATTAATTACACCCTATAAGTTCGCCAATCTTTCAGCCAGGCCAGTGCCGGTACTTTGAGGGAGGTTCCCCGCGCTTTCGCACGGACCTAATTAAAGGAAACCTCGTTTTCCCAGTAGCGTAACCTCGTTAACACCTTTCTAGACACCTACTTGATCGGCTAATTGTAATGTGTAAAACTCTCCCAGGAGTAACTCTTACTCGCAGCAGGTATCGGGATCCAACTATCTCATAGAAGGTATGCAATCTCATTGCAAATTTCAACTCTTGAAATTCCCAATATTTCTTTTACCCCTAGCGTGCTATGACCTTGATGCATGCCAAACAACCCATAGTCCGCTAGTCAAGTTCAACCCGTGCATTTCCTGATTGAATTAAACCCACCCGTATGAACCTTGACGCATGCCAAACAACGCCGTATGAATACCCTAATCCAATCGCATCGTATGCTAGCAGATAAGCACTAGTTAGCTACCGTACACTACGCCTTGACGCATGCCAAACTACCGCAGCACGAATACTAAGTAGTACTTATCTGAAATGACAGAGGGCTACGCAGGTTTTTAAGAAAACCATGAGCGTAATGAACTTGATATCGTTGTAGAATCGAGTGATTTTTTAATGGAATGTTTTTTAGGCCTTTTCTAGTTTTGCTAAAGAGGTCACTCCCGGTGAAAGGATCGTCGGGTCTTTCCTCATCGAATAAGGTGCAGGATATTTCACAAATATCACCATGCAAAGCAAAAACTATAAAAACAATCAAAAGACAAACCGAGTTTGTAGCATCTGCTAGTTTTACTAAAGAGGTCACTCTCGGTGAAGGGATCTCGGCTCTTTCCGTATCGAATAAGGTGCTGGATGTTCTACAAGGAACACCGCTATACAAAGCAAGAACTAGAGCTACCAGTTTTTGAGACAAGTTTCTACAACATCTTTAGGTTTCTTTTATTTCATTAATCTCATTAATGAAGTCCCATTTTAATATGCTTCACAAGCATCACATTTGAAACGAAATTTGCAATATAACATATATCTCTTATATGTAATTGTAACGTTTTGAAAATCGTTTCGGTGAAATTTCGAAAAATCGGTAAAAAAAGGGGGTTTTCTGTAAAAAGTCAAAATACAAATATCTTATTATAAAAATTAAATATACATATTCTAGCAATGTAATTTCTATTATTTGGTATTTATTGAGCCGCTGGTGAAATTTCAAATTTTCTGAAAAAAATTATTTTATTATTATTTTAAGCCGTTACTAATATATTTAATTAGGGAAAATTACAAATTGGAATGAGTTGAAACAAATTTTGTGCATCATAAAACATTAAATAAAATTTTATCATGTGGTTTTTGGAACGAAATCATTTGCCAAAACGGTTTAGAAATTATTAAAGAAAAAAGGCTTTTTTTGGCGTAAATGGATGTTTGGGGTATTGTATTTATCATTTTTCATCACCCCACACCCGTACCCACACTCACAAACCCCAATTTTCCCTCCCCCTTGGCTGAATTCAGCAGCCCCACCCATTTTCCCCACTTGAATTTCTAAGTTAAGATGAAATGAAATGAGAAGAAAGGGTATGTATATATATATAAGTATTGGTTGGGTTGACTTGGACTCCCTTTGACTTGGACCTTTCTACCCACTCTCACTCCCACACCCACACCCCCTCACCCCTCTCATTTTCGGCCAGAATCAACAGCAGCCCCTCCTCATTCTTCTCCTCTCTTTTCCTCATCAAAAGTCTTCAAAATCCATCAAATTTCCATCAAAATTAAACTAAAACTCAAATCTAACTCCTACCCATTTTTCATTTTCTATTCTTGCATGGATCTAGAGAGCAAGTTGGCATTTTAGAGGCTTGATTTTCATAATTGATCTCTTGATCATGAGGTATAATTCTAACCTTTTCTTAAATTGTGCTAATTGTTTCATGTTAGCTTAATTTGGTCTTTTTAATTAGTTCTAGGTGCTTGAATTAAAATTCAAGAGAAGGTTTTTGAATTAATGATTAGGGTTTGTGATCAAGTAAGGTTTTTATCATTTGTTTATGGTTGTAAGGAGGAGATTAACATATAGTTGTTTGCAAAATCTAAGTTAGTTGCTATTTGTTAATTTGTCAATTTAAAATTGTGATAACTTTGCTAATTGCTAACTAGGTTTCATAATTTGTCTAATAATTAGGTTTAAAAATCTAATTATGGTTTCATAGTATTATTAACATTATAATGAGTGGTTTAATACCTTAGGTTATGCAAATCTAAGCTTAATTCTTAAATCGAGAATTTTTGCTTGAAAATTGATAAAATTGGATAATTTGTAAACTAGGTTTTTGGGGTTTATGGAATTTAATGAGATTAAATTATGGGAATCATTTTTTTGACTTATTTAAGATATTTAGTGAATATTGTGGCCTCTAGATTCGTCTATACATCGAGTTTTGTACAAAAACGGTGATTTGTGCTTGCTAGATTTTCGGAAAAATGACTTTTTAAGTGAAATTGGGGTTTTTGTGAATTTTAAGCTATTTTATATTATAATTAGTGCTTTTAATTGTACAAATGAGTGTGTTGGGAGCTTTCTCGATGGTTTGGCGTTTGTACGCCGACATCGAGGATTTTTGGGTCGATTTGTGAAGCAACCATAGGTTTTGACCTATGTGGGATTCGTGCGTCGTTGTGGTCATGAGTCGGATTTTAATGCGGTATGGTGCGTTATGATATGTAGGTACCCCATGTGGACTTCGAGACGACAAGTAAGCGCGTAGCGACGTCGGCACCGGCGAACGAGGACCAGGTGAGTAGATTTATATCTACGGGGAGAAGTCGGGTGGATGCCGTATAGCACCCCCGCAGTCCGTGGTGGTGTATACGGATGCGTATACACACCAACAATTAGTATATGTTATTTGGGATTAATAACGATGTTAGGATGGATATTGGTATGTTGGATTACTTTAGTGTCGCGAACCCTAGGGTAGTGTTGCACTACACATACACACATACATACTTGCATACATTCCTTTTTATATATGCTCATGAGATTCTTTATAGTTAGGTGTTCACATAGGTATGGGACTATGTGTTCACATACGGATTTGAGGATGATACTTGGGATTGAGCTGAGTCGATGAGATTTGTTTTGTGGTTGTGATATCGGTGATTTGGCAGGATTCGTACTTGAGGCACGTCCTGGTGTTATAGAGGATCTTGGGGCGGCGATACGGGTGAATAGTGTTATAAATAAAATGGTCGACATGTGATCGTGATATGAGGCATGATATGCTAGGATATTGATATTAGGCCGTATCGGGCGATGTATACCCTTGATGATGCTATGTGCTGACGGTATCGGTTTGTACGAGATTGTCGATCTGTAGTCAGATCATGAGTATATTGAGGGTATTAGTATTGTACTAGACATAGGTCAGTACCCTAGACTATGATCTTGAATAAAGAGGATACCAGAGGAATGGTGTGAGGAATATGATATTGACCCGTACCCAGATTTAGGGATGTCGTACGACAGATTTACGTACGAGCTATATCTTGATGATCGATCCGCACTCTTGACTTAGGATGGCTGATTGTAGATATGGTATCGGATATGATATTATTGAGGCGGGATCACCGACTAATATATATACAGGTATGTATATGGATCGACTCAGATGTTAGGCGGTTTCCTTACCTGTAGTCCAGCTTGTTAGCTTAGCCCTTTAGTTTAGTTAGTTGTTAGATTAGATTCGATTCTTACCTATTTCAAAAACTAACGAATCGGGGGTATTTTAAAAGACAGCCCAAGGGATCCTACGGATATTTCAAAAGACGTATCTTTTCATAAAAACACCGTAGCCCATATTTTCAAAACCCCATGATTCATGTTATTTCAAAAGGCACCATTTGTAGGACTTATATTAGATTAATGCAGGTTAGTTACAGTTGCGTCTAGTATTCAGCTCCCGCTTATTATTGTGGTTCGCTTCGCATCGCATACTTATGTTATAATTTCTTATTGCAATGTTGATATCATATTGTTAGGACACCAGCACCATTACCGATGATGCGTATGTACCACGTACACTTACTTGCCGGCTCACACACATCTTCATCGGTAATTGCCATGTCACGTACATCTTAGAAAATATTATTGCTTGACTTAGCTTGTTAGTCAGTAACTTGACATGATATTAGTGTGCCTTCATCATATGCCAGCTTAACATTGTAGTTATTACTTGTCACTTCATGCATACTGTTATTCATTGTTATGCCTATATTCATGGTTTTTACATGCTATTGATGATTTGGATTCGGTTTTCCATGAAATTTTCTGGATTTGGGGGGAAAACCGCAAAACTCATATAAACTGATTTCTCTCTTTTTAAATAAAAAGTGCGGTTTTTCCCATGATGTATGAGTCGTCCACCATGAGTTTGCTGATGGATTTCGAGACCCGATTCGAGGAGACGGATGAACCGTTTCGGGTACATGGTGGACCCGGTAAGGTACCCCGGGGCAAGAAGCGCGTGATGATGACGATGTGAGCCTGGCAGGGGAGCACTACCTACCGGTGATTTTACCCGACGTGTCGGATATCCGGAGGATACCGTCGTGGTCTTGAGATGGATGGTAGGGGCCGGTCTGGACTGACGGCGCCCTAGATATTGTGATTGAGACATTGTGATTTCGAGATATTGAGGTACAGAGACTGTGATACAGAGATATCAAGATATTGGGATTACGTTTTATGCCGATGCTAGGCACTGTTTTATGCTGATTTCATTATGATACCTCATTTTAAAAATACAAAGGAAATCTCACTAAATTATGAAAACAGTTCTTTATTTACATGTATTCTATTTTCATGCATTCATACCTCATTCATATGATATATTGCTACTTGAGGCACTGACACGGGCACATGAGATTATACTCGGGCTAGATATTTACCCTAGCCTTGTTATAGGCTACGTGTTATTCATATATTTGAGGATATATTATGATCATTGACCTAGGTTGCGTTATTTATGCGATTTCTGTGCGTAGTTATTTTTCTATTCACGAGTTGGCAACTCACCCCCGTTGTGGCCCAGTTTCTTGCAGATTTGCCGTACAGGTTTCATTACGGCTTTGCGGGCATAGTTCCTTCGGGTGATTTGCTAGTAGGTGGGTTTACTTGTATCGTACCCCCATTATATATCTAGTATATCATTATTCTGTTGTATCTAGAAGTTCCATCAACCAAACATGTATTTATTTTTGAGATAGAGACCAGTGATGTTATTCTTTCGACCTTAGAGTCGCGCGTTATATTTCTGTGGATTTCTGGTGGTTTTGAGTTTCCTTTTGAGTTTTGATCCTCGCCGTTGGCGTTGTATATTATATTGCTTGTGTGGTTGTGACCGTCGATTGACGACGAGCTAGCTCCCGCTTGGTGATGCCTTTTTCTTGATTTCGTATACTATTCATGTTGTATCCCGTTTGGGAGCCAGTATTTACAAAGGAGACTCTGCTGAAATTTTACGTAAATTTTTTGATGATTTTAAAAACCGCATAATACGGCTTATGCTATTGAAACTACTTGCTTTAAGTTGGTTTTTCCTGCACTCTATTACTTTTCTTGGTTTGGATTTCTGGGTTTTCGGTTTACTTAGATTACGTACGCCTCTAGACGTTTGTAGTTTAAGTGCCGGTCATGTTCCGTACTTTCGGGTCGTGACAAAGTTGGTATCAGAGCGTTAGGTTTTACCTTCGGAGCTTAGGATGACCCTTAGTTGATGGAATAGGTGACTAAAGTAGAGTGACGTATCGTTGGTATGTTCCGCGGCATATTTACGATACGCCACTCCAGTTAAGAAGCCTTAGGATGTACATTTCTTTGTTCAGTATTATATTCATTCCTGATCTAGCCTCATCAGTACCAGTTATGGTTTTGCTGCCACGATTACGGGCAGGGAGAGCTACGGCTAGAGTTGCGGTCAGCACGAGCTCGTTACGAACGAGGACAGACCAGGGCGTAATTCCGGCGACACATGATTGCAGAGATGTGTCTTTTTATTGTGTTTTCACGCCACGAGCATTTGGATGGATCGCTGTACGAGATTTCTCGGACGTGCCGATCAGTACCAGAGGATCGAGCCAATGATAGAGGCCAACCAGATTTTGATGACCGTTGGTGTATTGCTTATTCATGATGGTTGAGGCACTGTTCAGCGTGCAGACGAGCGAGCCAGTTATTGCTGCGAACGACGAGATATTGCCCCAGATGCTGGCGTTAGTGCAGAACGAGTTATACTAAGAGATGATAGAAGGTCGCTAGTCATCGAGGATGAATGACTAGGACATGTGGATCGTTCGCCTACCCCGATGCGAGGTCATCAGATAGATTGATTCCAGCTAGAGACGACTTCATGCGGAGACGTTGGGAGTCGACAGAGACGATCGAATGTCAGAAACCGATTATTCCAAGTTTAAAGTAGTCGGAAAGACATGCAGGCAATTCTATGGTCCCTCTAGAAGAATGAAACCCTAACTCGACTTAATGACCGTGTGAAAGCCTTTGAACCTTCGGGTTTGCGGCAGTTCTACGGCGCCATTAGTGAGGCTTGGGTTTGCCCTTCTGCGGCTGGACCACCGATACTGTGGTATGTACTCGATACTATTAAACTGTGCCCAAGATGTTGAGCTCTTGGGGGATTAGGAGGTTTTGACGACTCGATCGGATGGCTCGACTTAATTCGGATGCTAGGTGGTGAGATGCATTTCTTGGGAGACTCCCGATACGAGGATAGCCGTTGGAGCTCAGTCCATGTAGCCACGATGAGACGAGTCTGAAGCAGTCGACATTTGAGAAAGTGGAGTAAAGAGGTCCGTACAAGATCTGGATAAGACGACGTTCCACTCCGCCAACATCAGCGATGCGATGCGCATGCCGAGGCATGGTACTTGGACTTACCTTCCAGAAGGAGTTGCGATGAGTATGTAGCCGTTCCGGAACGAGAACAGATCTAGTAAGGGACGATGACATCCGGACAGTTCGGCAGAGACGAGATTTGGGAGAGATTTCGACAGGACCTTTCTGGAATGATTTACGAGGAGACTTGGACCCAGGAGTGGTCATGTTACGCACACCAGCAGGCCGGAATTCAGGTTCGTCGATGAGACATGCTATGAGTGACCACGACAGTTGGCTAGAGATTCTTGGAGTATGTGCTTGAGCGGTACTATTCCGCCATTATTAATTTTGATGTTTTGGGTGATTTATTCGCATGATTTGATTTTGATGATTGAGGATTTACGATTTTCACACAGTCGTTGCACTTGATATCGTTTTCGTGCTTTGGTTCCACATGTTTGTGATTTTATGGTTTTAAGACATTTGAGTTGATTTTGTGCGTATGCACGCGCGCGATTTGGTTCCTGCACTCTGTATAGTTTATATATGCTGGCAGTGCAGTGACATGTATTTTGTGCACTTGGATACACTGGATGTCGATTTCGAGGATGATGCTCGACATTTGTTTTGTGCATTTTATACACCGGATTGGATTTTTAGCGCATGTTGGGCGCCTGTTACGAGATGCGATTTAGTGCACACCAGATGCACTAATTCGAGATTTTTCGTGCATGTCAGATGCACCTGATTTTGCTGTCAGGCATACACGTTGCCTACGACAGATGCTTTGTGCACACCCGATGCCATTAGGTCTTGTTTCTGTGCACTTGTATGTGGATTTTGATTTCCGTGCGCACCAGACGCACGTAGTATTCATACGCGTATTTTGCGATTGATTTTTTCTTATAGAGCAGTACGTTTTTATGATATTGCTATGTGTTTTCGTACTGAGCAGGACTAGTCAGAGGACTGTACCTGAATATATTTTGCATGCATTGATATTTATTGAAGGGATTTCCAAAAAGCGAGCTATAGCCTCAGTATTTACCTACGTGTCTGATATGACACGAAATGTTTAAAACAAGGAGACCCTTCTAAATTGTTTCCAAAACGGCGGAACGTACATTTCAAACAAAGGTATATATGTATATAGTTATTTTCTTATGATAGACGTCCGCCACTGTGCAGTGTTATACGCGTGCACAGCGACTTTAAGAAATTTGGCATGCATTTCCTTCAGATACTTACATATATAGATTCGATATTTATATGTATAGTTTCGAGTTATATCATATTGGTTTTGCTTTGGATTTGGCATTGATGTCTTCCCTATGAATCCGATGATTGCGGGATGCTTGACGGAGTTGTGATTTGAGTTATATGCTTATTTTTCACGCGCATGCGCTGCGCAACGATTTGTTTTATGTATTTATGATTTCGGAGCCCCGACGACTTGATGGTTTTGCTTAGATGTTTTAGTATTTGGGGGGGAGTTTTAATTTAAATTCGGGGACCGAATTTCTTTAAGGGGGAAGATTGTAACGTTTTGAAAATCGTTTCGGTAAAATTTCGAAAAATCGGTAAAATAAGGGGGTTTTCTGTAAAAAGTAAAAATACAAATATCTTATTATAAAAATTAAATATACATACTCTACCTTTGTAATTGCTATTATTTTGTGTCTATTGAGCCGCTGGTGAAATTTCAAATTTTCTGAAAAAAATTATTTTATTATTATTTTAAGCCGTCACTAATACATTTAATTTGGGAAAATTACAAATTGGAATGAGTTGAAAAAAATTTTGTGCATCATAAAACATTAAATAAAATTTTATCATGTGGTTTTCGGAACGAAATCATTTGCCAAAACGGTTTAGAAATTATTGAAGAAAAAAGGCTTTTTTTGGCGTAAATGGATGTTTGGGGTATTGTATTTATCATTTTTTATCACCCCACACCCGTACCCACACTCACAAACCCCCATTTTCCCTCCCCCTTGGCTGAATTCAGCAGCCCCACCCATTTTCCCCACTTGAATTTCTAAGTTAAGATGGAATGAAATGAGAAGAAAGGGTATATATATATAAGTATTGGTTGGGTTGACTTGGACTCCCTTTGACTTGGACCTTTCTACCCACTCTCACTCCCACACCCACACCCCCTCACCCCTCTCATTTTCGGCCAGAATCAACAGCAGCCCCTCCTCATTCTTCTCCTCTCTTTTCCTCATCAAAAGTCTTCAAAATCCATCAAATTTCCATCAAAATTAAACTAAAACTCAAATCTAACTCCTACCCATTTTTCATTTGCTATTCTTGCATGGATCTAGGGAGCAAGTTGGCATTTTAGAGGCTTGATTTTCATAATTGATCTCTTGATCATGAGGTATAATTCTAACTTTTCTTAAATTTTGCTAATTGTTTCATGTTAGCTTAATTAGGTTTTTTTAATTAGTTCTAGGTGCTTGAATTAAAATTCAAGAGAAGGTTTTTGAATTAATGATTAGGGTTTGTGATCAAGTGAGGTTTTTATCATTTGTTTATGGTTGTAAGGAGGAGATTAACATGTAGTTGTATGCAAAATCTAAGTTAGTTGCTATTTGCTAATTTGTTAATTTAAAATTGTGATAACTTTGCTAATTGCTAACTAGGTTTTATAATTTGTCTAATAATTAGGTTTAAAAATCTAATTATGGTTTCATAGCATTATTAACATTATAATGAGTGGTTTAATACCTTAGGTTATGCAAATCTAAGCTTAATTCTTAAATCGAGAATTTTTGCTTGAAAATTGTTAAAATTGGATAATTTGTAAACTAGGTTTTTGGGGTTTATGGAATCTAATGAGATTAAATTATGGGAATCATTTTTTTGACTTATTTAAGATATTTAGTGAATATTGTGGCCTCTAGATTCGTCTATACATCGAGTTTTGTACAAAAACGGTGATTTGTGCTTGCTAGATTTTCGGAAAAATGACTTTTTAAAGGAAATTGGGGTTTTTGTGAATTTTAAGCTATTTTATATTATAATTAGTGCTTTTAATTGTACAAATGAGTGTGTTGGGAGCTTTCTCGATGGTTTGGAGTTTGTACGCTGACATCGAGGGTTTTTGGGTCGATTTGTGAAGCAACCATAGGTTTTGACCTATGTGGGATTCGTGCGTCGTTGTGGTCATGAGTCGGATTTTAATGCGGTATGGTGCGTTATGATATGTAGGTACCCCATGTAGACTTCGAGACGACAAGCAAGCACGTGGCGACGTCGGCACCGGCGAACGAGGACCAGGTGAGTAGATTTATATCTACGGGGAGAAGTCGGGTGGATGGCGTATAGCACCCCCGCAGTCCATGGTGGTGTATACGGATGTGTATACACACCAACAATTAGTATATGTTATTTGGGATTAATAACGATGTTAGGATGGATATTGGTGTGTTGGATTACTTTAGTGTTGCGAACCCTAGGGTAGTGTTGCACTACACATACACACATACATACTTGCATACATTCCTTTTTATATGTGCTCATGAGATTCTTTATAGTTATGTGTTCACATGGGTATGGGACTATGTGTTCACATATGGATTTGAGGATGATACTTGGGATTGAGCTGAGTCGATGAGATTTGTTTTGTGGTTATGATATCGGTGATTTGGCAGGATTCGTACTTGAGGTACGTCCTGGTGTTATAGCGGATCTTGGGGCGGCGATACGGGTGAATAGTGTTATAAATAAAATGGTCGACATGTGATCGTGATATGAGGCATGATATGCTAGGATATTGATATTAGGCCGTATCGGGCGATGTATACCCATGATGATGCTATGTGCTGACGGTATCGGTTTGTACGAGATTGTCGATCTGTAGTCAGATCATGAGTATATTGAGGATATTAGTATTGTACTAGACATAGGTCGGTAACCTAGACTATAATCTTGAATAAAGAGGATACTAGAGGAATGGTGTGAGGAATATGATATTGACCCGTACCCAGATTTGGGGATGCCGTACGACGGATTTACGTACGAGCTATATCTTGATGATTGATCCGCACTCTTGACTTGGGATGGAAGATTGTAGATATGGTATCGGATATGATATTATTGAGGCGGGATCACCGACTAATATATATACAGGTATGTATATGGATCGACTCAGATGTTAGGCGGTTTCCTTACCTGTAGTCCAGCTTGTTAGCTTAGCCCTTTAGTTTAGTTAGTTGTTAGATTAGATTCGATTCTTACCTATTTCAAAAACTAACGAATCGGGGGTATTTTAAAAGACAGCCCAAGGGATCCTACGGATATTTCAAAAGACGTATCTTTTCATAAAAACACCGTAGCCCCTATTTTCAAAACCCCATGATTCGTGTTATTTCAAAAGGCACCATTTGTAGGACTTATATTAGATTAATGCAGGTTAGTTACAGTTGCGTCTAGTATTCAGCTCCCGCTTATTATTGTGGTTCGCTTCGCATCGCATACTTATGTTATAATTTCTTATTGCAATGTTGATATCATATTGTTAGGACACCAGCACCGTTACCGATGATGCGTATGTACCACGTACACTTACTTGCCGGCTCACACACATCTTCATCGGTAATTGCCATATCACGTACACCTTAGAAAATATTATTGCTTGACTTAGCTTGTTAGTTAGTAACTTGACATGATATTAGTGTGCCTGCCTTATATGCCAGCTTAACATTGTAGTTATTACTTGTCACTTCATGCATACTGTTATTCATTGTTATGCCTATATTCATGGTTTTTACATGCTATTGATGATTTGGATTCGGTTTTCCATGAAATTTTCTGGATTTGGGGGGGAAACCGTAAAACTCATATAAACTGATTTATCTCTTTTTAAATAAAAAGTGCGGTTTTTCCCATGATGTATGAGTCGTCCACCATGAGTTTGCTGATGGATTTCGAGACCCGATTCGAGGAGACGGATGAACCGTTTCGGGTACATGGTGGACCCGGTAAGGTACCCAGGGGCAAGAAGCGCGTGATGATGATGATGTGAGCCTGGCAGGGGAGCACTACCTACCGGTGATTTTATCCGACGCGTCGGATATCCGGAGGATACCGTCGTGGTCTTGAGATGGATGGTAGGGGCCGGTCTGGACTGACGGCGCCCTAGATATTGTGATTGAGACATTGAGATTTCGAGATATTGAGGTACAGAGACTATGATACAGAGATATCGAGATATTGGGATTACGTTTTGTGCCGATGCTAGGCACTGTTTTTTGCTGATTTCATTATGATACCTCATTTTAAAAATACAAAGGAAATCTCACTAAATTATGAAAACAGTTCTTCATTTACATGTATTCTATTTTCATGCATTCATACCTCATTCATATGATATATTGCTACTTGAGGCACTGACACGGGCACATGAGATTACACTCGGGTTAGATATTTACCCTAGCCTTGTTATAGGCTACGTGTTATTCATATATTTGAGGATATATTATGATCATTGACCTAGGTTGCGTTATTTATGCGATTTCTGTGTGTAGATATTTTTCTATTCACGAGTTGGCAACTCACCCCCGTTGTGCCCCAGTTTCTTGCAGGTTTGCCGTACAGGTTTCATTACGGCTTTGCGGGCATAGTTTCCTTCGGGTGATTTGCTAGTAGGTGGGTTTACTTGTATCGTACCCCCATTATATATCTTGTATATCATTATTCTGTTGTATCTAGAAGTTCCATCAACCAAACATGTATTTATTTTTGAGACAGAGACCAGTGATGTTATTCTTTCGACCTTAGAGTCGCGCGTTATATTTCTGTGGATTTCTGGTGGATTTGAGTTTCCTTTTGAGTTTTGATCCTCGCCGTTGGCGTTGTATATTATATTGCTTGTGTGGTTGTGACCGTCGATTGACGAAGAGCTAGCTCCCGCTTGGGGATGCCTTTTTCTTGATTTCGTATACTATTCATGTTGTATGCCATTTGGGAGCCAGTATTTACAAAGAAGACTCTGCTGAAATTTTCAGTAAATTTTTTGATGATTTTAAAAACCGCATAATACGGCTTATGCTATTGAAACTACTTGCTTTAAGTTGGTTTTTCCTGCACTCTACTACTTTTCTTGGTTTGGATTTATGGGTTTTCGGTTTACTTAGATTACGTACGCCTCGAGACGTTCGTAGTTTAAGCGCCGGTCATGTTCCGTACTTTCGGGTCGTGACAATAATATAAATATTCGTCTCAGGCAGTAATATGATCTCATCACAGAACATTACAGCAGAAGAAACATATATGAAATATTGGATATACTAGGAGGTATGTGTTTTAGTACGAGCCTGTATAAAACACGGATTCCACCGTCGCGATGAATAGCCAAACCCACATCTCTAGACCCCTACGAGAGTGGCAAGCACCACTGCCAATTCTAGGGTTAGGAGACCCGGTCTCGACACCTCGTGATGGTCTCCCACTAGACCCTAGTGTTGGAGATAGTGCTCTCAGAGTCAATTATTGGATCACAGGCACGTGATTGCAATGATTGAGAGAAGACCTATGCCGGTAGGACAGTCTTACTCAAGATGATAGTATGCTATCTGGTTTATCTTTATCATCGTGTACTGCTTTAGGTGACCTGCAAGGTCACTATTTCATGTTGATAGAGCCCTTAGGATTCTTGCTTGACGACCAGCAGTATGATGGCGATCATATACGTGGGAGCTGGGGTCTATAAGCACATCCTTAAAAGGTCCCTAGTTGTGGGAGTTTTCAAGACAGGGCATCGATACTCCAGAGTAGACTAGTGTATACAGTCGAGACACCGACGAGGGGCGGTGGCCGGTCTCACAAGCCACTGGTGTCAGTTGGTTCACCTAAGATGTATACAGGTGCTTATTGGGTTATTAGTGCACCGGACAGGACTCGCCTGGAACATGCTAGTTGGTCTTATACCAGACGTCAGATAGCAGTTCCCTGGTGACATGTGTACAGGTTAGTTCATCGACCTGAGATCGTCATTTGTCCCGTGTGAGTTCCCATTGTACTTTGATTACTACCCTACCATGGCTCAAAGGAGTCGTGCAAACAGGTTTTAGTTGGGTACAGTCCCGAGCCACATGGAGGCAGTGAGCGGATCTTCAGGGGTTCGTCTCTCCCGGTATTGGGGGTGAGGTCGCGCTGTGTCTAGGATAGCCATTATACAAAGTCCTTGGCCAAGTCAGGAGATTTACTGGTAGGTATTCCAGTAGTATCTCAGGGTGTTCTGTGCTACACTCCGACACGACTTGTACCGCTTTTGGGGGTCTGACTTTTACCAACCCCCTAGGCCCACCATGCGATGCTCATAGACGAACGGACCGGACTGTACGGATATTGTCACTGACAGGCTTAGTAGGGTGTCAGGATGAGTTCGCTCATCGACGTCCCTTTTGGTCAATACCTGGTAGCCCGTTACGTATGGCTAATACCTCTGACGTGCTAGTGGTTAAATCCACCGGCAAAATATTAACGAGTCTTTAGAGTCCCCCACAGACAGTTTCTCAAGTTTCGGGCGAAACGCTGTAGAGGCCGTATGGAGAAATGGTAGGGTTCGATCATACACGTGCGGTATTGCACGGATCACGATCGGACGGATAATATTAGCGGGCTTTGGTTTAAGCCGGATCCTAGTATTGTACGGTGTAGATTTTGTCTCATTACGTTTGTATTCAGTCGGAATACAAATGCGGGTATGTATATACAGTCGCGGGGTTTTCCTGTAATTTATTACGGGATCGTTTTTCTAAAGTTGCTAGTTTGCATTCCGTTTCGGCCATTTTCCTTTGTTTCTTTCCTTGGCTGAAAATTAGTGGAGGAGGGCTTATTTGCAAATGTGCAAATTAGCATTGTGGAGGGTGTTATTTGCAAGTAGTTGCTTCATGATGGTCCTTGCTTCCATTGAATTCATTTGTTCATCATTGTTTGATTTGATGTGGATTGGATTGGTTATGATGATGAAGTGAGGCTTGCTTTTGACTCATGATCACTCATTTCTCACTTACTTTTTTGATTGACCTTTTTCCCTCCACCATGAGATAGAGGCCGTCCATTCTAGTGAAGGGGGCTGTCCCAATTTTGGGTGTGGGATGGTTCTCATTTTGTTTGCACAAAAATCCCTTTGTTCATCCAAAAACTTGCATCCCCTTCTCCACATCTAATTATGGCAACTTCTTACAACCCCAAGAGACAAACCACTCTACACTATCCTGCAGCATTCTTGGACACGTCGACTCGCCAACTTCGTGCCCGAGTTGCCTCGGTCCAGAGGTGGGAGCCCGTAAAAGAACCCGGTGATGTGGTGCCCTTCCGACGAGGAGATGAAGGCCGGAGATTCCGCGGGGAGTCCGGGACGACGACGAGAAGACCGAAGGACACGGATCGCTCCGTATATCTCTCTACCCCTTCTCTAGTTAGCTAGGGGTAGGTTAACGGCCCGATCCGGGTTTAAAAGTCCGCGGTAGCGCCGGTTCTAGTTTAAAGAAAAGTTTTTGTATTAGCCTCGTAAAGACGGCCGGGGCGCTGCCGTGCACTTACACTGGTTTCAAAGCCACGCCATTAACCTAGTCTAGCTTGCTCTAACGTGTTTACAAGTTCGATCGAACGGATTTTCCAAAAACCACGTTTCCATGTCAAGTTTCCGTCGAATTTTTTCAGTGCTCTAAAAATTATTTGGTACATTGTAAAAATACGTGCAGGGTTTTTTATGCATTCTGTGAAAATTTGGTCGGCTGATATTACTGTAGCGCGGCGGATCAGCGGCCAAAACCACGAGAGGAAGAGTTTAGAAATGAACGAATTCTTCTTGAGGCATTGTAGACTAGGTCATTTCAATGCGACCCGACTAGCTAAGTTACATTTTAGATGCATATTTAAATCAGTTTGAATTTACATCTTGTGAAACTTTCCAATCATGTCACAAAGATTAGATGACCATAGCTCTATTTATTAGAAACAGAGAAAGAGTTAGCAAACTCTTGGGACTAATACATAGTGATGTATGTAAGGTCCTTTGTCTACACATGCCAAGACCGGTTCTTTGTACTTCATTACATTCTCTGATAATCTCTCAAGATTCAGTCATATGTTCCTGTTGAAACATAAGTCCGAACCTTTTGAGATATTCACAGAATATAAGTTAGAAGTAGAGAACCAAAAACCGGGTAGAAGTATTATGTCCTATGATGAGATCAGGGAGGAGAATACTTGTGCATAGATTTCCTGGACTATTCTAAAGGAGAATGAGATTCTCTCTCAGTATTACTCCTCTGAATACCACAGCACAAAGGTGTATCAGGGTGGAGCAATCACACCATATTAGATATGGTGTGCTCTATGATGAGTACTACTGAGTTACCTATTTCCTTTTGAGATTATGCACTTGAGAAGCTGCATACCTATTGAATTGGGTTCGAATCAAATCAGTGCCTACCACTCCATATAAGATATGGTATGGGAAGAGCCTATCTCTTAAGTAAGTTAAGATTTGGGATTGTCCGGCCTATGTCAAAAGCAAAAATCCGGACAAGATCGAGGCAAGGTCAAACTGGAAAGGTTCCAGCTATACAAAACTGCAGCTGATGATTTGACAGAACCAAAGGATTCAATAGTCCCCGACGAACCTCAGCCTCTCCGCCGATCTGGTAGGGTTCTTCTTCTGCCTAAGAGATACTTCGGTTTCTCGATGACAGTGTGAGCGAGGAATGCATCATGAGATGATGACCCAACTAGTTTCGAGCAGGCCATCGAGAGTAGGGACTCTGTAAGAATGGCTGGATGCTTAGCGATCTGAGATGGAATCCTTATACACCAACAAAGTATAGACTTTGGTTGCTTTATCTGAAGGGTTAAATCCACATCAGGAGCAAGTATATCTTGAGAAGATTACTTGGTGTACATGGAAAAGTTGAGACTTTCAAAGCAAGACTTGTTAAAGGTTTTCGTCATCGACCAGGCATGGATAATGATGAAACCTTTTCCAGTGGCTATGCTTAAGTCCATCCAGATCCTACTTGCCATTGCTACTTACCATGACTACGATATCTGGTGGTTGGGTGCCATGACTGCTTTTCTAAATAATGATTTAGAAGAGGACGTCTATAAGAACACAGCCAGAGGGCTTCGTAGACAGTGGGAGCAGCGGAAACGTGTGCAAGTTTCTTTACAGATTAAAGCAGGCATCGCGGAGTTGGAACATCTGTTTTGATGAGTTAGTCAAAGAGTTTGACATCATCAAAATGGTAGATGAACCTTGTATATACAAAAAGGTAGTAGGGAGTATGGTGGTGATCCTCGTAGAGTACATGGATGACATACTCTTGATGGGGAAGGAGTTTCCTATGCTACGCTCGGTCAATCTCCGCTTATCACAATAATTCTCTATATAGGATCAAAGTGATACCTCCTAAATCCTTGGTTTAGGATCTATGAGATAGATCTAAATGGATGTTAGGATACTCACTAGATGTAGTGAGATGGTATCAATTGATCCTGGGGAGAATCACTGGAAAGGTTCCAGGGTGATAAGAACGACTGAATGTCAGTCACAGGCATTGTCTTTACCCTCAGTAATGGGACGGTATGTTGGAAGAGTTCCAAGCTAGATACCGTAGCATACTAGACGATAAAGGCTGGATACATCGCTACTTAAGATTCTACCAAAGAGGCTGTCTGGGTGTATATTAGTTCATGAGATGAACTTAGTTCCTCCCATTGTGTGACAATGGAGTTGTGGCTTATGCCAAGAAACGTCCATCCCATCAGTGATCCAGACATATTCTAAGGGAGTATCACCTGATCATGGAGATGGTTGATCTCCAAAGAGATCGAGGCTAGGAGAGTAGACTCAGAGGACAACACGGCGGATCCACTCACAAAGGCCTTTTCCCAGAGAGAGACTTTTATGGGATGGTTGAGTATGAGATACTACAACCACTGCTATCTGATGGCCCTAGTGCAAGTGGGAGATTGTTTGTTATATGTTTGCCCAAGAGGCCATTACTATACATAGGATGTGTATTGTAGTGGATGCTTGGACATATATATAGGGAGGACATTCTTGCTCGACATGATAGTATGCTATCTGGTTGCTCTTTACCTTAACATGTACACTGATTGTCTTTCTGTTACATGTTGGTAAAGCCCTTAGGATGTGTACTTGACTACCTGGACTATGATGCAGATCATACTAGTGGGGACATGGTAGTCCATAAGTACATCCTTCAAGGTACCTAGTCGTGGGTGTATCGAGACGGGGCATCGATATACCAGAGTAGACTAGCATATACCTTCTCGACCCATTCAGATGAGCGATGGATGATCCCATATCCATTGGTGTTTGGCATCACAGATGATATACGGGTGCTCAGTGGAGACTGGGTACACTGGACGGACTCGCCGAGAACTCCCGGATGGTATTATACCTTACGTCAGATGGCAGTTCTCTGGTGACACTGGTACAGGTTAGTCTGTAGACCCGAGATCGTCATAGAGTCTTGTGTGATTCCCACTGTGCTTTGATTTCCACCTTACCACGTCCTAGAGGGCGTGCAAAACGGTGTTTTTTGGGTACAGTCCCGATTCACATGGAGGCAATGAGCGATAGGAGGGGATTCGTCTCTCCCGGTATAGGGAGTTGATGTTGCGCAGTGTTCGATTGGCTATAACCGGAAATCCCTGGCCAGGGTTGCTGAGATTTACTGGTAAGTGTTATCAGTAGTTTCTCGAACTGTTATAGACCACATATCGACACGACTTATCGAGCTACTGGGGTCTGACGTTTACCACCCGTAGGCAAGATATGCGACATATCAGACAATCAGACCGGACTGTACGATAAGAGTTACTGGTTAGATTCATAGGAGTATGAGCGGGTTTGCTCGTTGATCTTCTGATCGCTCAATACCCGGGTGGCCCTTACGTTTAGCAGACCGCTTGTGGCTTGTGGGTGTTTGATATGATCATCACCTACTGCCGGCGTATTGACGAGTCTTTAGAGTCCTACACAGAGGTTTCCTGGCTCAAGCGAAACGAAATAGGAGCGCATATGAGATATGTGTGGGACCATGAATAATACCAGTATGTGATACTGAATTCTATTCTCGCGATTTGTATCATCGGACGGTTATATAAGATATAGCCGGGTTATCGAATCAAATGTTGATTCGATATATTGATACACTTCATATTAGTCGGTTATATGCTGTATGACCGGATCATTAAATCAAGTGTTGATTTAATGTATAATTATATATTTGATATATTACTTTACATTAACTAGTAATGGTTCACTTAAGATTATTTTTCTCACTAGATTGTGCACATTGTATATATGATATATGTTTGTGCACTAGTTTGTATCATATTTGATGATATATGCAAACAGCGTGGGTGTGTGACTTACACCTTTGTTTAGTTAATGGTTAGGGTTTTGTTTTCTTTATTTATTTTGGTTAAAAAACTAAATGGTTGCTTCTGTTCCATTGCTAGAAGCTTCTTGATGCTTCATACATCTTTGAAAAAGTAACCATTTTGTTTTTATTCTTTAACCTAACCATTTCACCTAAACCTTAGTTTATTCTCAACATTAGTTACCTCTCCCATGGTTGCTAAATGATAAGCATCACTTGATTTTCTTTTTTGATTATTCATTCATTCTTTTCTTTCTTCTTCTTCTTCTTCATGAAGAGAAGAAAACCTTGCTAGAAAAATTCTAAGTGATGAATCCAAGTGAGAAATCCAAATCCAAAGTGAACCAACTTCCAATTTCTTCATCCTCTACCACTTGCCATGTAGTAGAGTGTGTTATCTTCACAAATTCCATGTCCTAGTGAAGATAGAGCTTGAGTTAGAGTCGCCTCGACGTAGATCATCTTCGGCATCGAAGTCAACGACCTAGCCCGATCATTTCTCCGATGAGACCAACGCTAGAGTCAGGATCCCGATGATCGCAGCGGAGGGACGTCATCACGGAGCTAAAGAAGTGGAGGACCGGATCTACAAAGGTTGTAATCCCTTTCACTTGTAGCAAAGTAGTTTGCTTGCTTTCTTTTCGCCTAATCTCTAGTTAACGATCTAGCATTAGGGTTTCACGGCATATGAAAAATTTGATTTTGGCATGGTCGATGCCTTGTGGAACCTCTTGAGTGTGCCTAGGAACCCTACAGTGGTATCAGAGCCTAGCTAGAGCTTTAGGCGAAGTGTAGACGATGTTAGAAATCCGATCGAACCCGAAACCCTAATTGAAAACCCTTCTCTGTACAATTTTTCAAAACTGTGATTTTTGTGAATTAAAAATATGCAGAAAAATCAGCAGGGTTTTCTAAGAACTACTGTGCAAAATGTGCGCCTAAGTCTTCCAGATCACTGCGGAACAGCGGCATGAGCATGGCTCATGCGGCGGTTCCGCGGCCGTACTATCACCTTGTTCATTTCAGTTTGCACAGTAATATCTTTCTATACTTGCTGTGTTTTCTGGGTATTTTTATTTTATACTCAAGAGTTGTATTTTCTGGGTTGTATTGGGGACTCGATGTTTCGGTCGGATAGTTTAACTTCGTCTGTGTTTTTCCGGATAATTTTAGAAAATGTTGAAAAGTTCGACCGGATATAAATACCCACTTTTTCCCCTGTCGGGAAATTTCCAAGTGTTGGATCTTTCCGTAGTTTAAGAACGTTCGAAGAAGTGCAAGTAACGCGATGGACCCTCTAGAAGACAACAAACCTTAACTCGATTATGTGACCGTCTTGAACTGCCCTTTGAACCTAAGGGTTTGGGGCAGTACGGCGTGCCACATGTGAGGCGTTGGCTTGACCCTTCTAAGGCTGGACCGTTGGTACTGTGGCATGAAGTGAATGTTTTTAAACTTTTTTCATGTGTTGAACTGTTTCGGGAAAACTTGGGTGATTGATTGTTCGATCGGAAAGTTTAACATTTTCTGTTTATCTGGAATGCGATACAATATTTGGAATCCACAAGTAGTTATGAGATAACTGATTTGGATGTTATAAACATAGCAGTTTAGTGTCACTTGATCGATTGCCAAGGAATTTTGATGTGATCAAAACTCCATCGCAATCACATAGCGTACGCGAATACTTGCCGGATAAACTTAATAGACAGCCACGCCCCATAGCCTCGACCAAGTGACTGTAGGAGAACCCCGTCGCCGAAAGCATCCGTTCGGGTGCTCGCTGTAGCGGTGTTCCGCCTTAGTGCACTTCGTCGACGGCATCGAGGGTGCGGCCGTCTACTGAAGTTTGCGACGAGCATTCGATCTGGATGTCGGGAATCTTGTTGAATTGCCCGACTTGATATTGAAAAGAGTTTTCGATAAATGAGACTAAAATGAGGGGTTTATAATTGTTAGGCATGTGATGTCTAAGGAATTCATTTGATTAGGCATGCGATGTTTAAAGAGTTTGCGGATTCCAACTGTTGTAGTTTTACACTTTCTTTTCTGTGACCGTAAGTGTAATATGTGATATCGCCGGTTTCGTTGCTATATGTCAACGACAATTGGGATGGGTATATATACTTACGTTGATGACAAGTGATGTTATGTGTTGCTGGATATGTTATATTGGATCGTCGTGTTTGAATAGCCGGGGTTTTTTTTATGTGAGATGAGTGCTTTTCATTTACATTCATGTAAAAACTTGTATGTAATATTCTTTTATTGGGGCACTTCCATGTTGCGGAAGATGCCACCGTTGTTGTATATTATTATCTTTTCCGCATTAGGATAGACCCAAGGAGGGGAGCACAAGTAACCGGGTTCTAGGGTCCAGAGGGAGACCATCTCGAGGAGTCGAGTCCGGGTCTCCTAACCCTAGAATTGGTAGGGTTGCTTGCCGCTCTCGTAGGGGTCTAGGGGTGTGGGATTGGCTATTCATCACGACCGTGGAATCCGTGTTTTATTCAGGCTCAAAATAAAACACAGACGTCCTAGTATATCCAATATTTCATATGATATTTTCTGCTGCGTTATCTGTGATGTGATCATGTGATTTGTTCAGATAGATATTGTATATAGTATATATGATATATTATATAGACGTTTCTTATGTTTTACACCCGTGCTAGCCCTGCCTCGCTCTGGCGTTAGTTACCTAACCTAACGGTGCAGACGGGACATCGAGACGAATGCGGATGGCATAAGAGTACGTTATATTTATCTGTGACTTAAATGATGGGACATTCATTAATGAGATTAATGAAAGAAAATAAACCTAAAAGATGTTGTGGAATCGAATTTCAAAAACAGGTAGCAACAGTTCTTGCTTTGCATCGCGGTGTTCCTTGAAGAACATCCTGCACCTTATTCGATGAGGAAAGGGCCGAGATCCCTTCACCGAGAGTGACCCCTTTGGCAATAATTGGCAGATGCTACAACCCTCGGTTTGTATTTTGATTGCTTCTATAGTTCTTGCTTTGCATAGTGGTATATATGATATATCCTGCACCTTATTCGATGAGGAAAGGGCCGACGATCCCTTCACCGGGAGTGACCCCTTTAGCAAAACTAGAAAAGCCACAAAAACACTCCATTTTAAAATCATTTGATTCTACAACGATATCAAGTTCATTACGCAATGGGTTTTTAGGAAAACCTGTCGTAGCCCTCCGTCATTTCAAATAAGTTGTATATAGTATTCGTGCTATATTTGTTGGCTTTCGTCAAGGTGTAGTGTGCGGTAGCTATATGCCGCTTATCTGCTGTATACGATGTGATTGGATTAGGTTAGTCATACGGCTTTGTTGGCTTTCGTCAAGGGTCGTGCGGGTGGGTTTAATTCAGTCAAGAAATGTACGGGTTGAACTTGACTAGCGGGCTATGGTTTGTTGGCTTTCGTCAAGGTCATAGCACGTTAGGGGCAAAATTATCGGGAATTTGAAGTGTTGAAATTTGCAATGAGATTGCATACCTTCTATGAGATAGTTGGATCCCGATACCCACTGCGAGTAAGAGTTACTCCTGGGAGAGTTTTACACATTACAATTAGCCGATCAAGTAGGTGTCTAGAAAGGTGTCAACGGGGTTACGCTTCTGGGAAAACGAGGTTTAGTTTAATTAGGTTCGTGCGAAAGCTCGGGGGACCTCCCTCAAAGTACCGACACTGGCCTGGCTGAAAGATTGGCGAACTTGTAGCGTGTAATTAATCTCGGCCACTCTTTCCTTTTAGGGTTTGAAGGAAGATTTGATAAAAACAGTGGGAGCCATCCTGATTAGATAAAATAATAACCAATCTGATCTTGCAAGAGCGCACGCTGAGTGTTTTCTTCTCTCTCTCTCCAGGTAGCGACCATATCACGCCTTAATCAAGATAATAATACGGATTATTGACCGAACGCGCTTGTTATACTGAGCTGGGGAACGTTGGTCCCGCTCTAACTTATAATTGTAATAAGACAGAGCAGGAAATAGGGGAATACCAGGATTCCCATGCTGCCCAAACAAAGAAAGTGTATATGATGCATCTCCTTCGGGTGTGTTCATTATAAAGGACTGTTTCTCATTGTCCTCTACGTCCTAGGTATTAGATACCGGATCAGGATCCCACAAATGTAATCCGTTACATGGGCTACAGAAAGGTAGAGAACTGAGAACGGGTGATAAGTTTCATGAGACAGAAAACGGTGCAAGTGCTGCAGCCAAGTCTGTTGGTCACTGTCACCCTGTATTATCAATACATTGATTCTGAACAAATGCTATTAGATACCGAACCTGATATACAAAATCATATCAATCTCTTTATTTATTAAAGAAGGATATAATTTTGTATTGTTGAACATTGTTTTGAACATTTCAAAAGTTGATCGGTTCAGGCACGTTATCTAAAAGCATTGACGTTCTAAATCAAACTACAGTTCATAGTATACAGAACACACACGAGAGGAAGAGTCCAGAAATGAACGAATTCTTCTTGAGGCATTGTAGACTAGGTCATATCAATGCGACCCGACTAGCTAAGTTATATTTTAGATGCATATTTAAATCAGTTTGAATTTACATCTTGTGAAACTTTCCAGTCATGTCTCAAAGATTAGATGACCATAGCTCTGTTTATTAGAAACAGAGAAAGAGTTTGCAAACTCTTGGGACTGATACATAGTGATGTATGTAAGGTCCCCTGTCTACACATGCCAAGACCGGTTCTTTGTACTTCATAACATTCTCTGATAATCTCTCAAGATTCATTCATATGTTCCTGTTGAAACATAAGTCCGAACCTTTTGAGATATTCACAGAATATAAGTTAGAAGTAGAGAACCAAAAACCGGGTAGAAGTATTATGTCCTATGATGAGATCAGGGAGGAGAATACTTATGCATAGAATTCCTGGACTATTCTAAAGGAGAATGAGATTCTCTCTCAGTATTACTCCTGTGAATACCACAGCACAAAGGTGTATCAGGGTGGAGCAATCACACCATATTAGATATGGTGTGCTCTATGATGAGTACTACTGAGTTACCTATTTCCTTTTGAGGTTATGCACTTGAGAAGCTGCATACCTAATGAATTGGGTTCGAATCAAATCAGTGCCTACCACTCCATATAAGATATGGTATGGGAAGAGCCTATCTCTTAAGTAAGTTAAGATTTGGGATTGTCCGGCCTATGTCAAAAAAGCAAAAATCCGGACAAGATCAAGGCAAGGTCAATTCTGTAAAACTGGAAAGGTTCCAACTATACAAAACTGCAGATGATGATTTGACAGAACCAAATGATTCAATAGTCCCCGACGAACCTCAGCCACTCCGCCGATCTAGTAGGGTTCCTCATCCGCCTGAGAGATACTTCGGTTTCTCGATGACAGTGGGAGCGAGGAATGCATCATGAGATAATGACCCAACTATTTTCGAGTAGGCCATCGAGAGTAGGGACTCTGTAAGAATGGCTGGATGCTTAGCAATCTGAGATGGAATCCTTATACACCAACAAAGTATGGACTTTGGTTGCTTTATCTGAAGGGTTAAATCCCCATCAGGAGCAAGTATATGTTGAGAAGATTACTTGGTGTACATGGAAAAGTTGAGACTTTCAAAGCTAGACTTGTTAAAGGTTTTCGTCATCGACAAGGCATGGATAATGATGAAACCTTTTCCAGTGGCTATGCTTATGTCCATCCAGATCCTAGTTGCCATTGCTACATACTATGACTACGATATCTGGTGGTTGGGTGCCATGACTGCTTTTCTAAATAATGATTTAGAAGAGGACGTCTATAAGAACACAGCCAGAGGGCTTCGTAGACAGTGGGAGCAGCGGAAACGCGTGCAAGTTGCTTTACAGATTAAAACAGGCATCGCGGAGTTGGAACATCTGTTTTGATGAGTTAGTCAAAGAGTTTGACATCATCAAAATGGTAGATGAACCTTGTATATACAAAAAGGTAGTAGGGAGTATGGTGGTGATCCTCGTAAAGTACATGGATGACATACACTTGATGGGGAAGGAGTTTCCTATGCTACCCTCGGTCAATCTCCGCTTATCACAATAATTCTCCATATAGGATCAAAGTGATACCTCCTAAATCCTTGGTTTAGGATCTATGAGATAGATCTAAATGGATGTTAGGATACTCACTAGATGTAGTGAGATGGTATCAATTGATCCTGGAGAGAATCGCTGGAAAGGTTCCAGGGTGATAAGAACGACTGAATGTCAGTCACAGGCATTGTCTTTACCCTCAGTAATGGGACGGTATGTTGGAAGAGTTCCAAGATAGATACCGTGGCATACTAGAGGATAAAGGCTGGATACATCGCTACTTAAGATGCTACCAAAGAGGCTGTCTGGGTGTATATTAGTTCATGAGATGAACTTAGTTCCTCCCAATGTGTGACAATAGTGTTGTGGCTTATGCCAAGAAACGTCCGTCCCATTAGTGATCCAGACATATTCTAAGGCAGTATCACCGGATCATGGAGATGGTTGATCGACAAGGAGATCGAGGTTAGGAGAGTAGACTCAGAGGACAACACGGCGGATCCACTCACAAAGGCCTTTTCCCAGCGAGAAATTTTTATGGGATGGTTGAGTATGAGATACTACAACCACTGCTATCAGATGGCCCTAGTGCAAGTGGGAGATTGTTAGTTATATGTATGCCCTAGAGGCCATTACTATACATAGGATGTATATTGTAGTAGATGCTTGGACATATATAGGGAGGACTTTCTTGCTCGACATGATAGTATGCTATCTGGTTGCTCATTACCTTAACATGTACACTGATTGTCTTTCTGTTACATGTTGGTAAAGCCCTTAGGATGTGTACTTGACTACCTGGACTATGATGCGGATCATACTAGTGGGGACATGGTAGTCCAAAAGTACATCCTTCAAGGTCCTTAGTCGTGGGTGTATCGAGACGGGGCATCGATATTCCAGAGTAGACTAGCGTATACCTTCTCGACCCATACAGATGGGCGATGGATGATCCCATATCCATTGGTGTTTGACATCAGAGATGATATACAGGTGCTCAGTGGAGACTGGGTACACTGGACGGACTCGCCGAGAACTCCCAGATGGAATTATACTTTACGTCTGATGGCAGTTCTCTGGTGACACTGGTACAGGTTAGTCTGTAGACCCGAGATCGTCATAGAGTCTTGTGTGATTCCCACTGTGCTTTGATTTCCACCTTACCACGTCCAAGAGGGCGTGCAAAACGGTGGTTTTTGGGTACAGTCCCGATTCACATAGAGGCAATGAGCGATAGGAGGGTATTCGTCTCTCCCGGTATAGGGAGTTGATGTTGCGCAGTGTTCGATTGGCTATAACCGGAAATCCCTGGCCAGGGCTGCTGAGATTTACTGGTAAGTGTTATCAGTAGTATCTCGAACTGTTATAGACCACATATCGACACAACTTATCGAGCTACTGGGGTCTGACGTTTACCACCCCTAGGCAAGATATGCGACATATCAGACGATCAGACCGGACTGTACGGTAAGTGTTACTGGTTGGATTCACAGGAGTGTGAGCGGGCTTGCTCATTGATATTCTGATCGCTCAATACCCGGGTGGCTGTTGCGTTTAGCAGACCGCTTGCGGCATGTGGGTGTTTGATATGATCATCACCTACTGCCGTCGTATTGACGAGTCTTTAGAGTCCTACACAGAGGTTTCCTGGCTCAAGCGAAACGAAATAGGAGCGCATATGAGATATGTGCGGGACCGAGAATAATACCAGTATGTGATACTGAATTCTATTCTCGTGATTTGTATTATCATACGGTTATATAAGATATATCCGGGTTACCGAATCAAATGTTGATTCGATATATTGATACACTTCAAATTAGTCGGTTATATGCAGTATGACCGGATCATTAAATCAAGTGTTGATTTAATGATTTAATGTATAATTATATATTTGATATATTACTTTACATTAACTATTATTGGTTCACTTAAGATTATTTTTCTCACTAGATTGTGCACATTGTATATATGATATATGTTTGTGCACTAGTCTGTATCATGTTTGATGATACATGCAAACATGGGTGGGTGGGTGACTTACACCTTTGTTTAGTTAATGGTTAGGGTTTTGTTTTCTTTATTTATTTTGGTTAAAAAACTAAATGGTTGCCTTTTTTCCTTTGCTAGAAGCTTCTTGATGCTTCATTCATCTTTGAAAAAGTAACCATTTTGTTTTTATTCCCTAACCTAACCATTTCACCTAAACCTTAGTTTATTCTCTACATTAGTTACCTCACCCATGGTTGCTAAATGATAAGCATCACTTGATTTTCTTTTTTGATTATTCATTCATTCTTTTCTTTCTTCTTCTTCTTCTTCATGAAGGGAAGAAAACCTTGCTAGAAAAATTCTAAGTGATGAATCCAAGTGAGAAATCCAAATCCAAAGTGAACCCACTTCCTATTTCTTCATCCTCTACCACTTTCCATGTAGTAGAATGTGTTATCTTCAAAAGTTCCATGACCTAGTGAAGATGGAGCTTGAGTTAGAGTCGCCTCGACGTAGATCATCTTCGGCATCGAAGTCAACAACCTTGCCCGATCATTTCTCCGATGAAACCAACGCTAGAGTCCAGGATCCCGATGATCGCAGCGGAGGGACGTTATCACGGAGCTAAAGAAGTGGGGGACCGGATCTACAAAGGTTGTAATCCCTTTCACTTGTAGCAAAGTAGTTTGCTTGCTTTCTTTTTTCCTAATCTCTAGTTAACGATCTAGCATTAGGGTTTCTCGGCATATGAAAAATTTGATTTTGGCATGGTCGATGCCTTGTAGAACCTCTTGAGTGTGCCTAGGAACCCAACACTACAGTGGGTTTATGACATGGAAAAAGGGTTTCTGGTATATTCCTTTTGGGCCCAGATTTATTTTGAGTGCTACAGTAGTGCTTGGGGCCCACTTCGGGAATTTCAGTCGATCGAAAATTTTAAACATGTTAGTTCACAGTATTTACATTATATCCGCTACCGTGAATGTCACTTGATCGGTAAATCCCGTCTAATTGCTATAGCCCTTTTAGACGGATTTGCGAACGTGACATTCACGTTGATGTTCTGTGTTGTGCTGTGATGTTGCGGATTATCGTGGTGGATAGCCTGGACGCAATGGTAGTACAGTTTGGTTTATTATGTACATTTGATATTGCGTGGCGAGCGTCCGACATGTGGACTGCCGTTACTGCCTGTTTGTATATTATTCTTTTGGAGCACGACCGGGCTGAGGTCGGTGTACCCGTTGTATGTATATTTTACTTTCTGTACTAGGATTACCCCGCGGAGGGGTGCACGGATAGCCGGGTTCTAGAGGGCAACGGGCCCGCATCTCATGGCATTGAGACGGAGGGGGCTTCACTCTAGAATTGGCGGGCTATTCGCCGCACTCGTAGGGGGTACAAGTTGACCCAAGGAGGGGTGCCCAAGTTACCGGATTCCGTGAAGTGTTGGGTGGTCCATTCACATTGCTGAAGGGGGCTGCCTCGCTTTTGGTTTTGGCGGGTAACTTGCCGCGCCCGTAGGGGTCTAGGATTTCATTGGACAGGCTATCCACACGACCAGGGGAACGTCGGGTTTCAGTAGCGACTCTATGAAACCCGGGGATCCCAGATATCTGTATTGTTCTGTGATGCTTATTACATTTCTGTGATGTTGCATTTTATCACGCCTTGAGCGAATATTATATATTGATATATATACTTGTAGATGTTGTATATGTTTTGCATCCGCGCAAGTCCAGTCCCCGCTCTGTCGTTAGTTAAGTAACCTAACGGATAATGACGGGACCCAGTGGCGAATGCGGATGGCATATACGTACAACGTATTTTCGTTCTTTATTGGTGTGATCAATTGATGGGACTGCATTGATTTGGATCAATGCAAGCTAAACAAACCTATTCTAATGTTGTTGGAACATTTTTCAAAAAGCTGTTATTGCAAGGACGTTATTTTTTGTTTTGCGCAGTGGTATTCGGTTATGAATATCCAGCACCTCAATCGACGAGGCAAGGGCCAAGATCCCTTCACCAGGAGTGACCCCTTGGATAGAAGTTTGCGTCAGGGCAATAACTTCACTATAGTCGATTACTTTTGCTTTGCATCATGGTATTCAGTTGGAATATCCTGCACCTCATTCTACGGGGAAAAAGCCGAGATCCCTTCACCGGGAGTGACCTCTTTAGCAAAGGTTTTCGTCACTATATTTTTATAAAAAGCTATCCGATTCCTTCAACGATATCAAGTTCATTACGTTAAAGGTTTTTCACCAAAAACCATTTGTAGCCCTCCGTCATTTCAGAAAGGTAGCACTTAGTATTCATGCTATGTGTGTTGGCCTTCGTCAAGGCATAGTGTATGGTAGCTATTTGTTACTTTTCTGCAGCATAGATAGATGCGTTAGTTTGGGACAGTCGTACTACTATTTTGGCCTTCGTCAAGGCTATGTACGGGTGGGTTCAAATTAACCTGGATAATGACGGGTAGAACTTGACATGTGACATATGATATGTTGGCCTTCGTCAAGGTCATAAGAGCATGGGGCAAAAATCACATCGGGAGTTTCTAAAGAAACTGAAACTTGCCAGGTATGCGCATACCTTCTGGAGTGTGATAACGTGAGTGGATTCCATCACGTTGTCATGCGATGATAGTTTGATCCCGATTCCTACTGATGAGTTGGTTTACTCCTAGGGTGATTCCGACTAATTCTTCTTTCAGGTTTGGAGGAGAATTTGACGTTACAGTGGGAGGTTTCCAGATTAGATAAAATGATAACCATTTGGATCTAGGTTAGAGTGTACGCTGAGTGTTTCTTTTCCCTCTCTCTCTTTGGCAGCGACCATGACCCGACCCTTGACTATGACTCAGTGACCAAAATTAACTGAACCTTCTTAAACACTGGCTTTTGGATTGTCAGAGTTGCATACCTCATTGCCACTCCTACTTTTACCCTTTTCTCCAGGACACCCCGTATTACTATGAACGTCCACTTCCATTGGATAAAACCATCGTATGGTTATATACAAACTCGAAGGAATTTATTCGAGGATGGTTTCTGGTTCTGGAGAAAAAGAATAGGACTATTCAGTTATCTTTTCCTTTTACCTTCTCTCAGGTTGCGAGTGCTCTTTGGATTAGGGGATAGTACACCCGTTACGCCTATTGGATAGTCTTCTTCCAAACCTTAGACTGGTGCCAAACGGTAGGGAATGAAGAAAGCCGATTAGCCTAAGTGTGGTGTACAGAAGGTATTAAGTTAAGACAAATAAAGGGATTAGAAGGAGGGCAAAGTAAATTGAGACTGCTATTCACGACCAAACCAAGTATTTCATTACCACTCCCACTTCACCTTTGTATTTCTCCAGGACACTCCGTATCACTACGAAGATCCACAGTTCATTGGATATTCCATCGTATGGTTATATACGAACTCGAAAGGAACTTGTTCCAGTTCGGGGATGGATTCTGGTTCAGGAGAAATAGGAATAAGGTTTTTCAGGTGTCTTTTATCTTTACCTTCTCTCAGGTTGTGAGTGCTCCTAGAATTTGGCCAGTATACCCATTATGCTTATTGGATAGTCTTCTTCCAAACCATAGGCTGGTGCCGAACGGTAGGGAAGGAAGAAAACTATTTGGCCTAAAGGGGTGTACAGAAGGTAATGACTAAAGACATATGAAGGGATTTGGAGAGATGGAAAAGAAATATACGGTTACAGTTGTGAATCTGGATAATGGAAGAGACCTTACTAGGAATACCCGGAAACCCCTTCGAAACATATTCATGTTTCAGTTTCACTGTGTTGTTAATGGAAAACTGATTTCCCAATTAGACACTTGCTCCAGAGTATGTATTTACCAGGTATGAATCTCACATCTTTATGGTTTTTCGAATGATGAGTGGGAGTAGGTTATTGGGAATTAGGTGATTATCCTCATTATATCGAAATTCGTTGTAATTGGTGATTTTTTAGGAAATCGCCTGGGTTGTTTGCCGGACGGCAAATTTTTGGTTTTGAATATCCGCTGTTATGAACCAATTTCAAATTGACATATCTGTACGTCTATTTTTAAAGAGTGAGATATACCTTTTTGAAATTATGTCTATGACATTTACCTATATCAGTGGATGGTTAGGTAAGAAGCATTAAACAGCAGTGTAATTCTTCTTAACCATAAGTACAGTTTTCAACCTACGACGCACAGGGTTTGAGTTATTCGACTTAGGGGACTTATACTGAGTACTGTATGTTATCCAGTGTCCATTTGGACAGAGGGGTTGGTCCTCGTACTATATTCGGTTAACTTATGACTTCTCTAGTTCTTAGACAAGTGTTTCGTAGAAACACAAGGTCTGAATTTTGAGAAGTTATAGGTATATGAATAAAGTAGAGAACCAAATGTTGCAAGTATCGGGATTCTTCAAGGTGATCGAAGATGTAAATACTTGTGCATGGTATTCAGTTGATAGTAATGATTAAGAAAACTTGCTTCTCTTTCAGATTACTCATAATTGAAAGTACTCCTAGGTTGAGTAATGCTGATCGGCCTCTTTCCATTTAGTTGACATGCACTGGAGACAGTTGCATGATTTGAATCTGGTTCAATTAAATCAGTGCCTCTGTTTCTGTATTGGATATAGAACAGTTCATATATTAACAATGTTAAGGTACGGGGGGTTGTCCAGCTTATGCTTAAAACCAGACTCTGGATAACTCAAGGCACATTTCCGTAATGGCTGTTTGTGGGTTGACCCGGGCTATGACGTGGGTTGACTTTCTACCATCTGGAAGATCAATAGTGATATTGTTCTAGACTCGCCACGGTTTGAACAAAAATGGATTTTGTCAGAAAACAGTAGTGGGAGTATGGTAGAACTGGAAGTGATTCCAGAACCTCAAACGATTACAGAAAATTTGATAAGAACCTAAAGATTCAATCTGGTTTGACATTTCATTAGCCACTCCGCAGAAATGGTGGGTGACCTCAGGCACCCGAGAGGTACTCCAGTAGCCTCAAGGACGGTGACAGCGAGGTTCTTGTTTACCTAAACTTTCCATTGCTGTTGTTCCAGACTATGAGACCCAGCAGGAGGATGAGTATAGCGTCTTTCTAAACTAGCTTTAGAAGTGTACGTGTATATTATTCTGCCAGAGGGTTGTCGTAGTCGGTGGGAGCAGCAGAAGCATAGTGGAAAAGTGACTTATGTCTATTTATAGACCTAAGCAGATATAGTGGAGATAGATCATCTATTTCTGATGTGACAGTCATAGGTTTGACTTCATCAAAATAGGGGATGGATCTGTTGAGAAGGTAGTAGGGTGTGATGTCCTGGTTTTTAGATGACATACACAGAGTAGAAAGTGATGTTCCTATACTACGGTCGGTTATGCTTTGGTTGTCACACAGTGGTTTCTCCACAAAGGATATAGATATAATATCAGACATTCTGGTTACTAGGTCTATGGTTTTAGATCTAGATTTGGGTAGTGTCCTAATCAGGGTACTTAGAGAACATTCTAAAGGTGTTTTAGAATGGACGACTCCAGGCACGGTATTGTACCTGCAGGTGATGGAGTCACCCTTTCTAAAGGTGTCTTATAGACTAAAGGGGCGAGGGATTTGCATGATTGGCAGATCACTTGCTTAGGCAATTGAGTCAATCATGAGATGTCAAGTACCACACCAGATGTTTTTGCACTAGATACAATAAGTTGATATTGATTCAATCCTGGAGAAACGATTGGAAGCAGTGTTAGAACATAAGTGGATGTTATAGGGATATGATAACGACAGCCTCATTCGGGAGGCAGTTATCATTCCAGGCTTCCAAGGTGACCTGGATGACAGAGTGACTGTCAGAGTTTTAGTTTTTCCTCTGACGAGGGGCAGTATTTTGGACAGGTGGTCCAAGTGGATACTGAGGGAGGCATGGCGCAGGATACTGATTAAGTTCAGTTGACAATACAGTCTAAGAAGTTTGGATTTGGAGTTCATTTATGTACTAGGTCCCATCAGACATCCGAACATATTCTAAGACAGGTATTGCTCATTTTGGGAGATGGCTTTCTCCGCAACTTGAGATAAAGAGAGACATAGAAAGAAACATCAGAGCGGATCCACTCATTGAGGCTATTCCTCGAACGCATTAGTTTCACAAACGGGTTTTGTGGGACTGATTAGTAGAGGAGTTGGGTGTTCGGTATCACACGGGCTGTGAGTATGCGACATCGCAATAATTAGCCTTGAGTACATGTGGGAGATTGTTGGGGATAGTACCCTCAGATTCAGTTATTGGATCACAGGCACGTGATTGCAATGAGTGAGAGAGGACCTTTGCCGGTAGGACAGTCTTACTCAAGATAATAGCATGCTATCTGGTTTATCTTTATCATCGTGTACTGCTTTAGGTGACCTTGCAGGTCACTATTGCACGTTGATAGAGCCCTTAGGATTCTTGCTTGACAACCAGCAGTATGATGGCAATCATATACGTGGGAGCTGGGGTCTATAAGCACATCCTTAAAAGGTCCCTAGTCGTGGGAGTTTTCGAGACAAGGCATCAATACTCCACAGTAGACTAGTGTATACAGTCGAGACCCCGACGAGGGGTGGTGGCCGGTCTCACAAGCCACTGGTTTCAGTTGGTTCACCTAAGATGTATACATGTGCTTATTGGGTTATGAGTACACCGGACAGGACTCGCCGGGAACATGCTAGTTGGTCTTATACCAGACGTCAGATAGCAGTTCCCTGGTGACATGTGTACAGGTTAGTTCATCGACCTGAGATCGTCATTTGTCACATGTGAGTTTCCACTGTACTTTAATTACTACCCTACCACGACTCAAAAGAGTCGTGCAAACAGGTTTTAGTTGGGTACAGTCCCGAGCCACATGGAGGCAGTGAGCGGATCTTCAGGGGTTCATCTCTCCCGGTATTGGGGGTGAGGTCGCGCTGTGTCTAGGAGTGCCATTACACGAAGTCCTTGGCCAAGGCAGGAGATTTACTGGTAGGTATTCCAGTAGTATCTCAGGGTGTTCTGGGTTACACTCCGACACGACTTGTACCGCTTTTGGGGGTCTGACTTATACCAACCCCCTAGGCCTGCCATGCGATGCTCATAGACGAACGGACTGGACTGTACGGATATTGTCACTGACAGGCTCAGTAGGGTGTCAGGATGAGTTCGCTCATCGACGTCCCTTTTGGTCAATACCTAGTAGCCCGTTACGTATGGCTAATACCTCTGACGTGCTAGTGGTTAAATCCACAACCAAAATATTGACGAGTCTTTAGAGTCCCCGACAGACAGTTTCTCAAGTTTCGGGCGAAACGCTGTAGAGGCCGTATGGAGATATGGCAGGGTTCGATCATACACGTGCGGTATTGCACGGATCATGATCGGACGGATAATACTAGCGGGCTTTGGTTTAAGCCGGATCCTAGTATTGTACGGTGTAGATTTTGTCTCATTACATTTGTATTCAGTCGGAATACAAATGCGGGTATGTATATACAGTCGCGGGGTTTTCCTGTAATTTATTATAGGATCGTTTTTCTGAAGTTGCCAGTTTGCATTCCGTTTCGGCGATTTTCCTTTGTTTCTTTCCTTGGCTGAAAATTGGTGGAGGAGGGCTTATTTGCAAATGTGAAAATTAGCATTGTGGAGGGTGTTATTTGCAAGTAGTTGCTTCATGATGGTCCTTGCTTCCATTGAGTTCATTTGTTCATCATTGTTTGATTTGATGGGGATTGGATTGGTTATGATGATGAAGTGAGGCTTGCTTTTGACTCATGATCACTCATTTCTCACTTACTTTTTTGATTGACCTTTTCCCCTCCTCCATGAGATAGAGGCCGGCCATTCTAGTGAAGGGGGGCTGTCCCAATTTTGGGTGTGGGATGGTTCTCATTTTGTTTGCACAAAAATCCCTTTGTTCATCCAAAAACTTGCATCTCCTTCTCCACATCTAAATATGGCAACTTCTTACAACCCTAAGAGACAAACCACTCTACACTATCCTACAGCATTCTTGGACACGTCGCCTCGCCAACTTCGTGCCCGAGTTGCCTCGGTCCAGATGTGGGAGCCCGTAAAAGAACCCGGCGATGTGGTGCCCTTCCGACGAGGAGATGAAAGCCGGAGATTCCGCGGGGAGATTGGGACGACGACGAAAAGACCGATGGACACGGATCGCTCGGTATATCTCTCTGCCCCTTCTCTAGTTAGCTAGGAGTAGGTTAATGGCCCGATCCGGGTTTACAAGACCGCGGTAGCGCCTGTTCTAGTTTAAAGAAAAGTTTTTGTATTCCGCATTTTGTCCTCGTAAAGACGGCCGGGGCGCTGCCGTGCACTTACACCTAGAAGCCGGTTAATTTTGCTCCCCGCCTTGGGTCTACCTAATGCGGAAAAGTAAATAATATACAATGGTGACATCATCCTCAGCCCGGAAGTGCCCCAATAAAAGAATATTACACACAATGAATTTTACATGAACGAAAATGAAAAAACTCTCATCTCACATAAAATCCACGGCTACTCAAACACGACGATCCAATATTACATATCACAGCAATACATAATATCTCATATCATCAACGTAAGTAAGTATGCATATACCGATTGTCGTTGATGTATAGCAACGAAAAACGGCGATACAACTACATACTACACTTATGGTCACAGAAAAGAAAGTGTAAAACTACAACAGTTGGAATCCGCAACCAACTTAGACATCGCATGCCTAACAAAATGAATTCTTTAGACATCACATGCCTAACAATTATAAAACCCGCATTTTAGTCTCAATATCGAAAACACTTTTCAATATCTAGTCGGGCAATTCAACAAGATTCCCAACATCCTGATCGAATGCCCGCCAGATAAAGACATGACCATAGGATTTATCGCAAACTTTAGTAGACGGCCGCATACCCGGATGCCGTCGACGAAGTGCACTAAGGCGGAACACCGCTGCCGCCAACACCCGAACGGATGCTTTTGGTGACGGGGTTCTCCTACAGTCACTTGGTCGGGGCTATGGGGCGTGGCTATCTATTAAGTTTACCCGGCGAGTATCCGCGTCCGCTACGTGATTGCGACGGACTTTGATAGCATCAAAGTCCTGTGGCAACCGATCATCGGAGACTAAACTGCTAGATTTATAACATTCAAATTAGTTATCTCATAATTACATGTGGATTCCAAATACTTTATCACATTCCAGATAAACAGACAATGTTAAACTTTCCGATCGAATAAACAAACACCCATGATTTCCCAAAAAGTTCTTAACACTTGAAATTAGTTTAAAAATATCCATCACATGCCACAGTACCAATGGTCCAGCCGTAGAAGGGTCAAGCCAAAGCCTTACATGAGGCAACGCCGTACTGCCCCAAACCCTATGGTTCAGAGGCGGTTCAGACGGTCACATAATCGAGTTAAGGTTTATGTTGTCTTCTAGAGGGTCCACCGCGTTACTTGCATGACTTAGAACGTCCTTAAACTACGGAAAAATCCAACACTTGGAATATTTCTAGCAGGGGAAAAAGTGAGTTATTAATATCCGGTCAAACTTTTTAACACGTTCTAAAAATTACCCGGACAAACTAAACGAAGTTATATTTTCCGATCGAATCAACGAGCTTCCAATACAACCCAAAAAACTCAACACTTGAGTATAATAAAAAATATCCCAGAACAATCAGGAAAACAGTACGGATTTTACTGTGTAAAACCCAAACGCTAATATCACTGTTCCGCCGCAGAACCGCCACGCAAGGCTGGTCTTTGCCGTGGTTTCGCGGCTCTTTTATGGTATTAGTGTCTCGTTTTTTACAGAAACCCATACAATTACCTGCTGAATTTTCTGAGCATTTTTAATATGAAAAAAATCAACTTCTTGAAAAATTTCCAGAAACTAGGGTTTTACGAGTATTCGGAGTTCGATCGGATTTTAAACTTAGTCTAGACTTCGTCTAAAGTTCTTGCTTGGCTCTGATACCACTGTAGGGTTACTAGGCACTCTCACAAGGGTCTACAAGGCATCAACCATTCCTGATTTAAAATTTAGACGTGCCGAACAACCTTAACCAAGATCTTTAAACTAGAGATTAGGCGAAACTAAGCATGTTAAACACTTTAACATCTAAGAGTTTAGGATTACAAGATTTGTAGTCCGGTCCTTCACTTCTAAAGCTCCGTGTTGAGGTCCCTTCGCTGCGATCATCAAGTTCTCGAACTCTAAAGAGGCTCCACGAAGAGAATGATGCAAACTTGCTTCCGATCTTCGATAACTAAGATGATCTACCATGAAGTTTCTTAAACACAAGCTCTCACTCACAAATGAAGTGAACACCCTAATCTAAATGGCTAGGATAGATTAGGATGATGAAGTAGGATTTTAGCTCTCATTTGTTTTCTTAATCTCACTCAAATCCATCACAAAACCCAAATCTAGAAAGCTTTGCAAGGAGGAGGAAGAAGAAGAATGAATAATAATCCTTTTGTGATGAATAAAGAAATGTTATCATAATTAATATAAAATGAGCTAACCTTTGTAGAGTGTTAACTAGGGCTGAGGGTGTGGTTTGGGTTACAAAATATCAGCAAAATATCTTAGCTCATGACAAAAAGAAAAGCTTCTAGAAGCTTCAAGAATGAGCTAACCCAAATCAAACCCTAACCTTGTTTAATCTCCACTAATCATGTTGCATTAGTAATTATAACATATTACAATATTATATATCACATATATAATATATATTGTAACAAAAGAAAATAATACAGTTAACATATATCGCATATATATCAATGTATTACCCGAGTGAGAAAATGAATCAATAAGTGAGCTAATATTAGTTAATGTAATTTAATATATCAAATATATAATTATACATTAAATTATCAAATCAACACTTGATCTGATAATCCGGCTATTTCACAAATAACCGACTAATATAATCTATATCAGTTCATCGAATCAATACTTGATCCGATGACCCGGCTATATCTCATATACCCGGCCGATATCTCATATCGTGAGAATCTAATACGGTATCAAATACATGTATTGTTCTCGGTCCCGCACATATCTTATATGTGCTCCTACTCCGTTTTGCCTGAGCTAAGAAACCTCTGTGTAGGACTCTAAAGAATCGTCAATACGCCGGCAGTAGGTGATGATCATATCAAACACCCACAAGCTGCATGGGGTCAGCTAAACGTAACAGCCACCCAGGTATTGAGCGATCAGAAGATCAACAAGCAAGCCTGTACATTCTCCTGCGAATCCAATTAGTAACACTCCCGTACAGTCCGGTCTCTTCGTCTGATATGTCGCATATCTCGCCTAGGGGTGGAAAACGTCAGACCCCAGTAGCTTGATAAGTCGTGTCGATATGAGGTCTATAACAGTTTGAGAAATTACTGATAACACTTACCAGTAAATCTCAGCAACACTGGCCAGGGATTTCCAGTTATAGCCAATCGAACACAGCGCAACATCAACTCCCTATACCGGGAGAGACGAATCCCCTCCAATTACTCATTGCCTCCATATGATTCGGGACTGTACCTAAAAGCCACCATTTTGCACGCCCTCTTGGACGTGGTATGATGGAAATCAAAGCACAGTGGGAATCACACAAGGCTCTATGACGATCTGGGGTCTACAGACTAACCTGTACCAGTGTCACCAGAGAACTGCCATCTGACGTCAGGTATAATACCATCTGTGAGTTCTCGGCGAGTCCGACCAGGGTACCCAGTCTCCACTGAGCACCCGTATACCTTCTCTGATGTCAAACACCAATGGATATGAGATCATCCATCGCCCATCATATGGGTCAAGAAGCGCATACGGTAGTCTACTCTGCTGTATCGATGCCCTGTCTCGGTACTGCCACGACTAGGAACTTTTGAAGGATGTACTTGGAGACTACACTGTCCCCACTAGTATGATCCACATCATAGTCCTGGTGGTCAAGTACTCATCCTAAGGGCTTTATCAACATGTAACATAAAGACAATAAGAGTACATGTTAAGATAAAGTGTAACCATATAGCATACTATCATGTCGAGCAAGAAAGTCCTCCCTATATATGTCCAAGCATCCACTACAATATACATCGTATGTACAGTAATGGCCTCTCGGGCATACATATAACTAACACAAATTAGAGAGTAAGTTTTTTTGGATTAATTGTTATATTTGTGTTTGTATGTGTATGAAATGATATAATATTAATGTCACCATTATTTGTCGAAAACAGAATTCATTTTAACGAGGTACGTGAGGGGCATCCTGATTGGAACGAAGAACGATTGGAAAAATATCATCAGGATAATTTTTGTGATTGGGTAACAGATCATGTAGGTTATTCGAATAACATTTTATTGCTATCAGTTTTAATCTAAACTTATATCGTTATGTATTTGTCGTAAAATTTGTTTTGTTAGATCCACGATCCGAACTTGTTTGCATCATTTGAGAGTGATTCAAGATGTTTAGCTCAATTTCCTAGTATGGAGGTTGCATATTATAAAGGATTTGGTGTCCTTGGATACAAATTCAAAGTTAAGGACATAGAAACATGTAGAACCACTCAGAATAGTGGGATTGCGACGGTAGGATTGGACGGTGTGATTTATTATGTGTACTTAAATTGTATACTCGGCATCCACTATCCCGGACGATCAGAACCATTTTATATATTCCAGTGTACTTGGTACAATATGCGAACCGATACGGATAAGTGGAGAAGCAATCTTGGGACTTGGAAAGATGAATATGGATTGACCAGTGTGAATACACTTGATTTTACGGTCAGGAAGATCCGTTTATCATTCCGGACCATGCGTTCCAAGTATACTACTCACAGTGTTTGAAGCATCCGGGATGGAGTGTTGTATGCCGTTGGAAACCCAGGGATGTCTACGATATCCTAGAATTCGAGGATAGCGATGAGGTTGAAGAAGAGAGAAGGCTTAGAGTGCTCCGACTGTCTGTTTCGAAGGACGGGTTGTCTTCAGCCGATCATGAAGTTACGTGGGTTAGAAATGACATCGATGATGAAATCAAAGTTGATATATATAATGCGCCCACGAAACGAAAAAGGTTATCAGTAATGTTATATTATTACTTCACATTTTACGATCTATACATATATAGTCAATACTTGTAATGATTGTCTAATGCGTCAACGAACCGTTTATCTAGATTTGATGACGATGACGGGAGCAGCGAGGGGCGGCAGGAGCTCCAGCCGCGGCACCGACAGAGGCAGAGGCAGAGGCAGAGCGGTTCTGCCGCCCGGAGAGCTGTGTAGGGAGCTTCAGATGGCCGGTCTTGCACCCAGATCGGGGACCCCTTCGGATGCCTCCTTCCATCTGGACTTTGACACATCTCCAGGTATATTGCACGCATATCCATTTTGAATATAATATTATAGATATTCATGCCTGTTCATGTCAAAATTACTTATATTGTCAATGTTTGATTGTCTAGTTGTTGGTGATGCGTCCACATCAGGGACAGAGGCCACTCCCGCTCCTCCAGGTATGTTTATATATCATATAGTTCATGTATATTGATTTAGAATGCTATATCATAAATATAGACACATTCCTTTTGCTCTTACTTAGATAGTAATTTTTTTTATTGTCTAGTTGTAGGTGGTGACACCACCGCACCTGCAGGTATGTTTATATATCCTATAGTGCATGCATATTGATTTAGAATGTTATATTATTGATCTACACATTCTTTTTGCAATTACTTATATAATCTATTTTTAATTGTCTAATTATAGGTGGTGCGTCCACATCTGACGCAGGGGCCACTCCTGCCACTCCCGTACCCTCCGCATCGTCTGTAAATTAGTATGAATAAATATAAAATATTTATTCATTTTATATATCCTCTATAGAATAAATATGAACTTCATGGAAATTTAGCGTCAATGTTTACTTTTTAGTTGGAGGGGATGCGTCCGCATCCGGGACACTTGCTGTTCCTCACCGGAGGAACTATCGTCCCGCTCGTGCTGCTGTCCGGTCCCAGGCTCGTGCTTTAGTCTCCGAAGGTATATATCACACTTCAATTTTCGTTTAACCTTGATTTCTTAATACAACTTTGTCTTAATATCGATTGTCTTGATATTTCTTGCAGACGCAGGGCCTCCCTATCCCCAGAGGGGGACTCGAGGCCCGAATCAGTCCCATAGGCTGAGGCCTGACAGAGCTAGGGGGTGGCAGCATTCCCCCTCTTTTTTATCCTTGATTATCGCTATACCGGTCCTCATGCCGAAAGGTTCGGCCGGTATTTGGGGGATGAGAGCCGGCTCATGAAGAACTATCCACTTCACGTTGAGTGGGGCGACCAGTACCGGTGCTCATTCGCCCTCTTCTTTGATCAGGCTCGGGTATTAATATATATTTTCATTTGATTTATCCAATATATTTATTATTAACACTTGCAATCTAATAACAATATTTTTTTTGTATTTTCAGTTGGATTATGATTTTCAGCCTGTACCCGACCCTGATCACCCTAGGAGGGTGCTCGACCTTCATGCTCTGTACAATGGCCTGATGAAGAACATGCAGACCAAGGTCCGATACAACAGGAATGAGCTGAAGGCCGACTGCTACTCCCTGTGGATGGCGACCCCCGAGGCAGAGAGAGCGGCCCTCCTATATACTCCGGCCTTTGCGAGAGTCGACGTAGAGACATGGCCTCTATTGTGCGAATATTTCGACTCTCAGCGCAAACAGGTATGTATTTTAAATGTAATTCATTGTTTAGTATATAATTTATTTTTTTGTGTTCCTTAATTAGAAAACTAAATGTGAATGTGTTGTGCAGAAACATGCCGCTCAAAATATAGAGAATAGGAAGTCGGCGAAGAGAGGTCGCCCCACTTATACTGGTGGCTCGAGGAATATTACTCGAGCCATGGAGTTATCGGTAAATTACAATAGACCGGCCTTTGTGATATAATGCAATATTAAGAGTTATTTTCTAATATTGTAGACAACTCAGACCCTGGCGCAAGGTGGTACACCGAGCGTGCTATCCGCATATCTTGCCTTCCACGGCACCTCGACAGATCCCGCCTCGGGCGAGCTTCGATACCCCGACGTCACTACCCAGGAATATTGTGTAAGTGTTAATATTTATTCAACCCCTATTTGAAATTTATTTTTGGAAGGTTCAAATTTAAATGATATACTTATATTTTACTGGTTAATGTGGGTGTAGGAGCGGGTGGTTGAGCAGGCCGAGGCATCAGGGATCGATTTTACCGGACAGAGCGATCCGATGCTGCTGACCCCAGTCCTAGACACCGCATACGGAAGGAACCACGGAGGTTGGGAGAGAGGCCGGGGACTGGGCCCTAGCAGGGCCTATATGAGGTTGGACTCCACCCCGGCGGTTACTTCCTCCGTCTCCAGTGAGCGACGTGTCCAGCAGGAACTGGAGTGCTTTAAGGCCACCGATCAGGAGTTAAAGGAGATGTTGGTATGTATACTGCTTAATAGTAAAATATCATGTCATATTATAGATATCAACATATCCAATATTAGTACGTAGCCTGAGCTTATTTGGTTGTAGACTTAGCTTTGATTAATCATACATGCATATCTAATTAAAATAAACTACGGTTTTCCAAACTAGATATCCAAATGGGGTTTCGAAATAACTTGATAATGATACGAATTCAAATAATACACAGTTCTTACTCGCTTATCACACACGTTAGGTCCAGACGCGATAGGGTACATCGGCCGAGCCTCCACATGCATCTCCTTCGGCTGCGGCTCAGCAAACCACTACATCGGCTGCGGTTCCGCAGACAGTTCCTATAGCTCCACCGCCCGCTCAGACTCCCGCAGCCGCAGCTCCGCAAGCCACTACCACAACGGCGGCTGCGCAGACCACATCGCCAGCTCCACAGCCCGCTCAGACTCCCGCACGCTCTGCATTGCATGATTTATTGACCGAGGAGCAGGCGCGCCAGATTCTGGCGTTTATCAGAGGTGGAGCTGGACCGAGCTAGGGTAGCTATTGATTATTATATTTTAAACATGTATTTATTTATATGATACATATTGTACTACATTTGGACGATATTGATATTGGTGGTGTTTGCGTGTTTATATTGATATCATATTCTGCTTTTTGGTTTCTTTTGTATATTATGCATGAGATGTGATTATGAATACTGCGATATATGTTCTGCGTGATGATTAATTTTATATATGATCGATGTATATATTACTGTGCACAGGGCGAGAAAAAAATATGCAGCCCTTTTTTAAAAAAAACTGATAATATGTACCTATGGATTTCTCCGTAGGGCCCTTCATTGCCCCTACGGATTAATCCGTAGGACCCAACTATGTACCTACAGATTTATCCGTAGGGGCAAAATATCAGGATACCTTATATTTTGCCCCTATGATATCAGTATCAGGGGTTAAGCTTGCCCCTACGGATATATCCGTAGGGGCAAACAATTGCCCCTACACAGTTATCCGTAGGGGCAAAATATCAGGAATCCTGATATTTTTCCCCTACGGATATATACCTATGCACTTATCCGTAGGGCCACTACTTGGCCCTATGAATATATCCGTAGGTACACCTAATCTATTTTATAAAACCGTAAATAAAATAAATTTTTTGTCCCTACGGCCTATTCCGTAGGGCAAACTGGACCTACACATAACTCCGTAGGGGCAAATTTTAGTCCGTAGGGGCAAGTTCAAGGCTTCGACTTGCACCTACGGCGTTTGTACCTACAGGGTATTTTCTTGTCCCTACGGATATATCCGTAGGGGAAGTGGTTTGCTCCTTCGGATAAATCCGTAGGGGCAACCCTTATTTGTAGTAGTGTTGACCAGTTTCAGATAGAAGGATCTCACCAGATGTGTTGTGAGTTGATCGAGAACGGATGAATAAAGTGTATTTCTCCGATAATTTGGACAAGTTCCCGAGGACGTGTTCGGCTAGATATCTTCTAAAGAGTGATGAAGGTACCGAGTTCGTAATTTCGAGTCCGTGTGAGAGACTCCAGATTGACCGTAGCCGGGAATGAATTGCAATATGCAGACAGTAAGAGATGACGTCGAAGTGGACGATAATAAATACGAGTGGAACAAAGGTTCGTGCGAGATGTTAACGAGTGGTTGTTACTCTCCGTTGATGCCAGAGGATTGATATGTGTGCAGAGGAGTTAGATACAGCCAAATTCCACAGGAAAGCCGTGTTGAGGACGCAGTTGTCCGATTATGAGAAAAGAGTTAAGCAAGAGTGCCAACCTTCGTATAATTCGGCATAGGTGAGATCGGAAGAAGCCGTGAGCAGGTTCTTTCCAAGGCACTGCAGCGATAGAGATTTTCACCCAGGGTTAGTTATAGCGTTCGTATTCAAAGTGTTGGATATATGTATGCCCTAGAGGCCATTATATGATAGTGAATGTATTTATACATGTATATATATACATATGACATTCTTGCTCGACATAATAGTGCTATCTGTTTCTACTTTATCTGACATGTTGACTTGATCATGCTTTTATTCATTTACACATGTTGATAAAGCCCTGAGGATATTTGCTTGACTACTGTGATTATGATGGAGATCATACTAATGGGACGTTTGTAGTTTATAAGCATATCCTAAAATGTCCCTAGTCGTAGGTGTATCGAGATGGGGCATCGATATACCAGAGTAGACTAGCGTATATGATACTAGACCTATAAGATAGGCGATGGATGTTCCCACATCCATTGATGTTTGACATCGAGATCATATACGGGTGCCCAGTGGAGACTGGTACACTTGACGGACTCGCCGAGAACTCCTATATGGTATTATATCTATCGTCGGATAGCAGTTCTCAGGTGACACTGGTACAGGTTAATCTGTAGACCCGAGATCGTCATAGAGTCTTATGTGTTCTCTTACTGCACTTTGATTACCACCCTACCACGGCTCTATTGAGTCGTGCAAACAGGTGGCTTTCGGGTACAGTCCCGATGCACATGAAGACGATGAGCGATAGGAGGGGTTTCGTCTCTCCCGGTATTGGGAGTTAATGCTGTGCTGTGCTCGATTAGCTATATTAGTAAGACCCTGGCTAGGGTTGTTGAGATTTACTGATAAGTGTTATCGGTAGTTTTTCGATCTGTTATAGACCATTCATCGGCACGACTTATTCAGTTGTTGGGGTCGACGTTACCATCCCTAGTAGTATGGACATTGGGTATTGTTTAACGGTGCTCAAGTGTTGAGCTTGCTGGGGAATGCGGGTGTTCGTTAATTCGATCGAAGGGTTTAGAATCGCCTAGTAGTATGTGATACTTGTTTCTGCGACCGTAAGCGTAGTATGTGTGTCGCCGGTTTCGTTGCTATATGTCAAAGGCAGTTGGGGTACGCATACTTGCTTACGTTGATGACATGTGATGTTATGTATTGCTGTGCTATGATGTATAAGATTGTCGTGATCGAATAGCCTGGGGGTTTTATGTGAGATGAGAGTTTTACTTTTCATTCATGTAAAATTCATTTATAATGTAATACTCTTTTATTTGGGGCACATCCGGGCTGAGGGTGATGTCACCATTGTTGTATATTATTTACTTTTCCGCATTAGGATAGATCCAAGGCGGAGAGCACAAGTGACCGGGTTCTAGAGTCCATTGGGAGACAATCTCGAGGTGTCGAGACCGGGTCTCCTAACTCTAGAATTGGTAGGGTCGCTTGCCGCTTTCGTAGGGGTCTAGGGTGTGGGATTGGCTATTCATCACGACCGTGGAATCCGTATTTTTTTTTGTTGGCTAAATACTAAATACGGACGTCCTAGTATATCCTATATTATCATATCTATGTTTCTGCTTCCTATATTATGTAATGAGATCTTTCAATATATCTGAGATGAATGCTATATTATATATGAGATATATAATAGACATTGCTTATGTTTTACACCCGCGCTAGTCCCGTCCCGGTATGCCGTTAGGTAAGTAACCTAACGGTGCATAACGGAACATTGTGGCGAATGCGAATGGCATAAGCGTACGTTGTATTTTCGTTTCTTTTATTTGATTGGCTGAAGGACTTAAATGATAGGACAACATTAATACGATTAATGTGAAGAAAAATAAACCTAAAAAGATGTTGTAGAATCGGATTTGAAAACCACTCGGCTTTTTACGAAAAAGCTACATTTCAAAACAGTGGAGCTTAAGCCACTCCTTTTGAAAACCATTTGATTCGACGACGATATCAAGTTCCAAGCGTTAAAGGTTTTCTTAAAAACCATCCGCAACCCTCTGTCATTTTAGGAAGTAGAATACTTAGTATTCGTGCTACGTATTTTGATTATAGTCAAGGCGTATTGTACGGTAGCTAAGTGATATTTTCCTATAAAACATATGATGTGATTAGTTAGGACATTCATGTGATTATGTTGATCATAGTCAAGGGTCATATGGGTAGATCTGATTAATCAAGAAATGACGGGTAGAACTTGACTAGTGCTTATGATATGTTGATTATAGTCAAGGTCATGAGTGCTAGGGGTAAAAACCATATCGGGAATTTCAAGAGTTGAAATTTGCAATGAGATTGCATACCTTCCATATGATGGTTGGACACCGATCTCACTGTGGGCAATAGTTTCTCCCATGAGAGTTTTGCAGTTTACAATTAGCTAACCTATTAGGTGTCTAGAAAGGTGTCAACGAGGCTACGCCTCTGGGAAGACGAGCTTTATATTAATTAGGTCCGTGCGAAAGCACGGGAAACCTCCCTCAAGTACCGACACTGGTCTGGCTGAATGGTTAGGGAAGTTGTAGACTGTAATTAATCCTGGCTAGTTTTCCTTTTAAGGTTTGAGGGGAAATTTGATAAAAGCAGTGGGAGACATCGATTAGATAAGATAATAACCAATCTGATCTTTGCAAGAGTTTTCGCTGAGTGTATTCTTTTCTCTCTCTTAATGCTAGATACCAATGACAGGACTCAAGCTTCTACTAGATAAAAATAAACTGAATAGGACCAATTATAAAGAATGGCTAAGGAGCCTTAACATTGCCTTGACTTATGATAAGGTATCATATGTCCTCACGGCTCCAGCACATCCCATCCCAGGTCCTACATCATCAGTTGTGGATAAGGAAGTCCGCAAGACATGGGACACTGACTGTGCCACGGCCAAATGCCTCGAGCTTGCATCAATGGATAACACACATCAGAAGCAGCACGAGAATATGGATGTCCAAGCCATATTTCTCCATACAAAGGAGTTGTATGGGGAGCAATCTCGTGTCTTACGATACGAAGCATCACGAAAGCTGTTTCAGATGCGGATGGCCCCTGGCACACCAGTAGGAGACCATGTTCTGAAGACGATAGCTCTCATAGAAGAGCTTGAGGATCTTGGGTGGACAATGGACAATGAGCAATATACTGATATTATTCTGCAGTCTCTCCCCTCCACCTTCGCTCAATTTATAGTTAACTTCAACTTGCACAACATGGAGAAGGAACTACCTGAACTCCTTAATATGTTAAGGAGTGCAAAGAGCACGCTGAAGTCAGTGAAGACTCCCATTTTGAGTGCTGGGCCATCTTCCTCCTCTTGCCGGAAGGCTAAGGCCAAGGGAAAGATGAAGAAGAAACCCACCAAACCTAAGGGTGGAGTCAAAAAGGCTAAGAGGAAAGACAAGTACACGGCTGGTGAATCGGGAAAAGGGGAATGTAATCACTGCCACAAAGCGGGACACTGGAAGCGCAATTGCACTGAGTACTTGGGGCTCAAGAGGAAGAAGCATGGGGATGCTTCCGCTTCAGGTGAATTTGTGACAGAAAACTGTTTTTCAATAAACTCTACTTCCTGGGTATTAGATACCGGTTCAGGTTCTCACATTTGCAATTCTATGCAGGGGCTGAGAAATAGCAAGGTTTTGAAGACAGGTGACCATACTCACCGCGTTGGAAATGGTTCCAATGTACATACAGTTGCAGTGGGAGAGTATCACCTGGGGTTGCCGTCAGGATGTATATTGGTTTTGAACCCATGTTATTATGTACCTAGTATGCTTTGTAATATAATATTCGTTTCTTTGTTAGACAATGAAGGATATAATTTTGTATTGCAGAACAATGATATGAACATTCACCTGAATCAAATGTTGGTTGGGTATGGTACACTTAATAACGGGATATACGTCCTAAATCAACACAGTTTTCAGTATACAACACACTACTAAAAGAAAATTTTCAGAAATGAATGAAGCTTTTCTTTGGCGCTGTAGACTTGGTCATATTTGTTAGTGTATATGCCCTAGGGGCCATTATTGTATCATACTAGCTTTTTTATTACTTAATGGAAGCTTGGGATATTCACAGTTATATTAACAGTCTTGCTAAACATTGTAGTATGCAACTTGGTTTATATCTATCTTAATATCTGTATATGTTAGCATATCGCAAATGCATATTGATAGAGCCCTTAGGATCTTGCTTGACTACCAGCGTTGTGATGGCAGTCACACTAGTGGGGGCTGGGTAGTCTACAAGCACATCTTTTTTCAGGTCCCTAGTCGTAGGATTATCGAGACAGGGCATCGATACTCCGTAGTAGACTAGTGTGTACGCTTCTCATCCCGGTTGGGGAGATGGTCCTTCCCATAGCCATCAGTATGTTGTACTGGAGATAGTATACAGGTGCTCGTTGGGTTACGGGTACACTAGACAGGACTCGTAGGGAACTGTTGGTTAGTATTATACCCGTCGTCAGTTAATAGTTCCCAGGTGACAAGAGTACAGCGTAGACCGCAGACTTGACACTGCTGCTTCGTCTCGAGTGTGTTCCCACTGTTCTTAGATTGCTATCCTACCACGGCTCAAAGGAGTCGTGCAAACAGGTAGCAGTTGGGTGCAGTCCCGAAGCACTTGGAGGCAGTGGCGGTTATATAGGATTCGTCTCTCCCGGTATTGGGAATTGATATCGCGCTGTGTTTGGAGAGCCATTACGCAAAGTCCCTGGCAAGGGCAAACAAGATTTACTAATAGGATTTCCAGTAGCTTCCCAAGGTTTAATGGGCTTCACTCTGACACGACTTATACCGCTTTTAGGGGACTGACGCTTGACGCCCCTAGGCCCGATATGCGATAGTCCTAGAAGAACAGACTGGACTGTATGGAGATTGCCACATCAGGCTCAGTAGGAGTTCGGATGGGTTTCCTCATCGGCCTTCTTATCGACTTCTACCTGGGGACCGTTACATACAGCTAGTACCGCTTGCGGCCTGTGGTTAAACCCACTGCCAGCGTAGTGTCGAGTATTTAGAGTCCCACACAGAGAGTTTCCCTTCTTCAGGCGAAATGATATAGAGGTCGTATAGTTTTACGACAGGGTTCGGACACATACGTGTATTTATGCATGCATGATGTTCGGACAGTTTATACTAGCAGGCTTTAGTTTAAGCCAGATTTTTGTAAGTCCATATTGCGACCCCCGGTTCTTACGGGGAGGCGGAAACGGTATAAAAAACGAATTTTTATCGCAAGAGGCAACATGGACTAAACTATGGTCGGGATCGTTGTCTAAACTAAAACTAGCAAACTATGCTAAAGAGAGTTAGCTACTCGGATGAAGATGGTTATACCTAGCTTGTCTTGAACTCCTTCGTCTTCAAAGCTCCGATGGTGGTCCGATGGCTTCTTCTCGTCGTCTCCGTACGCCGAAAATAGATCCACTTGAAAGCTCCAACCTTTAGCTCCTTCTTCGTTCTTTGAAGAAACTAGTTCACTTGGTTTGCTAAACCTAGTGAACTAGAATGAGTAGAGATGATTTAGAATGGGATTTTATCTATGGTTCTTGATTCTCAACTCATGAAAAAAGAGAACCATAGATCAAGAGAGGGAGCAAGAGGTTGAGGATGAGAGCAAGAGGAGAGCTCAAGAACAAGAGAGAGAATGAGCAAGAAAGAATGAGCAAGTATTTTGTCTCTCACCCTCTCATAATCCAAAGCAATGATAACTCATCATATCAACAAAAGTCTTATGTGATGGTTGAAGTAACCATAACCTTATCATGTCATGCACTCATTTTACTCAAATGAACAAGCAAGAAAAAGTCTTTGGCATGAAATGATAACCATGGTTATCATGATGGTCAACTAATCAAGCCTAGTCAACCGGTCAACAAGTCAACAAAAGTCAACAAGTCACCAAAGTCAACAAGTCAACAAAAGTCAACAAGTCAACAACCATATCACCATAATACTTAATTAATATAATAGTTAATCACATATCATATTCTCATTAGGGTTGAGCATAAAGTCAAAAAGTCAACGGTCAACTGTCAACAACCCTAATGAGAATCCGCTGCCTCTGCCTCCCTGTCAACTGTGCATACACACCCGCATCCGCGTTCCGAGGAACACGAATGCAAACTGGATAAATCCAATCCCATAAGGTACACTAGGATCTGGCTTAAACCAAAGCCCGCTAGTGTAAACTGTCCGGACACTGTACGTGCACAAGTGCACGGATGTGACCGAACCCTGTCGCAAAACCATGCGACCTGTCGCAATACCATGCGACCTCTACTCTTTTGCCTAAAGGCGAAAAGCTTTCTGTGTGGGACTCTAAAGACTCGACACTACGCTGGCAGTGGGTTTAACCACAGACCGCAAGCGGCACTAGCTGTGCGTAACGGTCCCCAGGTAATGCCGACAAGAAGACCGACGAGGCGAAACCCATCTGAACTCCTACTGAGCCTGAGTGTGACATTCTCCATACAGTCCGGTCTGTTCGTCTGATACATCGCATGGCGGGCCTAGGGGGCGGTAAACGTCAGTCCCCCAATAGCGGTACAAGTCGTGCCGGAGTGAAGCCCAATACACCCTGAGATAACACTGGAAACCTACCAGTATATCTCGTTTGCCCTGGCCAGGGACTACTCGTGTAATGGCTCTCCTAGACACAGCGCGATGTCAACCCCCAATACCGGGAGAGACGAATCCTGTCTAACCGTCACTGCCTCCAAGTGCTTCGGGACTGCACCCAACCACCACCTGTTTGCACGACTCCTTTGAGCCGTGGTAGGGTAGTGATCAAAGTACAGTGGGAACACACCCGAGGCGAAGTGACAGTGTCAAGTCAGCGGACTAAGCTGTACTCATGTCACCTGGGAACTGATAACTGACGATAGGTATAATACCAACTAGTCAGTTCCCTACGAGTCCTGTCCAGTGTACCCGTAACCTAACGAGCACCCGCATACTATCTCAAGTACGACGTACTGACGGCTGTGGGACAGACCGTTTCCCACACTGGGATGAGAAGCGCATGCGCTGGTCTACTCCGGAGTATCGATGCCCTGTCTCGATAGTCCTGCGACCAGGGACCTGAATAAGGATGTGCTTATAGATTACCCAGCCCCCACTAGTGTGACTGCCATCACAACGCTGGTAATCAAGCAAAGATCCTAAGGGCTCCACTAATGCGTATAAGTGATATACTGAAATAAACACAAGTACACATTGAAGTAGAAACAAACCAAGTAGCATACTACTATTTTGAGCAAGATTGTATATACAAGGTGAATATCCCAAGCATCCATTAAGTAATATACAAACTAGTATGATACAGTAATGGCCTCTAGGGCATATACACTAACAATTTTAGTATTGGATTATTGGATTTATACAGTCTCAGTATTTCCGTGTTTTCACGGATGGGAGGGGCACTCTCGTAATTAGTCGAGAAGCTTCTACAAGATTGATGAGTTGGAGGCTTTGGTGGAATTTGCATTAAATGAATTAGTGACTCATGGTGTAATTCATCCAAATGAGTTAATGAAGCATTTATTGCTTAATGACTCATCAGATGATTCACCCAAAGAGAGTTAATGAAGCACGGTTGATATTATTATGTTATTCATCATAATAATTATCATGCTTCATATATTCTAAAATGAGACAGAATTCATTATCATTCTCACTCACACCTTCTCTCTTCTCAAGCTCTCTCTCTCTCTTCAAAGACCTAACCCTAACCTCTCATGTGTTGAGATCCAAGGGTTAGCAAGACTAATAGATCCCTAATCCTTTTCTATATCCTCTAGGTTACTTTGATTAGCACTCATAACCACCTAGTTACCTCAAGTAAGAGGTCAAAGCTTGGAGAAGTAGCTCTCGGGTGGATCTTCTATCACATCGAGGAGGCCGACGAGGAGGTGATCAACAAGAACAAGAAGGACTTGATTCATTAGGTATAATCATCTATCATAATAGCTAATCACTTCTATATAGTTGTTAGTTAGGGCTTAGCAAAGATCCGTAAAGTTAGTCGATGTTAGTTTAAACAAAATGATTGTTTTACCTATTCCGCCTCCCCGCATCTTATGGGGTGTCTAACGTTGACTTGCAGTGGTATCAGAGACTAGCTAAACCATAACTAACTTGTTAGCAAAGTCGTTAGAAATTCGATTGCAAAACGAACCCGAAAAAAATAATTTTCACCATGTTTCTGCCGTTTTTAACATGGGGTCTAAAAATTTTTCAGGGACCCTTAAAAATACATGCAGGGAATTTTAAGAATTGTGATGAAATTTGGGACTGTGACTCGACCTTAGCGCCGTGGAATCGCCGCCGATCCAAGCGATCAGCCGCGGATCCGCGGCCGAGCTGACTCCGAGTCAACCCAAATTTGCTCAGTTATTCTTCTGTGTTTATGTTGTGTTTTCTGGGATGATTTATTTCTGCTCAGGTTTTATGTGCACAGAGAATTATTTGGAGTAGATTCATTTGTGTTTACTTGATCGAAATTCTAAGATGTTTGGCTAACTTTATTATATCTGTGTTGTGTTTACTGTGTTCGTAAACCTCCCCTAACTGCTAGTATGTCGGTTAGCAGGGGGTTTCACACTTCTGTAATGGTTTTTACTGGTTTGTGAATGTGGACTTGTTGGATTGTCATGAATGGATAGCTGGGGATGTGAGACGAGTGTTTCTTTCATTCAAATGTAAATTGTAATTTGTTTTAATATTCTTTTGCGGGGCACATCCGGGTTGAGGTAGTAGCCACCGTTGTATTATTTCATTTACTGTTTTCTGCTCCTAGGATAGACCCTAGGTGGGGTGCACATACTACCGGGTACTTTGAAGTGTTTAGTGGCCTACTCACGTCGTTGAGGGAGACCGCTTTACTTCGGGTACTTGGCGGGTAGTTTGCCATACCCGTAGGGGTCTAGGGTGGGGTTTTGGCTATTCATCACGACAATGTAATCCGTCTTTCTTTGCAGGCTCAAAAGGAATGCGGATTCGTAGAAAATCCAATATGTTCATCTGTGATCTGGAATGCCTATTATTGCGTCTGACGAATGTACAATATCTATATATGATATCTGTTAGGCGTCACTTATGTTTTGCACCCGTGCTAGCCCAGCCCCCGCTCTGTTGTTAGCTAAGTACCTATCGGGTGAATGACGGGGCCCAGTGGCGAATGCGGATGGCATAAGAGGACGTTGCATTTTCGTTGTTTTCTGCAATGATAGGTTAGTTGATGGGACGCATTATATTAATGCAAAGAAAATAAACCAAAGTTGAATCGTTGGAACAGTTTAAAAGAAACCACTCGGTTATTTTAAAACAGAAGATATTTTTTAAATTGCGGAGCTTAAACCACTCTTTTAAAAAGATATCAGGTTCCTTCGATCATATCAAGTTCACTACGTTCACGGTTTCGCCAAAACCATCCGTAGCCCTCCGTCATTTCATTTGGGTATTCAGTAGTATTCAATCTATGTATTTTGACCAACGCCAAGGCATAGTGTTTGGTAGCTGCTGGGTATTCATTTGTTGCATAGATAGATGAGTTAGTTTGGAACAGTCGTACTATCATTTAGCCAACGTCAGGGTATGTACGGATGGATTCAAATTAACAAGATAATGATGGGTAGAACTTGACATGTGACTTATGACATTTTGACAAACGCCAAGGTCATACGAGCATGGGGCAAAAATTGATATCGGGAATTTCTAAAGAAACTGAAATTTGCAAAGAGTTGCATACCATTTGGAGTGTGATAATTTTGGTACGATTCCTTCGGCTTTATCACACGATGATATTTAGATCCCGATCCTACTGTGAGTATCCGCTACTCATCAGGAGATTCGTCACTTAATGATCAATGCTATAAACCAAGTAGGTGTCAAGAAAGGTGTCAGCGGGGCTACGCCCCCAAAGAAAAGAGGTTATTTAATTAAGGAACTTTGCGAAAGCGTCGTAAAACCTCCCTCGAAGTACCGACACTGGCCTGACTGAACGGTTAAGCAAGAATTGTACGGTGAGAATAGTCCTGACTAGTTCTTCCTTTTTGGTTTGAGGAGGGATTCAAGAAACAGTGGGAGCCGTCCAGTTTAGATAAACTAAAAACCACTCTAAACTTGCAAGAGCATCATGCTAAAGTGTTCCCACTCTCTCTCATTGCAGCGACCCAGAACATGACAGGCCTTAAGTTATTATTAGATAAAAATATTTTGACAGGGCCAAACTATAAAGACTGCTTCCGGAATGTCAAAATGGCAATTAATTATGACAAATTGGGGTATGTCCTTACCACTAAGGCACCTACTGTCCCTGGTCCAGAATCCAGTGTCGCGGATAAGGAAAGCCGCAAGACCTGGGAGATAGATTGCACGAAGGCCAAATGCATCGTGCTTGCCTCTATGAATAATGAACATCAGAGGAGGCACGAGAATATGGATCTTGAATCCATATTTCTCCACACCAAGGAACTGTATGGAGAGCAATCTCGTATAGCTAGATACGAGACCTCGAAAAACTAGTTTCAGTCGAGGCTGGTCGTCGGATCATCTGTAGGAGAACATGTCCTTAAGATTATTGGCTATATTGAAGAGCTCACGGACCTTGGGACAACATTAGAGAATGAGCTATATACAGACTTGGTTCTTCAGTCCCTTCTTTCCACCTACGCCCAGTTTATTCTGAATTTCAAAATTCAAGGAAAAGAAGTTGAACTTCCAGAACTCCTTAACATGTTGAGGAGTGCAGAGGGCACCTTGCAGAAAGCAAGGGAAACACCCACTATATTTGTTCGCGGTGCTTCCTCTTCCAGGTCCAAGGCAAAGGCCATAGGAAGGAAGAAGAAGGCCGCTACTAAACCAACAAGTGGTGTTGGTAAGGTGGGAGTTAAGGGAAAGGCAAAGGTTGCGGTGCCAGTAATGAAAAAGGACGAGTACTTCCACTGTTGTAGGAAAGGCCATTGGAAAAAAGATTGCAAAGCTTAGATTGCCAAGAACCTGACCCAAAGCAAGCCGTGGCTTCGACTTCAGGTGTGTTTGTAATTGAAAATTGTCTGTCAATCAACTCTACTTCCTGGGTATTGGATACCAGATCAGGATCTCATATATGCAATTCATTGCATGCACTGAGAAACCGTAGAGTGCTAAAGGTTGGTGATATGACCCTTCAGGTTGCTAACAGAGATAGCATAGGTGCTGTGTCCATAGGGGATTATCACTTTGGACGAGTGGACATATTTTGGTTTTGCACAACTATTTTTGTGTACCCAGTTTAACGTGTAATATCATATCAGTATCGTTGTTATCAAAAGAAGGTTATGATTTCACGTTTGTAAGCGATGTTGTTAACATCCACCTTAATCATGGTTTGATTGGGTCCGGTACACTAGATAACGGTATATACGTGTTAAACCAATTACAGATTTTCAATGTCCAGAACACACTAAAAAGAAAGTCTCCAGATATAAATCAGGCTTTCTTATGGCAATGTAGACTGGGTCACATCAATGAGACAAGGTTAACTAAGTTACATAGAGAAGGATATTTGGATCCGTTCGAATATCAATCTTATGCCACTTGTCAATCATGTCTTAATGGAAAGATGACAAAGACTCCATTCACTGGACATGGAGTAAGAGCGAGCGAGCTCTTAGGAATCATACACAACGATGTATGTGGTCCAATGTCTACACATGCAAGAGGCGGTTTTTCATATTTCATTACTTTTACGGATGATTACTCTAGGTATGGATTCATTTTCTTGATGAAACATAAATCCGAGGCCTTTGAAAAATTCCAAGAATATAAGAATGAAGTAGAAAACCAAACCGGCAAAAGTATCAAGACACTAAGTTCTGATCGAGGTGGTGAATACTTAAGTGTCGAGTTCTTGGGTTACCTAAAAGAGAAAGGAATTCTTTCTTAGCTTACTCCTCCATACACTCCACAGCATAATGGTGTATCGGAAAGATTGAACAGAACCCTATTAGATATGGTACGTTCCACGATGAGTAATGCTGAGTTACCGCGATCTTTCTGAGGTTATGCACTAGAATCGGCTGCATATCTTTTGAACAGGCTCCTACCAAGACTGTGCCTACCACGCTATATCAGAAGTGGAGTGGGAAGAAACCCTATCTTCAGTATCTGAAGATATGGGGATGTCCAGCTTTTGTTAAAAAGCAGCATGCGGACAAACTCGAGGCACGATCAGTGCAGTGTCAGTTTGTGGGATATCCAATGAACTCTAAGGGGTATTTCTTCTATTATGCAGAGGAACAAAAGGTTTTTGTTTCTCGAAATGCCCATTCTCTAGAACAGCAGTTTTTAGAAAAGGAAACAAGTGGGAGCGCAATAGAACTGGAAGAAATTCCAGAACCATAAACTACTACTGAATGTTTGGTAGAACCAAAAGTTCAAGAAGAACAGGACATTCCCGCACCCCTTCGCAGGAGTAGTAGGCCGTTTCATCCGCCTGAGAGATACTACGGTTTTCTCATAGATGGGGATAGAGAAGATTGCATCATTGATAATGATGAACCTACTACCTTCCAGCAGGCCATCCAGAGCGGCGACTCAGTAAGATGGCTGGATGGAATGCGGACCGAGATGGAGTCCATGTACACCAACAAAGTATGGACTTTAGACTTTGCTCCAGATGGGGTAAAACCCATAGGATGCAAGTGGATCTTCAAGAAAAAGATTGGTGTAGATGGACAGGTGAAAACCTATAAGGCTAGACTTGTTGCAAAGGGTTTTCGTCAAAGACCTGGTTTAGACTATGACGAAACTTTTTCTCCAGTGGCTATGCTCAAATCCATTCAAATCATTCTTGCCATTGCTGCCTTCCATGATTATGAGATCTGGCAGATGGACGTTAAGACGGCTTTTCTAAATAGTAATTTAGAAGAGTGCGTCTATATGGATCAACCAGAAGGTTTCAATCCGAGTGGGAGCAGTGGTAAAGTGTGCAAGTTGCTTAAGTCCATTTATAGACTAAAGCAGGCATCGCGGAGTTGGAACATCTGTTTTGATGAAACGGTCAAAGAATATCACTTTATCAAAAATCCAGATGAACCATGTATATATAGTAAAATTGTAGCATGAACTGTCGTATTCCTCAAATTGTACGTGGATGACATTCTCTTGATAGGAAATGACATTCGTTTGCTACAATCTGTCAGAGGAATCTTGTCACATAGGTTCTCCATGAAAGACCTGTGTGATGCCTCTTACATTCTGGGGATCCGGATTTGTCGTGATAGATCCAAAAGGATGTTGGGACTTTCGCAGTCCAGGTATATCAACACTATACTGAAAAGATTCAGTATGGAAGATTCTAAGCGCGGTAATTTATCGGCTTGTCACGAAATCACCCTCTCCAAAGAGATGTCTCCCAAGACTGATTTGGAAAGGAATCGCATGTCGATTATACCCTACGCTTCTTCGGTACGCTCTATAATGTATGCGATGTTATACACCAGACCAGATGTAGCTTATGCACTGAGCGTGGTAAGCCGGTATCAGTCAGACCCAGGGGAGAAGCACTGGATAGCGGTAAAGAATATTCTCAAGTACCTGAGAAGGACAAAGGATATGTTCTTGGTTTACGGCGGAAAAGACCTCAAGATCGAGGCCTTTGCTGATTCCAGCTTTCAGAGTGACAAGGATGACTCCAAGTCCGTGTAAGGTTATGTATTTACCCTCAATGGAGGGGCGGTGTGCTGGAAGTGTTCCAAGAAGGACACCGTTGCTGACTCGACGATGGAAGCGGAGTATATCGCTCCTTGCAATGCCGCAAAAGAAGCAGTCTGGATGAAGAAGTTTCTAACAGAACTTCAGGTGGTTCCATCCATTGTTGATCCAATACCTCTGTATTATGACAACAACGGGGTTATAGCTTTAGCAAAGGAACCCAGGTCCCCTCAGAAGTCCTGACACATCCTAAGGTGGTATCACCTGATCAGGGAGATCATAGATCGCCAGGAGATCAAGGTCCGGAGAGTTGCTACAGAGGAGAACACTGCAGATCCATCCACAAAGGCCTTACCTCAGATTCAGTTCGAGATGATAGGTCTTCGATATGCCAGTACATTACCCTAGTGCAAGTGGGAGATTGTTAGTGTATATGCCCTAGTGGCCATTATTGTATCATACTAGCTTGTATATTACTTAATGGAAGCTTGGGATATTCACAGTTATATTAATAGTCTTGCTAAACATGGTAGTATGCTACTTGGTTTATATCTATCTTAATATGTGTATATGTTAGCATATCGCGAAAACATATTGATAGAGCCCTTAGGATCTTGCTTGACTACCAGCGTTGTGATGGCAGTCACACTAGTGGGGGCTGGGTAGTTTACAAGCACATCCTTTTTCAGGTCCCTAGTCGTAGGATTATCGAGACAGGGCATCGATACTCCAGAGTAGACTAGGTGTGCACTTCTCATCCCAGTTTGGGAGATGGTCTGTCCCACAGCCATCAATACGTTGTACTGGAGATAGTATACAGGTGATTGTTGAGTTACGGGTACACCGGACAGGATTCGGAAGGAACTGTTGGTTGGTATTATACCCGTCATCAGTTAATAGTTTCCAGGTGACATGAGTACAGCATAGTCCGCAGACTTAACACTGCTGCTTCATCTCGGATGTGTTCCAACTGTTCTTAGATTGCTACCCTACCACGGCTCAAAGGAGTCGTGCAAACAGGTAACTGTTTGGTGCAGTCCCGAAGCACTTGGAGGCAGTGGCGGTTAGATAGGATTCGTCTCTCCCGGTATTAGGAATTGATATCGCGCTGTGTTTGGAGAGCCATTACGCAAATTCCCTGGCCAGGGCAAACGAGATTTACTGGTAGGATTTCCAGTAGCTTCTCAAGGTGTAATAGGCTTCACTCCGACACGACTTATACCGCTTTTAGGGGACTGACGCTTGCCACCCCCTAGGCCGGATATATGATAGTCCTAGACGAACAGACCAGACTGTACGGAGATTGTCACATCAGGCTCAGTAGGAGTTCGGATGGGTTTCCTCATCGGCCATCTTTTCGACTTCTACCTGGGGACCGTTACGTACAGCTAGTACCGCTTGCGGCCTGTGGTTAAACCCACTGAAAGCATAGCGTCGAGTGTTTAGAGTCCCACACAGAGAGTTTTCCTGCTTCAGGCGAAACGATATAGAGGTCGTATAGTTTTACGACACGGTTCGGACACATACGTGTATTTATGCACGTACGATTTTCGGACAGTTTATACTAGCAGGCTTTAGTTTAAAACAGATTCTAGTATTGGATTATTGGATTTATACAGTCTTAGTATTTCCGTGTTTTCACGGATGGGAAGGGCATTCTCGTAATTAGTCGAGAAGCTTCTAGAAGATTGATGAGTTGGAGGCTTAGGTGGAATTTGCATTAAATGAATTAGTGACTTATGGTGTGATTCATCCAAATGTGTTAATGAAGCATTTATTGCTTAATGACTCATGAGATGATTCACCCAAAGAGAGTTAATGAAGCATGGTTGATATTATTATTATGTTATTCATCATAATAATTATCATGCTTCATATATTCTAAAATGAGACAAAATTCATTATCATTCTCACTCACACCTTCTTTCTCCTCAAGCTCTCTCTCTTCAGAGAACTAACCCTAACCTCTCATGTGTTGAGATCTAATGGTTAGCAAGACTAATAGATCCCTAATCCTTTTCTATATCCTCTAGGTTACTTTGATTAGCACTCATAGCCACCTAGTTACCTCAAGTGAGAGGTTAAAGCTTGGAGATGTAGCTCTCGGGTAGATCTTCTATCACATCGAGGAGGCCGACGAGGAGGTGATCAACAAGAACAAGAAGCACTTGATTCATTAGGTATAATCATCTATCATAGTAGCTAATCACTTCTATATAGTTGTTAGTTAGGGTTTAGCAAAGATCCGTAAAGTTAGTCGATGTTTGTTTAAACAAAATGATTGTTTTACCTATTCCGCATCCCCGCATCTTGTGGGGTGTCTAACGTCGACTTACAATATTAACGAAACAAGACTAAACAAGCTACATAATGATGGATATTTAAAACTCTTTGAATATAAATCTTATGCGCTTGCCAGTCTTATATCAAGGGTAAAATGACCAAAACTCCGTTTACTGGACACGGAGAAAGAACCACTGAGCTTTTAGGCCTCATACATAGTAATGTATGTGGGCCAATGTCTACACAGGCTAGAGGCGGTTTTTCATACTTCATTACTTTAACTGATGATTTCTCAAGATTCGATCATGTATTTTTATTAAAGCACAAGTCCGAAGTTTTCGAGAAATTCACTGAATATAAACTCGAAGTAGAAAAACTAACCGGCTTGAGTATCAAAATGCTTCGATCAGATCAAGATGGGGAGTTTCTCAGTACAGAGTTTGCGAACTTCCTAAAAGAGAATGAGATTCTCTCTCAACTCACTCCTCCTTACACACCACAGCAAAATGGTGTGTCAAAACGACAGAGTCGGACCCTATTAGATATGGTTCGTTCCATGATGAGTGATGCTGAGTTACCCGTCTCATTTTGGGGGCATGCATTGGAGACTGCAGCGTTTCTACTGAACAGGGTCCCAACAAAAACAGTGTCTACTACACCATATGAGATATGGTATGGGAAGAGACCATCTCTTAAGCAATTTAAGATTTGGGGTTGTCCGGCCTATGTCAAAAAGCAGAATCCGGACAAACTCGAGACACGGTCAGTCATGTGTAAATTTGTGGTATATCCAAAGAATTCTTATGGATATCTATTCTACCACATGGAGGAACAAAAGGTGTTTGTTTCCCGGAATGCCAAATTTTTAGAAAATGAATATTTTACAAATACTGATAGCAATGTGGTAGATCTAGAAGAGGTTCTAGAAACACAAATTACAAATGACGACTTGGTTGAACCGGCTGTTGCAGCAGAAACTAATGAACCTCAGCCACTCCATAGTTTTGCTAGGACTCCTCGCCCACCGGAGAGGTACTACGGTTTCCTCATTGAGGGTGATAGTGAATATTGCATCATGGAAGATGATGATCCTACCAGTATTCAGCAAGTTATCACGAGTGGAGACTCTGTGAAGTGGTTGGATGCCATGAGATCTGAAATGGAGTCTATGTACACCAACAAAGTATGGAATTTAGACATTGTACCCCCTGGGGTAAAACTCGTGGGATGCAAATAGATCTCTAAAAGAAAGATTGGTGTAGATGGGCAGGTAGAGACCTATAAGGCAAGACTTGTGGCGAAGGGTTTTCGTCAAAGATCAGGTCTGGACTATGACGAAACTTTTTCTCCCGTAGCCATGCTTAAATCCATTCGGATCCTACTTGCTATTGCTGCTCACTACGACTATGAAATCTGGAGGATGGACGTTAAAACAACATTTCTAAATGGAGATTTAGAAGAATGCGTTTATATGGATCGGCCAGAGGGCTTCATTGACAGTGGGAGCAGAGGGAAAGCATGTAGATTGCTTAAATCCATTTATAGATTAAAGCAGGCATCACGGAGTTGGAACATCTGTTTTGATGATGTTATCAAACAGTTTTATTTCATCAAAAATCCAGATGAACCTTGTGTTTATAAGAAGACTGTAGGGAGAGCTGTCACATTCTTCGTATTTTACGTAGATGACATTCTATTGATAGGAAATGACATTCTTATGCCACAGTTGGTCAAATCTTTCTTATCACTATGGTTCTCCATGAAGGACCTGGGTGATACCACATACATTCTGGGCATTCGGATCTATAGGGATAGATCCAAAATGTTATTGGGATTGTCTAAAACCAGGTACATCAACACCATCCTAAAGAGGTTTAGTATGAAAGACTTCAAGCGGGGTGCCTTACCTGCATGCCATGGAGTCACTCCCTCCAAGGACTTTTGCCCAAAGACCGATGAAGAGAGAGCTCGCATGAGCATTATACCCTATGCTTCAGCTGTAGGATCTATAATGTATGCGATGTTATGTACACACCCAGTTGTAGCTCATGCACTTAGTGTAGTAAGCAGGTATTAGTCCAACCCAAGGGAGAATCACTGGATAGCCGTGAAGAACATTCTTAAGTACTTGCGAAGGACTAAAGAATTGTTCTTGGTGTATAGTAATGAAGATCTCCAAATAGAGGCCTTTACCGATTGGAGCTTCCAGAGTGATAAGGACAACAGCAAATCTATCTCTGGGTTTGTATTTACCCTTAATGGAGGGGCGGTAAGTTTGAAGAGTTCCAAACAGGATACCATTGCAGACTCTACGATGGAAGCTGAGTACATTGCTGCGAATGATGCCGCCAAGGAAGCCTTCTAGATGAAGAAGTTTGTCTCGGAGCTAGGAGTAGTTCCAACCATTATTGATCCAATACCATTGTATTGTGACAATAATGGGGCTATGGTGTTAGCCAAGGAGCCCAGGTCCCATCAGCGGTCCAGACACATCCTGAGGCATTTTCATTTGATCCGGGAGATTGTAGATCACCGCGAGATCGAGATTAGGAGAGTGGACACAAAGAATAACACCGCGGATCCACTCACCAAGGCCCTCCCTCAGCTGCAGCATAAGCGACTCTTTGAGATGTTGGGTATGAGATACGCCAATAACTGGCCTTAGTGCAAGTGGGAGATTGGTGGATATATGTATACCCTAGAGGCCATTATATGATAGTGGATGTATTTATACATGTAAATATATATACAGATGATATTCTTGCTCGACATGATAGTGTGCTATCAGGTTCTACTTTATCTGACATGTTGACTTGATCATGCTTTTATTCATTTACACATGTTGATAAAGCCCTGAGGATATTTGCTTGACTACTGTGATTATGATGGAGATCATACTAGTGGGACGTCTGTAGTTTATAAGCATATCCTAAAATGTCCCTAGTCATAGGTGTATCGAGATGGGGCATCGATATACCAGAGTAGACTAGCGTATATGATACTAGACCCATATGATGGGCGATAGATGTTCCCACATCTATTGATGTTTGACATTGAGATCATATACGGGTGCTCAGTGGAGACTGGGTACACTGGACGGACTCGCCGAGAACACCGATATGGTATTATATCTATAATCGGATAGCAGTTCTCAGGTGACACTGGTACATGTTAGTCTGTAGATCCGAGATCGTCATAGAGTCTTGTGTGTTCTCCCACTGCACTTTGATTACCACCCTAGCACAACTCTACTGAGTCGTGCAAACAGGTGGCTTTTAGGTACAGTCCTGAGACATACGAAGACGATGAGCGATAGGAGGGGTTTCGTCTCTCCCGGTATTGGGAGTTGATGTTGTGCTGTGCTCGAAAGGCTATATCAGTAAGTCCCTGGCCAGGGCTGTTGAGATTTACTGATAAGTGTTATCAGTAGTTTCTCAATCTGTTATATACCATTCATCGGCATGACTTATTGAGTTATTGGGGTCGACGTTACCATCCGTAGACTCGATATGCAGCATATCTAACGAAGAGACCGGACTGTACGGTAGTGTTGTCGGTTGGCTCGACGGGAGTTGTGACAGGTTTGCTTGTTTTCTTCTGATCACTCAATACCGGGGTGACCGTTACGTTTAGCTGACCTCTTGCGGCTTGGGAGTGCTTGATATGATATTCACCCATTGCCGGCGTATTGACGAGTCTTAAAGTCCCACAATGGAGCTACCTAGTCCAGGCGAAACGATATGGTGTGCATATGAGATATGCGCGGGGACCCGATTAAATGCGCGTATGTGATACCGTATATTAATCGGGCGGTTTGCTATTGGTCGGGTCGTATGAGATATGACCGGTTTGCTAAATCAAGTGTTGATTTAACATTGACCATTAGCATTTTCACTTTAAACCCTTTTTGTCTTTTGGTGTATGCATGCATGTATGCACATGTTTACATTAATGCACATATGGATGTGCATGCACACATACAAGCATACTCATTTGTATCATGGTTGTTGATACATTAGATGATGGCAATATAAGACTCACAAGCTAGTAAATATGTTGATATTTAATTTTGATATAAATGGAAATGGATAATACCCATGCTTAATTATTTTATTCCTCCACTAAACCTCTCTTTAATCATGAGTTATTATTCTATGGCCATTAGTTCTCCAAATGAAATATCTAGATATTTATTAACGAGGGTTAAGAATGAGAAGAAGAAAATATATATTTTTTCTTTTCTCATTTTTATCCTAACACTTATCATTATCTTGAGCTCTTTCATTCGCCATCTTCTTCTTCCTCACTCTCTTGCTCTCTAGGTTTTGATAGTGAAAAAAAGAGTGATCAAGTTAGGGTTTCTAAGTGAGAAAATAAACCACATCATCATTTTATACCACTCTTGCCCATTAGTTTAGAGTGTTGGCTTCAACTTCTTCTCTTGATCAAGTGGAGATTCAAGCTTGGAAAAAGAGGACTCCGGGTGGATCGTCGTAGACTTGGAGGATCTTAAGCAAGCTTCTTTTAACTCTCAAGTAGCCAAGGAGTCTAGCGAAGGGAGCTACAAAAGTTGTATTCTCCAAACCTATTAATTTACTACTTGTGGATTGTGATAGTTTTTGTGTTACCCTAGCTTTTCTAGTTTGACCCTTAAGATAGTTTCTTTAGCACCCTATAAATTTTTTAATATGGCATGTGTGATGCTACCAAACCCTAGTAGTGGTGTTAAGGAAACCCTTCATGGTATCAGAGCCAAACTAGAAACCTAGACGATATTACGATAAGCCGAAAACGAAAAACACCGCAAAAATACGATTTTAGAAACCCTTAGAATTGTTCTCTGGAAATTTTTTAAAAAGTGGTTTAAAAATTATTTTAGCAACTGCAGAGTGGCATTTAGGATATTTTAAGAATACAGGTGAAATACGAGTGGGGGGCTCGGAAAAATCCCACGACGACACCCATTTTTCCGGCGTCGCCGGCCGTTTGTGCTCCCCTCTGGCTTGTATTGCACCTGTGATCTTTTGCTCTTGATCTAGGGTTTTGATTGAGTGATTTAGCGTGCTTGCGCTTTCTAAAAGATAGATCAAAAATATTTGTAACCGCAATCAAGAACGGCGTCGCTTTGCAGCTAGCCGGTGAGTACGGGTCGGTCCACAGGGATGTTGTGAATCTCCGATTCGTTCTTACGAGTTAATTCCGAAGGGTGTTCGGAGTTGTTATTAAATCTAAAAACCTAATTAACCTAGGGCAATTATCTAGATCTATTCTTGCTAGGGTTAGGTTTAGGGATGGTTTGGAAATGAAATTAAATCTCAACGCTTTCTATACCCGAATAAAGATCTGTGAGGAGTTATTGTAATTATCAATAAAGGGGATTAGATCCATTCGGGAAGGTGTTCCTTCCCCTAGGTTCTTGTCCTTCCTTTAGAGATCCTTACCCTAACCTCCATGGAAAACGCGCGCAACCGGGCCTTTACACTACGGTGTCATCGTTACCTCGAGGGGTAGGATGCCGTAGGGCGCGGTATGTGCGTGTATGCATGGAGTCTTATTGTAAATATTTGTTGGGTAAGAAAGGGATGGGAGATCTCATCTATCAAAATCCTTCCCCAAAGCTAAACCCTAAACAAGTTCCTAGGGCATGAAATTAAATCTACCTAGGGCAAAGAATTGAAATCTAAACTAGGACGAGAAATTAAATCTACTTACAGATGCATCCCTCCAATCATTCATGCAGGGTTGTCAGATCTGAATTTCTGAATGGAAAGGAAACACCGATGCTCTCCAAAAGAATTTGGTATTTTATTAATGAAGGGAGGCATAAGAAAATACAATGATTTGGGTTCTATTTATAGCACATAGAAACCCTAGGTTATAATTGATTCGCACGCCTGCTTTTACAAGAATGCCCTCTAAGAAAAAAAACAAGTCAACAAGCCTCGCACCGCCACAATTTTACACGCCGACACGGGCCATACCCGGCCGCGGAACCGCGGCCCGAGGCCTGGTTTGGCCGCGGTTCCGCGGCCAAAAGAAGGAGTTGGGCTCGGAAACTTTTGGGCCTGGCTTATAGTGACTTTTGATTCCTGTTTCTATGTGTCTTTTTTCAATTAGGCTTCTAGGTTTCTTCCAGATCTCCAGTGAATAATTATGGTGGAATTTAACCGTGGCTTCGCGATCTTGGACCTTGCATTGCCTTGTACTTTGTGAACTTTATCTTTTATGTAGGCTTGATCAAGATCTTTCTATTTGTTAGTTGTAATTCCACTTTTGCATCGTCTTTCATTTTTTTCACTGCTTTATATCTAAGAACCTGTAACCTGTAACATGTAGCAGACATGCTTCAAAAGCACCTGTTTATTTATAAAACGAATAAGAATAGGGAATATAATAATGCAATATTATGGTATGAACAAATACCCCCAAACTTATATTTTGCTCGTCCTCGAGCAAACTTATTTTTTATTCTCGATAAAAATCTAACCTAGCCGCACTTTCGCAGGGAAACGCGATTGCACTGAGCACGTGCAACAAGCCGTTAAACCTCTCGGTGTCCCTAGTAGGAGAAGTGTTGTCACCTGAGGGTTTTCAGCGGATACTACCCAAAAAATCCTATCAAATTGGCTTTTCGACTTTAATTCTCCAATTAGGTTTTCTAACAAGGAATTCTATTATCGTCGACTCGTAAATTATCCACCCATATTCTTCACAGTTCCTCATCATTTAACTTAAGATTATATATGTTCTGCAGACCTACTTATCTTTCGGCATTTCTTAAGTTCTCCTTCTAGGGTTCCATCTCCACTAAGGAATTTCTATCAACTCTACCAAAGATACAAGTTCTATTCTTCACTCCTTTCTCTCATCTAAACTCCAATCACATATCTCCACGTGTGTGCATAAATCATCCCTACACTTGGAAATTCAAATCAAGCAATCATACCCTTGTCCGTTGTCCAAAGCACTTCTTAATTGGTGAATTTTTATTTGAATTTTGCTTACACATCCTTCATGCGACCATTAATACTTCTTGAGGTACCAGCAACCGATTACAAGATGCGTTTGCACTTTAAAGCATACTTCCTAGTCTTGTAACACCCAAGGCTTTAGCAGTGACTCCCAAACCAGTTGGTCTAAGGCACTAGGTGATGAAGCACCCTCGCTAAATATTTTTTCATTTTTTTGCAGACTTAAGTAATCACAAAAACCAGTGTTCATTTTTTTTATTCTTTATTCACACTTGTATTTTTTTATTTCATTTTCTTCGTACTAAGGACTTCAGACAAGAGCATTTCAAGGTCTCCTCTACTATTCCAAGTTTCAAGGTGCGTGACTGTGCAAATTGTAGGGTATAAATTTTCAGAATCTAGACTTAAGCTAGGAACTATTTTTCAAACTTATACTTTAATAAAAACAACAATACTTTTCCTTCGTTTCGACTTAGCCCAAGAAGTGAACCCAAAATTTGCCTATTTCTAAATAAACTGCAAAGGCATATACTTTCTACAGTTAAACTTTAAGGAAGGTTATTTTTAGAGTTTTTAATTTACTAAGTCTAAGATCTAGTTGTTCCTAGCCAGCTAACCTATTTGTCAAACAAAAGTCAAATAAGCCAAAATTGAATTCAATAATTTTTATAATTTTTATAATTTTCAAATTTTTATGGGTTTTCAAATAAATATGCAAATGCAAAAATATGTACATATGAATGCGAAGGACGAAGATGTACCGAGCATACCCCCAAACTTAAACTTGACAGTGTCCTCACTGTCATGCTATACCAAGAGGGTCAAAATGTCGGCACTCCCCTGTTTATTTATTTATAAAAACATTTATACTTTTTTTATGTTTTGAATTTTTTTTTATTTTTTTATAAAAAAAACGAAAAGTATATGTACACATATACAACAAGGTTCCCCCCAAACTTAAGCTTGGCCTTACACAAGCTAAAGGTTAGCACCAACCATTCAAAAATCTTATCGTGGTAATGGTCTAGTTGGTGAAAGAATGGAGTGGAAAGAAAAGAGATGAGAAGCACACAAGACCGTGTGAAGATAGAAACGGGATACGGTCTCGGTGGGGGAGAAGAATGGCAGAAAAGAGAAAGAAGTGGAATACGATTTTGAGGGTGTAAATTGAGTGAATAAATTAGCGCAATTTGTGATGACCGATGTGTTAAAAACGATTACGCTAACCTATCAACCCATCGAGAAATGGGGTCGAATCCCTCAAGATTCGCAAGAAAGCATGGGTACGCCGAACTTGGTATTGGAGATGAAAGCGTAACGGTCACTTGTACGGTCGGAACGATAGGACAGACGAAAGGGAGTGAATTAGGGATAGGCTCATTCTCACCGTAGTAAACTGTCTCGAACTTGAAGGATTCCATCAATGGTTCGAAACAACTGTAAGCAACCGAGTCTGATGGTTCGACTAACTCATCTGAAAATGTAAAGGACTCAAACTCGGGCGGTGAGTCATCAACATCGTCCGAAAAAGTGAAACACTTATAAGTGGTATCGTCTGTGAGAACTGTGTTAGATTCAAAGAGAAAATTTTTCAAACTCACAGTCTTCAAGCGTGATATTAGGCGTGGTCGGAACGATGGAAAGGATGGAGGGTGACTTAGGTAATGGTTCAGGAGGATGAATTGGAAAATCCGACAAATCAAACAAGAATGGTTCAACCTCAATATTATCCTCAATACTTTCCTCAATACTATCCTCATAATTCTCCTCAATATTTAACTCATCCATGCCATTATCATCAAAATCAAGACGCATATGAAGTTCGGGAGAAACATTTAAGGATTCGGGATGATGAATTGGACATAAAAGTTCAATCAAATCGACAGGTTCATCATCCGAAATTTTCCCGGGGTCTATATCCTCAATCAAGTGAAAATCAATTTTTTCTGACACCTCATCAAAATCATGGATATTTATCGATTTAGGTTCTAGATTGGAGGTGAAAAGGTCAAACTGATTAGGTGCGGTTTCACTCGAAAGGGGTTCCTCACAATTTGGCAAATCAAGCACTACAAAGTCGCACAACTCATCATTTTGGACACATGTTTGAAAATTGGAGTTGTTGGATTCAATTGGGTATGGGTAGGTTTGATTTGGAAATCCTCTCACATTCTCACTCTGTCTAACCGCCTCCTCATACATTGAAAAGTTTGAAGCTGGTTGGAGACTAGCTACCGGTTCAACAGGTTGCATAAGGGCGGCTATGGACGCTTCCACATTCCTAGTCATTTTGTTTGTTGCTGCAATATAAGCTTCCAACGACTGTTCCAAACTAGACTTGGGTGGTTAGGGGGTTTCGGCAAAAGATTCGAAAATGTTTGGATACGTGAAACTCTCAAAAGGCTGTGTAGAAACAGAGTCTAGTGAAGGTGGGAAAGTCGGGTAGGACTGGTAGGAATTGGATGGTTGGACAGGAGTAGAGTCAACATGTGGATAAAAAGGTGAATGGACTTGTTGATCCCTAGAACTAGATGAGTGGAGAGAGGTGAAAGATCAGCTACGAGATTGAGCAATGTGCTCAGCAATGGACATCGGTTTAGGAGTTACAGCAGGACTTGAAAAGGTGGTGTCAACGTACGAAGGTGGTGATGGTTGACATGGTTGACACAAAGTGGGTTGCAAAGTCAAACTGTTTCTCCTAGACGCTTCTATTTGATCTTTCAAAGATATTTTTGGCATGGGGGATCTTCTTTAAATCGACCGAAACAATTGACGTATGACGCAAAGTTAAGTTCGGGATACCAAAGTTCGGCAAGAGATTTATGATGTGGGGTACCCATGATAGAAGAAAGAGAAAATGAAGAAGGTAGGTGGTGGGGTGCAAGGATTTTACGCGACAAGTTGCAAGTTTTTTTATAAAAATTTTTCCTTTTTTTTTCTTTATTTCAAACTGTTTGCAAAAAAAAATTGATAAAGGGCTAAGACACACTTTCGATCAACCAAAAATGCACACTCAGGCCTAACTCTAGGGTCACCTAGGTCAGCTAGACAGCTTTTAACTGTTCCAAAAGGCTAGAGATAGGATCTCAAACCGCCTCTTCACCGCCAATTGCGGCCAGGTAAGTGCCAGGTATGTGGGAGGCTCCCCGCTACAAGTAGCGTTCCTAATTAAGTAACCACTTGCCTTGACACACTTGCCTAGACACCGCAAAGTCAGGTTAGGATAAACGGCTGATGCCTATAACTAGTCCTCTGTTCTATTGAGCTCAAAGTCCTTAGGACTGAGTCCAGTATTTTTTAATTAATAGATGGTCAATGCATATGGCTTATGTGATTTCTGGGGTCCTGGGAAGGGTGATGAAATCCCCACCCAATTTGAATTGGTCAAAAGACCCTTAAAGTCAGTTTTAAAAATTATGCAAAACAGTAAATCACTTACAATCAAAGATTTTTATTTTATTTGCGGCGCAAAGAATCCTGCAGAGAATCAATTATTGGAAGGGGGAAGAAGATTTTTAGCGCAAAGAATCCTGCAAATGATTTGACAGAAGATATATGGGGATTTGTAGAGGGAAGAAATAAGAAACAAACCGTGCAAAAATTTCGCGATGATGATGCAAGAGGGCCGCGGAAAGGCGGTGGGAGTGCGCTTAGGCCGCGGTTTAGCGGTGGGATAGAGGCTTTAGGGCTCCAAAAAATTTCTGATGTTCTGTACTTGCAATCCCTCTCTGTTTTGATGTATCCTTTTCTGATTAGCCCTCTGTAGATATCCAGATCCGAATATGTATGCAAATCCTGCAAAATTCAAACAATAAAGTACCCTTTCCAAAAATACAGATGATATATTTTTATATATTTTTTTGATTTTTCAGATTTTTATGATTTTTTTTATTAGATTAACCCGAAATTGCAAAAAAGGAAATACTATGCTATCCTCGGCAACGGCGCCATTTGATTGAGTGATTTAGCGTGCTTGCGCTTTCTAAAAGATAGATCAAAAATATTTATAACCGCAATCAAGAACGGCGTCGCTTTGCAGCTACCCGGTGAGTACGGGTCCGTCCACAGGGATGTTGTGAATCTCCGATTCGTTCTTACGAGTTAATTCCGAAGGGTTTTCGGAGTTGTTATTAAATCTAAAAACCTAATTAACCTAGGGCAATTATCTAGATCTATTCTTGCTAGGGTTAGGTTTAGGGATGGTTTGGAAATGCAATTAAATCTCAACGTTTTCTATACCCGAATGAAGATCTGTGAGGAGTTATGTTAATTATCAATAAAGGGGATTAGATCCATTCGGGAAGGTGTTCCTTCCTCTAGGTTCTTGTCCTTCCTTTAGAGATCCTTACCCTAACCTCTATGGAAAACGCGCGCAACCGGGCCTTTACACTACGGTGTCATCGTTACCTCGAGGGGTAGGATGCCGTAGGGCACGGTATGTGCGTGTATGCATGGAGTCCTATTGTAAATATTTGGTGGGTAAGAAAGGGATGAGAGATCTCATCTCTCAAAATCCTTCCCCAAAGCTAAACCCTAAACAAGTTTCTAGGGCATGAAATTAAATCTACCTAGGGCAAAGAATTGAAATCTAAACTAGGGCGAGAAATTAAATCTACTTACAGATGCATCCCTCCAATCATCCATGTAGGGTTGTCAGATCTGAATTTCTGAATGGAAAGGAAACACCGATGCTCTCCAAAAGAATTTTGTATTTTATTAATGAAGGGAGGCATAAGAAAATACAATGATTTGGGTTCTATTTATAGCACATAGAAACCCTAGGTTATAATTGATTCGCACGACTACTTTTACAAGAATGCCCTCTAAGAAAAAGACCAAGTCAACAAGCCTCGCACCGCCACAATTTTACACGCCGACACGGGCCATACCCGGCCGCGGAACCGCGGCCCGAGGCCTGGTTTGGCCGCGGTTCCGCGGCCAAAAGAAGGAGTTGGGCTCGGAAACTTTTGGGCCTGGCTTATAGTGACTTTTGATTCCTGTTTCTATGTGTCTTTTTTCAATTAGGCTTCTAGGTTTCTTCCAGATCTCCAGTGAATAATTGTAGTGGAATTTAACCGTGGCTTCGCGATCTTGGACCTTGCATTGCCTTGTACTTTGTGAACTTTATCTTTTATGTAGGCTTGATCAAGATCCTTCTATTTGTTAGTTGTAGTTCCACTTTTGCATCGTCTTTCATTATTTTCACTGCTTTAGATCTAAGAACCTGTAACCTGTAACATGTAGCAGACATGCGTCAAAAGCACCTGTTTATTTATAAAATGAATAAGAATAGGGAATATAATAATGCAATATTATGGTATGAACAGGTTTCTGGTAATGTTTGGGTAGTCCAAAATTGAATGTGATGTAAGTTTGGTAATGTACTCTTTGCGGAGTATTTCGTATTCGTATTTTTATAGCATTGTATTGGTAACTTTGGCGACGTTAAACATGTCGAACGAATTATCAAACACTAGTATTTTCCAGGTTGAACGTACTCGATATATAATGCAGGTATTCCTATCGACCCTCTAGAAGAATGAAACCCAAACTCGAGATGTGACCACCAAACTGCGACTAAACCTTAGGGTTTACCGTAGTTAGTGGCGCCACAAATGAGGCTTGGGTTTGCCCTTCTACGGCTGGTCCATTAAATACTGTGGCATGGACTTTGGGTATTGTTTAACGGCACTCAAGTGTTGAGCTTGCTGTGGAATGCGGGTGTTCATTAATTCGATTGAAGGGTTTAACATCGCCTAGTAGTATGTGATACTTGTTTCTGCGACCGTAAGCGTTGTATGTGTATCGCCGGTTTCGTTACTATATGTCAACGGCAATTGGGGTACGCATACTTGCTTACGTTGATGACATGTGATGTTATGTGTTGCTGTGCTATGATGTATAGGATTGTCGTGATCGAATAGCCGGGGGTTTTATGTGAGATGAGAGTTTTACATTTCATTCATGTAAAATTCATTTGTAATGTAATATTCTTTTATTTGGGGTACATCCGGGTTGAGGGTGATGTCACCATTGTTGTATATTATTTACTTTTCCGCATTAGGATAGACCCAAGGAGGAGAGCACAAGTGACCGGGTTCTAGAGTCCAGTGGGAGACCATCTCGAGGAGTCGGGACTGGGTCTCCAAACTCTAGAATTGGTAGGGTCGCTTGCCGCTCTCGTAGGGGTCTTAGGTGTGGGATTGGCTATTCATCACGACTGTGGAATCCGTATTTTCTACTGTTGGCTAAATGCTAAATACGGACGTCCTAGTATATCCTATATTATCATATCTGTGTTTCTGCTGCCTATATTCTTTGATGAGATCATTTATTACATCTGAGACGAATGCTATTATATATATGAGATATATAATTGACGTTGCTTATGTTTTACACCCGCGCTAGTCCCGTCTCGGTATGCCGTTAGTTAAGTAACCTAACGGTGCATAACGGAACATTGTGGCGAATGCGGATGGCATAAGCGTACTTTTTATTTTCATTTCTTTTCTGTAATTGGCTTAAGAACTTAAATGATGGGACAATATTAATATGATTAATGTGAAGAAAAATAAACCTAAAAAGATATTGTAGAATCGAATTTGAAAACCACTCGGCTTTTTACGAAAAAACTACATTTCAAAACCGCGGAGCTTAAGCCACTCCTTTTGAAAACCATTTGATTCTACGACGTTATCATGTTCAAAGCGTTAAAGGTTTTCTTAAAAACCATCCTCAACCCTCCGTCATTTTAGGACGTAGAGTACTTAGTATTCGTGCTACGTATTTTGATTATAGTCAAGGCATAGTGTACGGTAGCTAAGTGATGTCTTCCTATAAAACATATGATGTGATTAGTTAGGACATTCATGTGATTATGTTGATCATAGTCAACGGTCATATTTGTGGATCTGATTAATCAAGAAATGACGGGTAGAACTTGACTAGTGCTTATGATATGTTGATTATAGTCAAGGTCATGAGTGCTAGGGGTAAAAACCATATCAGGAATTTCAAGAGTTGAAATTTGCAATGAGATTGCATACCTTCCATATGATGGTTGGATACCGATCTCACTGTGGGCAATAGTTGCTCACAGTAGAGTTTTACAGTTTACAATTAGCTAACCCATTAGGTGTCTAGAAAGGTGTCAATGAGGCTACGCCTCTGGGAAGACGAGGTTTATATTAATTAGGTCCGTGCGAAAGCACGGGGAACCTCCCTCATGTACCGAAACTGGCCTGACTGAACAGTTAGCGAAGTTGTAGACTGTAATTAATCTTGGCTAGTATTCCTTTTAAGGTTTGAGGGGAAATTTGATAAAAGAAGTGGGAGACATCGATTAGATAAGAGAATAACCAATCTGATCTTTGCAAGAGCTTTCGCTGAGTGTATTTTTCTCTCTCTCTTAATGGCAGATACCAATGACAGGACTCAAACTTCTATTAGATAAAAATAAACTGAATGGGACCAATTATAAAGACTGGCTGACGAACCTTAACATTGTCTTGTCTTATGATAATGTATCATATGTCCTCACGGCTCCAGCCCCTCCCGTCCCAGGTCCTAAATCTTCAGTCGCGGATAAAGAAGTCCGCAAGACATAAGGCGCTAACTGTGCCACGACCAAATGCCTCGCGCTTGCATCGATGGATAACACACATCAGAAGCAGCACGAGAATATTGACGTCCAAGCCATATTTCTCCATACAAAGGAGTTGTATAGGGTGCAATCTCGTGTTTTACGATAGGAAGCGTCACGAAAGCTGTTTCATATGCGGATGGCCCCTGGCACACCTGTAGGAGACCATATTCTGAAGATGATAGCTCTCATAGAAGAGCTTGAGATCCTTGGGTGGACAATGGACAATGAGCAATATACTGATATTATTCTGCAGTCTCTCCCCTCTACCTTTGCTCAATTTATAGTTAACTTCAACATGCACAACATGGAGAAGGAACCACCTGAACTACTTAATATGTTAAGGAGTGCAGAGAGCACGCTGAAGTCAGTGAAGACTCCCATTTTGAGTGTTAGGCCATCTTCCTCCTCTTGCCGGAAGGCTAAGGCCAAGGGAAAGATGAAGAAGAAACCCACCAAAGCTAAGGGTGGAGTCAAAAAGGCTAAGGGGAAAGAAAAGTCCACGGCTGGGGAATCGGGAAAAGAGGAATGTTATCACTGCCACAAAGCGGGACACTGGAAGCGCAATTGCATTGAGTACTTGGAGCTCAAGAAGAAGAAGCATGGGGATGCTTCCGCTTCAGGTATGTTTGTGACAGAAAAATGTTTTTCAATAAACTCTGCTTCCTGGGTATTAGATACCGGTTCAAGTTCTCACATTTTCAATTCTCTGCAGGGGCTGAGAAATAGCAAGGTTTTGAAGACAGGTGACCATACTCTCCGCATTGGAAATGGTTCCAATGTACATACAGTTGCAGTGGGAGAGTATCACTTGGGGTTGCCGTCAGGATGTATATTAGTTTTGAACCCATGTTATTATGTACCTAGTATGCTTTGTAATATAATATCCCTTTCTTTATTAGACAATGAAGGATATAATTTTGTATTGCAGAACAATGTTATGAACATTCACCTGAATCAAATATTGGTTGGGTATGGTACACTTAATAACGGGATATACGTCCTAAATCAACACACAGTTTTCAGCATACAACACACTACTAAAAGAAAATTTTCAGAAATAAATGATGCTTTTCTTTAGCACTATAGACTTGGTCATATTAACGAAACAAGGCTAAACAAGCTACATAAAGATGGATATTTAAAACCCTTTGAATATAAATCTTATGCGACTTGCCAGTCTTGTATCAAGGGTAAAATGACCAAAACTCAGTTTACAGGACACGGAGAAAGAGCCGCTGAGCTCTTAGGCCTCATACATAGTGATGTATGTGGGCTAATGTCTACACAGGCAAGAGGCGGTTTTTCATACTTCATTACTTTCACTGATGATTTCACAAGATTCGGTCATGTATTTTTATTAAAGCACAAGTCCGAAGCTTTCGAGAAATTCACTGAATATAAACTCGAAGTAGAAAAATAAACCGGCTTGAGTATCAAAATGCTTCGATATGATCGAGGTGGGGAGTATCTCAGTACAGAGTTTGCGAACTTCCTAAAAGAGAATCGGGTTCTCTCAACTCACTCCTCCTTACACACCACAGCACAATGGTGCCTCAGAACGACGGAATCAGACCCTATTAGATATGGTTCGTTCCATGATGAGTGATGCTGAGTTACCCGTCTCATTTTGGGCGGATGCATTGAATATTGCAGTGTTTCTACTGAACAGAGTCCTAAACAAAACCGTGTCTACCACACCATATGTGATATGGTATGGGAAGAGACCATCTCTTAAGCAATTTAAGATTTGGGGTTGTCCAGCCTATGTCAAAAAGCAGAATCCGGACAAACTCGAGACATGATCAGTCATGTGTAAATTTATGGGATATCCAAAGAATTCTTATGGATATCTATTCTACCACAAGGAGGAACAAAAGGTGTTTGTTTTCCAGAATGCCAAATTTTTAGAAAATGAATTTTTTACAAATACTGATAGTAATGTGGTAGATCTAGAAGAGGTTCTAGAAACACAAATTACAAATGATGACTTGGTTGAACCGGCTGTTGCAGCAGAAACTAATGAACCTCAGCCACTCCGTAGATCTGGTAGGACTTCTCGCCCACCAGAGAGGTACTACGGTTTCCTCATTTATGGTGATAGAGAAGATTGCATCATGGGAGATGATGATCCTACCAGTTTTCAGCAAGCTATCACGAGTGGAAACTCTGAAGTGGCTGGATGCTATGAGATCTGAAATGGAGTCTATGTACACCAACAAAGTATGGACTTTTGACATTGTACCCCCTGGGGTAAAACCCGTGGGGTGCAAATGGATCTTTAAAAGAAAGATTGGTGTAGATGGGCAGGTAGAGACCTATAAGGCAAGACTTGCGGCGAAGGGTTTTCGTCAAAGACCAGGTCTGGACTATGAAAAAACTTTTTCTCCCGTTGCCACGCTTAAATCCATTCGGATCCTACTTGCTATTGCTACAACTATGAAATCTGCCAGATGGACGTTAAAACAACATTTCTAAATGGAGATATAGAAGAATGTGTTTATATGGATCAGCCAGAGGGCTTCATTAAAAGTGGGAGCAGCGGGAAAGCATGTAGATTGCTTAAATCCATTTATGGATTAAAGCAGGCATCACGGAGTTGGAACATCTGTTTTGATGATGTTATCAAAGAGTTTGATTTTCATCAAAAATCCAGATGAACCTTGTGTTTATAAGAAGACTGTAGGGAGAGCTGTCACATTCCTCGTATTGTACGTAGATGACATTTTTCTAATAGGAAATGGCATTCCTATGCTACAGTCGGTCAAATCTTTCTTATCGCTAAGGTTCTCCATGAAGGACCTAGGTGATGCCACATACATTCTTGGCATTCGGATCTATAGGGATAGATCCAAAAGGTTATTGGGATTGTCCCAAACCAGGTACATCAACACTATCCTAAAGAGGTTTAGTATGGAAGACTCCAAGCGGGGTGCCTTACCCGCTTGCCATGGAGTCACTATCTCTAAGGACTTTATCCTAAAGACCGATGAAGAGAGAGCTCGTATGAGCATTATACCCTATGCTTCAGCCGTAGGATCTATAATGTATGCGACACGCCCAGATGTAGCTTATGCACTTAGTGTGGTAAGCATGTATCAATCCAACCCAGGGAAGAATCACTGGATAGCCGTGAAGAACATTCTTAAGTACTTGCGGAGTAGTAAAGAATTGTTCTTGGTGTATGGTAATGGAGATCTCCAAATGGAGGCCTTTACCGATTCGAGCTTCCAGAGTGATAAGGACGACAGCAAATCTATCTCTGGGTTTGTATTTACACTCAATGGAGGGGCGGTAAGTTGGAAGAGTTCCAAACAGGATACCGTTGTAGACACTACGATGGAAGCTGAGTACATTGCTGCGAATGATGCCGCCAAGGAAACCGTCTGGATGAAGAAGTTCGTCTCGGGGCTAGGAGTAGTTCCAACCATTATTGATCCAATACCATTGTATTGTGACAATAATGGGGCTATGGCGTTAGCCAAGGAGCCTAGGTCGTATCAGCGGTCCGGACACATCCTGAGGCGTTTTCATTTAATCCGGGAAATTGTAGATCACCGCGAGATCGAGATTAGGAGAGTAGACACAAAGAATAACACCGCGGATCCACTCACCAAGGCCCTCCCTCAGCTGCAGCATGAGCGACTTTTTAAGATGTTGGGTATGAGATACGCCAATAACTGGCCTTAGTGCAAGTGGGAGATTGTTGGATATATGTTTGCCCTAGAGGCCATTATATGATAGTGGATTTATTTATACATGTATATATATATATACAGATGATATTCTTGCTCGACATGATAGTATGCTATTTGGTTCTACTTTATCTGACATGTTGACTTGATCATGCTTTTATTCATTTACACATGTTGATAAAGCCCTGAGGATATTTGCTTGACTACTGTGATTATGATGGAGATCATACTAGTGGGACGTCTGTAGTTTATAAGCATATCCTAAAATGTCCCTAGTCGTAGGTGTTTCGAGATGGGGGCTTCGATATACTAGAGTAGACTAGCGTATATGATACTAGACCCATTTGATGGGCGATGGATGTTCCCATATCCATTGATGTTTGACATCGAGATCATATACGGGTGCTCAGTGGAGACTGGGTACACTGGACGGACTCACCGAGAACTCCTATATGGTATTATATCTATCGTCGGATAGCAGTTCCCTGGTGACACTGTTACCGGTTAGTCTGTAGACCCGAGATCGTCATAGAGTCTTATGTGTTCTCCTACTGCACTTTGATTACCACCCTACCACGGCGCTACTGAGTCGTGCAAACAGGTGGCTTTTGGGTGCAGTCCCGAGACACACGAAGACGATGAGCGATAGGAGGGGTTTCATCTCTCTTGATATTGGGAGTTGATGTTGTGTTGTGCTCGATTGGCTATATCAGTATGTCTCTGGCCAGGGCTGTTGAGATTTACTGATAAGTGTTATCAGTTGTTTCTCGATCTGTTATATACCATTCATCGGCACGGCTTATTGAGTTATTGGGGTCGACGTTACCATCCCTAAACTCGATATGCAGCATATCTGATGAAGAGACCGGACTGTATGATAGTGTTGCCGGTTGGCTCGACGGGAGTTGTGACAGGTTCACTTGTTTTTTTCTGAACGCTCATTACCCGGGTGGCCGTTACATTTAGCTGACCTCTTGCGGCTTGGGGGTGCTTGATATGATCATCACCCACTGCCGGCGTATTGACGAGTCTTAGAGTCCCACAATGGTTTTACTTAGTCCTGGCGAAACAATGTGGTGTGCATATGAGATATACGCGGGGACCCGATTAAATGCGCGTATGTGATACCTTATATTAATCGGGCAGTTTGCTATTGGTCGGGTCGTATGAGATATGACCGGTTTGCTAAATTAAGTGTTGATTTAACATTGACCATTAGCATTTTCACTTTAAACCCTTTTTGTCTTTTGGTGTATGCATGCATGAATGCACATGTTTACATTGATTCACATATGGATGTGCATGCACACATACATGCATACTCATTTGTATCATTGTTGTTGATACATTAGATGGTGGCAATATAAGACTCACATGCTAGTGAATATGTTGATATTTAATTTTGAGATAAATGGAAATGGATAATTACTCAAGGTTGATTATTTTATTCCTACACTAAACTTCTTTTTAACAATGAGTTATTATTCTATGGCCATTAGTGCTCCAAATGAAATATCTAGATATTTATTAACTAGGGTTAAGAATGAGAAGAAGAAAATATATATATTTTCTTTCCTCATTTTTATCCTAACACTTATCATTATCTTGAGCTCTTTCATTTGCCATCTTCTTCTTCCTCACTCTCTTGCTCTCTAGGTTTTGATAGTGAACAAAATAGTGATCAAGTTAGGGTTTTTAAGTGAGAAAACAAACCACATCATCATTCTATATTACTCTTGCCCATTAGTTTAGAGTGTTGGCTTCAACTTCTTCTCTTGATCAAGTAGAGCTTCAAGCTTGGACAAAGAGGACTCCAGAGGGATCGTCGTGGACTTGGAGGATCTCAAGAAAGCTTCTTTCAACTCTCAAGTAGCCAAGAAGTCTAGCGAAGGGAGCTACAAAGGTTGTATTCTCTAAACCTAGTACTTTACTACTTATGGATTGTGATAGTTTTTATGTTACCCTAGCTTTTCTAGTTTGGTCCTTAGGATAGTTTCTTTAGCACCCTATAAATTTTTTGATATGGCATGTGTGATGCTACCAAACCCTAGTAGTGGTGCTAAGGAAACCCTTCACAAACGGCCAGATGCCGCCGTCAGTAATGTGCCATTGAGAGTGGTCATGTTGATTGGCCAGACGGTGATCAGAGGAATTACAGAGTAGAACTGTTCCATTAGTACACCTGACCGGGTTGACAAGCAGAAGGATTGCGAGATTGGTAATCCAGAGAGGAACAAGGAACCCAGAGACCGGAGATGCCAGACCGTGAGCAGGAGGCAAGTAGATGATCTTGCTCTTCCAGTTTCGGCGTACCGGCATATTTTTCGACATTGTTGGAGGTGTACATCAATGTCAGTTATTGCGATTTGCGTTTTTTGATCTGAGTCTCACACTTTTATCTCTTGGACTTGAGTTTCGATGATTGGATTTCGTGATTTATGTTTTTGTGCGCCATGGCTGCACCTACTGGAGATTTATATTGTGCACCGTTATTGCACTTGATTTATGTTTTATACACCGCTATATTGGTTTATGATTTGTGCATATCTATTTGCACTTGGTATCGATTTGTGCCTTCGTTGCACATATTTATGGTTTCGTGGATTCGATACTGTCGATTTGAATTCGTGCATGTTATATACACTTGCCTTTACTTATGCACTCGGTATAGCTTATATGCGCTTGCAGTGCATTGATTCATGTTTTGTGCACACAGTTGCACACATTTATGATCTTATACACCATAGCATGCTCGGTGTTGTTTTTGTGATCATTTGAGATATTGATGAGTTTTCGTGCATTGGTCGCACCAGATTTGTATTTCGTGCATTGGTCGCACCAGATTTGTATTTCGTGCATTTGTTGCACCAGATTATGTTTTCGTGCGTGTCTACACTTGATGTTCATTATCGTGCATACTACTACACTGTATGTTTTATACGGACCAGACGCACTTGATTTGGATTTTCGCGCATGGTGGGCGCATGATATGAGATTTTGTGCACACCAGGATGCACTCGATAGAGATTTTTTATTCGTGCATGATTGGATGCACTTGATTTGGGATTTTTATTCGTGTATGGTTGGATGCACTTGATCGGGATTTTCTTTCGTGCATGTTAGTTGCACTGGGTTGAGATTGTCGTGCACATCCGTTGCACTGGACAGATGTTTTCATGTACTATAAATGCATTTGATATTGTTGTCGTGCACATCCGTTGCACTAGACAGATGCTTTCGTGCACACCTGTTGCACTTAGTTTTGCTTTTGGGTATATTGTGGCACTTTTATTGGATTTGATTTCAGTGCGCACCAGATGCATGTGATGTTGGATACTCCTTTGAGGCTGATTTTATTTATTGATATTGCGTTTTGATGATGGATACTATATTATATAGTAGCCGAGCAGGGCTGGTCTGAGGACAGTGCCTGAGTACTTTTGCATGCATTAAAAGTTACCAAATGGTTTTAAAAAAAAAGGAGCTATAGTCTCACTATTTCGTACGTGTCCGCGAGTGATACGAAATTTTTATAAGGAAAACCTTTTGGGATATTTCAAAAGGCGGGACATATAATTGAGCAAAAACATATATAAGTATATATTTACTACTTTACAAATGATCGCCCGCCACTTGTGCTGTGAGCTACGCATAGCACGGAGATTTGGGATAGATTTTGCATGTGTTTTATTCAGTTTTTTTAAACGGTTTTACAAAGATGCGCTATATATATATATATTATGATTTTGGCTATAGTGCATTTGGATTTCAGTGGTGGAATTCGAGATTCGTATTTCCATTTTTAACTCTGATGAATGCGTGATACTTGACGGAGTTTGATTTTGAGTTTCGCACTCGTTTTCAGGCGGACATGATGTTATGTGGTATTTCAGTATCTTCCGTGATTTCGGAACCCCGTTGATTTGAGCTGATTATTGAAATGTTTTTGTATTTGGGGAGCTAAATTTTATATTCGGGGACCGAATTTATTTCAGGGGGAAGACTGTAACATTTCAGAAATATAAGATATTATTTTTGGAAATTTAATTTTAAAATAATATATTTCGCTAAAACTATTCGATTTGCGAATAGAGATTTTTCGTAAAATGGTATAAGTATATACCAATATTTGGAAATTTATTGGAGATTAAAATGATTTATTTATTTTAATGATATTTATCGGATTTTTTGCCAAATCCGTATTTTTACATTTTTGTTCATGACTTGTGCATATGGTTATTTTGTGTTTATGACTTGTGCATGTTAAGAGGGTGTGTGTGACTTGTGAGAATTAAAAGAGAAAAGAATAGAAAGGAAAACAAAAGACAAAAGAAAAGCAAAGAAAGAAAAGAATTGAGTTTGAATGGAATAGTTTTAGATGCCATGAGCATAAATGAGATAAAACAAAATGAGAAAGAGATATTTCTGAGAGAGTGAGTGCAGGGGGATATTTTGTGAGAGAGAGTGAGCTTAAGAGAGAGATGGCTGCCCTCCTCCTTTTTCCATGGATTTCTTCATTTCCATTCCTTCATTCCTTCACTACTCTATGCATCACCTCCAATCCATTCTCAAAACCTTATGCAACCTTCACATAAAACTGTAAGTGCACGGAGGCGTCCTGGCCGTCAATCCGACGCCAAAAATGCGGAAGCGAAAAACTTTAATTTTGCAAACTAGCGAACCGGCACCACCGCGCACTAAAACCCGGATCGGGCCATTAACTAGTTCTAGCTAACTACAAGATGGGGAGGAGAGATATACCGACTGATCTAAGTCCTCCGGTCTTCTCGTCGTCATCCCGATCTCCCGTAGAAACTCCGGTCGTCGCCTCCTTGCCGGAAGGGCACCACATCGTCTGCATCTTTTACGGGCTCCCACCTCAATACCGAGGCAACTCGGGCACGAAGTTGGCGAGCCGACGTGCCCAAGATTTGCTGTAGAATCTATTATGGAACTCATGTCTCATTTGGGGTTATGGAGTTGCCATTGGTGGAGGAATGATACAATCTCATGGAGATGGAACTTGTGGGATTTTTCCAAGAGCAAAAGAGCAAAAATCCCACACTAAAATTTTTGGACAGCCCCTAGCCTTTCTTGGCCGGCCATGGCATGGTGGATAGGAGAGAATGGAGTGTGTATCAAAAATATGAGAGAGGCCACACCCTCATGCAAGAGAGAGAGAGAGGAATGGTTATCATGCAAAGAAATGATAGCTAGGAAAGTCCAACACTCAAACAACAATCATCACTTCCAAAAGTCATGCCATCATCAACAACCATGATGACAATCAAAGGCCAACACTCCACCACAACCATCATGAAAACATAAGTCAAGCCATCATGGGAAGAAGAAGTCAAATGGTGGAGGAATTATCATGATACAAGAATATGCAAAGACCCCCTCCACAAAAGCTTATTTGCACAAATGCAAATAAGCCCTCCTCCACCAATCTTCGGCCAATGAACGATACAAAGGAAATCGGCCGAAACGGAAAGTAAACTGGCAACTCCAGAAAACTGGTCCTGTAATAAATTACAGGAAAACCCCGATACTGTGTATACACACCCGCATTTGTATTCCGACCGAAATACAAATGCAATGAGACAAAATCTACACTGTACTATACTAGGATCCGGCTTAAATCAAAGCCGACGAGTATTATCCGTTCGATTCTGATCCGTGCAATACCGCACGTATCTGATCGAACCCTGCCATATATCCATACGGCCTGTAGTACAAACTGTCCGATCCTGATCCGTGCAATACCGCACGTATCTGATCGGAGCTTGCCATATCTCCATACGGCCTCTACAGCTTTTCGCCCGAAAGCTGAGTAACTGAATGTGGGGGACTCTAAAGACTCGTCAACAACTTGGTTGTGGATTTAACCACTAGCACGTCAGAGGTATAAGCCAATACGTAACGGGCTACCAGGTATTGACTAAAAGGGACGTCTGTGAGCGAACTCAGCCTGACAACCCTACTGAGCCTGTCAGTGACAATATCCGTACAGTCCGGTCCGTTCGTCTATGAGCATCGCATGGCGGGCCTAAGGGGTTGGTAAGAGTCAGACCCCTAAAAGCGGTACAAGTCGTGTCGGATGTAGCCAAGAACACCCTGAGATACTACTGGAATACCTACCAGTAAATCTCCTGCCTCGGCCGAGGGCTTCGTGTAATGGCTCTCCTAGACACAGCGCGACCTCACCCCCAATACCGGGAGAGACGAACCCCTGAAGATACGCTCGCTGCCTCCATGTAGCTCGGGACTGTACCCAACTAAAACCTGTTTGCACGTCTCCTTTGAGCATGGTAGGGTAGTAATCAAAGTACAGTGGGAACTCACACGAGACAAATGACGATCCTCAGGTCGATGAACTAACCTGTACACATGTCACCTGGGAACTGCTATCTGACGTCTGGTATAGGACCAACTAGCATGTTCCTGGCGAGTCCTGTCCGGTGTACTCATATCCCAATGAGCACCTGTATACATCTTAGATGATCCAACTGACACCAATGGCTTGTGAGACCGGCCACCGCCCCTCGTCGGGGTCTCGACTGTATACACTAGTCTACTCTGGAGTATCGATGCCCTGTCTCGAAACTCTCACGACTAGGGACCATTTAAGGATGTGCTTATAGACCCCCGGCTCCCACTTATATGATCGCCCTCATACTGCTGGTGGTCAAGCAAGAATCCTAGGGGCTCTACCAACGTGTAATAGCGACCTGTCAGGTCACCTAAGCAGTACACGATGATAAAGATAAACCAGATTGCATACTATCATCTCGAGTAAGACTGTCCTACTAGGACAGGTCCTCCCTCAATCATTGTAATCACGTGCCTGTGATCCAATAATTGACTCTGAGGGCACTATCTCCAACAATCTCCCACTTGCACTCAAGGCTAATTATTGCGATGTCGCATACTCACATCCTGTGTGATACCGAACACCCAACTCCTCTACTTGTCAGTCTCACAAAGCTCGTTTCCGAAACTGTCGCGTTCGAGGAATAGCCTCAGTGAGTGGATCCGCTTTGATGTTTCTTTCTATGTCTCTCAATATCTCAAGTTTGCGGAGAAAGCCATCTCCCGAAATGAGCAATACCTGTCTTAGAATGTCTGGATGTCTGATGGGACCTAGCTCATAAATGAACTCCAAATCCAAACTTCTTAGACTGTATCGTCAACAGAACTTAATCAGTATCCTGCGCCATGCCTCCCTCAGTATTGCCTTGGACCACCTGTCCAAAATACTGCCCCTTGTCAGAAGGAAAACTATAACTCTGACAACCTCCTTGTCGTCCAGGTCACCTTGGAAGCCTGGAATGATAACTGTCTCCCGAATGAGGCTGTCGTTATCATTTCCCTAGAACATCCACTTATGTTCTAAAACTGCTTCCGACTGTTTCTCCAGGATTGGATTAATGTCAACTTATTGCATCTAGTGCAAGAACAACATCTGGTGTGGTACTTGACATCTCATGATTGACTCAATTGCCTAAGCAAGTGATCTGCCAATCATGCACATCCCTCTCCTTTTTAGTCTGTAAGACACCTTTAGAGAGGGTGACTCCATTACCTGCAGGTACACTACCGTGCCAGGAGTCGTCCATTCTAAATACTCTTAGAATGCTGTCTGAGTACCCTGATTAGGAAACTACCCAAATCTAGATCTAAAGCCATAGATCTAGTAACCAGTATGTCTGATATAATGTCCAAGTCTCATGTGGAGAAACCACTATGTGGCGACCAAAGTATAACCGATCGTAGTATAGGAATATCACTTCCTACTCTGTGTATGTCATCCAAATACCAGGACATCACACCCTACTACCTTCTTAACAGATCCATCCCCTATTCTGATGAAGTCAAACCTATGACTGTCACATCAGAAATTGATGATCTATCTCCGCTATATCAGCTTTAGTCTATAAATAGACATAAGCTACCTGTCCACCAATGCTTCCGCTGCTCCCACTGACTACGACAACCCTCTGGCAGAGTCATATAGACGTACACTTCTAAAGCTAGTTTAGAACGACGCTATACTCATCCTCTCGCCGGGTCTCGCAACCTGGAACAACAGCAATGGCAAGTGTGGGTACACAAGAACTTCCCTATCACCGTCCTTGAGGCTACCGGAGTACCTCTCGGGTGCCTGAAGTTACCCACCTCATCTGCGGAGTGGCCAATGGAATGTCAATCCAGATTGAATCTTTAGGTTCCTTATCAAATCTTCAGTAATCGTTTGCGGCTCTGGAATCACTTCCAGTTCTACCATACTCCCACTACTGTTTTTCTGAAAAAATCCATTTTTAATTTAAAACCGTGGCGAGTCAAGAACAATATCACTATTGATCTTTCTTATGGTAGAAAGTCAACCCTCGTCATAGCCTGGGTCAACCCACAAACAGCCATTACAGAAACGTGCCTTGAGTTGTCCAGTGTCTGGTTTTAATCATAAGCCGGACAACTCCCCGTACCTTAACATCGTTAAGATATGAACTGTTCTATATCCACCATAGAACCAGAGGCACTGATTTAATTGAACCAGATTCAAATCATGCAGCTGTCTCCAGTGCATGTCAACTAAATGGAAGGAGGCCGATCAGCGTTACTCAACTTAGGAATGCTTCCAATTATGAGTAACCTGAAAGAGAAGCAAGATCTCTTAATCTCTACTATCAACTGAATACCATTGACAAGTATCTACATCTTCGATCACCTTGAAGAATCCCGATACTTGCAATACCTGGTTCTCTACTTTATTCAAATACCAATAACTTCTCAAAATTCGGACCCTGTGTTTCCACGAAACACCTGTCTAAAAACTAGAGAAGTCATAAGTAAACCGAATATAGTACGAGGACCAACCCCTCTGTCCTGATGGACCCTGGACAACATACAATACTCTGTATAAGTCCCTTGAGTCAGATAACTCATTCACTGTGTGTCGTAGGTTGAAAACTGTACTATGGTTATGAAGAATTACACCGCTGTTTAATACTCCTTACCTAACCATCCACTGATATAGGTAAATGTCATAGACATAATTTCAAAAGGTATATCTCACTCTATGAAAATAGACGTACAGATATATCAATTTGAAATTGGTGCACAACAGCGGATATTCAAAACCAAATATTTGCCGACGGGCAAACAGCCCAGGTGATTTCCTCAAATACAACGAATCCCGATATAATGAGGATGATCACCTAATTCCCACTAACCTACTCCCACTCATCATCTGTAAAACCATACAGATGTGAGAATCATACCTGGTAATTACATACCCTGGAGTAAGTGTCTAACTGGGAAATCAGTTTTCCTTTAACAGTACACAGTGAAACTGAAACATAAAAATATTTCGACGGGGTATCCCGGTATTCCTAGTAATGCCTCTTCCAGATTCTCGACTGTAACCGTATAATTCTTTGCCACCTCTCCAAATCCCTTTATATGTCTTTAGTCATTACCTTCTGCACACCCCTTTAGGCCAAATGGTTTTCTTCCTTCCCTACCGTTCGGCACCAGCCTATGGTTTGGAACAAGACTATCCAATAAGCATAATGGGTGTACTGTCCTAATCCTAGGAACACTCGCAATGCGAGAGAAGGTGAAGATAAAAGACACCTAAATAAACCTTATTCCTATTTCTCCTGAACCAGAATCCATCCCCGAACTGGAACAAGTTCCTTTCGAGTTCGTATATAACTATACGTTGGAGTATCCAATAAACTGTGGATCTTCGTAGTGATACGGAGTGTCCTGGAGAAATACAAAGGTGAAGTGGGAGTGGTAATGAAATACTTGGTTTGGTCGTGAATAGCAGTCGCAATTTACTTTTCCTTCTTGCTAATCCCTTGTTATGTCTTTACTTAATACCTTCTGTACACCATCGTTAGGCTAATTGGTTTTCTTCATTCCCTACCGGTCGGCACCTGCCTATGGTTTGGAAGAAGACTATCCAATTTGCGTAATAGGTGTACTATCTCCTAAACCAAGGAGTACTCGCAACCTGAGAGAAGGTAAAATGAAAAGACAACTGAATAGTCCTATCCGTTTTCTCCAGAACCTTAAACCATCCTCGAATAAATCTTTTCGAGTTCGTATCTAACCATACGATGGTTTTGTCCAATGAAAGTGGACGTTCGTAGTAATACGGGGTGTCCTGGAGAAAAAGGTAAAAGTAGGAGTGGCAATGAGGTCTGCAACTCTGACAATCCAAAAGCCAGTGTTTTAGAAGGTTCGGTCAACTTGGTCTCTGAGTCATAGTCTTAGGGTCGGGTCAATGGTCACTGCCGAAGAGAGAGAGAAAAGAAACACTCAGCGTGCACTCTAACCTAGATCAGAATAGTTACCAATTTATCTAATCTGGAAACCTCCCACTGTACCGTCAAATTCTCCTCCAAACCTGAAAGAAGAATTAGTCGGGGTCACCCGAGGAGTAAACTAACTCATCAGTGGGAATCGGGATCCAACTATCACCTCATGATAACATGACGGAATCCGCTCACGCTATCACACTCCAGAAGGTATGCGCATATCTGGCAAGTTTCAGTTCTTTTGAAACTCCCGATGTGATTTCTGCCCCATGCTCTTATGACCTTGACTTTGGCCAACATGTCATAAGTCACATGTCAAGTTCTACCCGTCATTCTCCAGGTTAATTTGAATCCACCCGTACCTACCCTTGACTTTGGCCAAAATGGCAGTACGACTGTCCCAAACCAACGCATCTATCTATGCTGCATATGAATACCCCAATAGCTACCAAACACTGTGCCATGACTTAGGCCAACATACACAGCTTGAATACTATTGACCACCCATATCAAACGACGGAGGGCTACGAATGGTTTCTGGCGAAAACCTTTAACGTAATGAACTTAATATCGTTGAAGGAACGGATAGCTTTTTGAAAATATAGTGACGAAAACCTTTGCTAAAGAGGTCACTCCCGGTGAAGGGATCTCGGCTCTTTCCCCGGAGAATGAGGTGCAGGATATTCCAACTGAATACCACGGTGCAAAGCAAAAGTAATCGGCTATAGTGAAGTTAATGCCCTGACGCAAACTTCTGTCTAAGGGGTCACTCCCGGTGAAGGGATCTCGGCCCTTGCCTCGTCGACTGAGGAGCAGGATATTCCAACTGAATACCACGATGCAAAACAAAAGTGAACGTCCTTGCAATAACAGCTTTTTGAAAAGTGTTCCAACAACATCAGATCAGGTTTGTTTTTAACTTGCATTGATCCGAATCAACGCAGTCCCATCAATTGATCACACTACAAAGAACGAAAATAATATGACGTACGTATATGCCATCCGCATTCGCCACTGGGTCCCGTTATTACCCATTAGGTTAGCTAACAAACGACAGAGCGGGGACTGGACTAGTGCGGATGCAAAACATATACAACATCTACTAATATATATACCAATATATTATATTTCGCTCAAGGCGTGATAAAATGCAACATCACAGAAATGTACAGCATCACAGAAACAATACAGATATCTGGGATCCCCGGGTTTCACAGAGCCGCTGAAACCCGACGTTCCCCTGGTCGTGTGGATAGCCTGCGCAATGAAATCCTAGACCCCTACGGGCGCGGCAAGTAACCCGCCAAAACCTGAAGCGAGGCAGCCCCCTTCAGCTCCGTGAATGGACCACCCAGCACTTCACGAAATCCGGTAACTTGGGCACCCCTCCTGGGTCAACCTGTACCCCCTACGAGTGCGGCGAATAGCCCGCCAATCCTAGAGTGAAGCCCCTTCCGTCTCAATGCCATGAGATGCGGGCTTTTTGCCTTCTAGAACCCGGCCATCCGTGCACCCCTCCGCGGGGCAGTCCTAGTACAGAAAGTAAAATATACATACAACGGGTACATCGACCGCAACCTGGTCGTGCCCCAAAATAATAATACAAACAGGCAGTGACGGCAGTCCACATGTCGGACGCTCGTCCCGCAATATCAAATGTACATAATACAACCAAAACTGTACTAGCATTGCATCCAGGCTATCCCCACGACCGATCCGCAACATCACAGCAAATACACAGAACAACAACGTGAAAGTCACGTTCGCAAATCCGTCTAACCGGGCTATAGCAGTTAGACAGGATTTACCGATCGAGTGACAGTCACGGTCGCAGATATAATGTAAATACTGTGAAATAATGTGTTTAAAATATCCGATCGATCAAATTTTAACAAGTGGGCCCCCAAGTACTACTGTAGCACATCAAGTAATTCTGGGCCCAAAATTAATATTCCAAAAACCCTACAATCATCCCAGAGAGCAACTGCAGAAATTTGATGCAGTGATCTCAACAGAGTGCAGCGGAACCGCGGCCCAAAGGGGTGTTTGGCCGCGGTTCCGCGCTCCCACTGTGGAGTCACTGTATCGAATTTCTACAGTGTTCTTATAATTTCTAGTACATCACTTTTCTGCAACCTGAAAAATTTTTCGAGCAAGAAAAAATTCAACAGAAAACTGATGTGAAGAAAACACGGATTTTGGAATTTTTGGTCGATCGGAAATGTAAACACATTAAACAAAGCTAGACCATGTTAATGGCGAGGCTCTGATACCACTGTAAGTGCACGGCGGTGCCCCGGCCGTCAATCCGACGCCAAAAATGCGGAAGCGAAAAACTTTAATTTTGCAAACTAGCGAACCGGCACCACCGCGCACTAAAACCCGGATCGGGCCATTAACTAGTTCTAGCTAACTACAAGATGGGGAGGAGAGATATACCGACTGATCCAAGTCCTCCGGTCTTCTCGTCGTCATCCCGATCTCCCGTAGAAACTCCGGTCGTCGCCTCCTTGCCGGAAGGGCACCACATCGTCTGCATCTTTTACGGGCTCCCACCTCAATACCGAGGCAACTCGGGCACGAAGTTGGCGAGCCGACGTGCCCAAGATTTGCTGTAGAATCTATTATGGAACTCATGTCTCATTTGGGGTTATGGAGTTGCCATTGGTGGAGGAATGATACAATCTCATGGAGATGGAACTTGTGGGATTTTTCCAAGAGCAAAAGAGCAAAAATCCCACACTAAAATTTTTGGACAGCCCCTAGCCTTTCTTGGCCGGCCATGGCATGGTGGATAGGAGAGAATGGAGTGTGTATCAAAAATATGAGAGAGGCCACACCCTCATGCAAGAGAGAGAGAGAGGAATGGTTATCATGCAAAGAAATGATAGCTAGGAAAGTCCAACACTCAAACAACAATCATCACTTCCAAAAGTCATGCCATCATCAACAACCATGATGACAATCAAAGGCCAACACTCCACCACAACCATCATGAAAACATAAGTCAAGCCATCATGGGAAGAAGAAGTCAAATGGTGGAGGAATTATCATGATACAAGAATATGCAAAGACCCCCTCCACAAAAGCTTATTTGCACAAATGCAAATAAGCCCTCCTCCACCAATCTTCGGCCAATGAACGATACAAAGGAAATCGGCCGAAACGGAAAGTAAACTGGCAACTCCAGAAAACTGGTCCCGTAATAAATTACGGGAAAACCCCGATACCGTCTATACACACCCGCATTTGTATTCCGACCGAAATACAAATGCAATGAGACAAAATCTACACTGTACTATACTATGATCCGGCTTAAACCAAAGCCGACTAGTATTATCCGTTCGATTCTGATCCGTGCAATACCGCACGTATCTGATCGAACCCTGCCATATATCCATACGGCCTGTAGTACAAACTGTCTGATCCTGATCCGTGCAATACCGCACGTATCTGATCGGACCTTGCCATATCTCCATACGGCCTCTACAGCTTTTCGCCCGAAAGCTGAGTAACTGAATGTTGGGGACTCTAAAGACTCGTCAACACCTTGGTTGTGGATTTAACCACTAGCACGTCAGAGGTATAAGCCAATACGTAACGGGCTACCAGGTATTGACTAAAAGGGACGTCTGTGAGCGAACTCAGCCTGACAACCCTACTGAGCCTGTCAGTGACAATATCCGTACAGTCCGGTCCGTTCGTCTATGAGCATCGCATGGCGGGCCTAGGGGGTTGGTAAAAGTCAGACCCCCAAAAGCGGTACAAGTCGTGTCGGAGTGTAGCCAAGAACACCCTGAGATACTACTGGAATACCTACCAGTAAGTCTCCTGCCTCGGCCGAGAGCTTCGTGTAATGGCTCTCCTAGACACAGCGCGACCTCACCCCCAATACCGGGAGAGACGAACCCCTGAAGATACGCTCACTGCCTCCATGTGGCTCGGGACTGTACCCAACTAAAACCTGTTTGCACGTCTCCTTTGAGCGTGGTAGGGTAGTAATCAAAGTACAGTGGGAACTCACACGAGACAAATGACAATCCTCAGGTCGATGAACTAACCTGTACACATGTCACCTGGGAACTGCTATCTGACGTCTGGTATAGGACCAACTAGCATGTTCCCGGCGAGTCCTGTCCGGTGTACTCATATCCCAATGAGCACCTGTATACATCTTAGGTGATCCAACTGACACCAATGTCTTGTGTGACCGGCCACCGCCCCTCGTCGGGGTCTCGACTGTATACACTAGTCTACTCTGGAGTATCGATGCCCTGTCTCGAAACTCTCACGATTAGGGACCATTTAAGGATGTGCTTATAGACCCCCAGCTCCCACTTATATGATCGCCCTCATACTGCTGGTGGTCAAGCAAGAATCCTAGGGGCTCTACCAACGTGTAATAGCGACCTGTCAGGTCACCTAAGCAGTACACGATGATAAAGATAAACCAGATAGCATACTATCATCTCGAGTAAGACTGTCCTACTGGGACAGGTCCTCCCTCAATCATTGTAATCACGTGCCTGTGATCCAATAATTGACTCTGAGGGCACTATCTCCAACAAAAACATGCACAACATTATTCTAAACCTTTAGAACCATTCAAGTTTGGATTTTGAAGACTTGGAGCGACTCTAGAATTTTCCTAGGTGGCCAAACAAGCTAATCACTTCATTTTTAGATTAGTATTCATATTATATCGTATTTTCGTTAAGAATTTGAGTTAATTAGGATATGTGGTATTAGGAAATTCTAAGTTGCTCTTAGTTGGTCAATTGAGGTGTAGAGAGTGTTTACAAGACCTTAGAGAGTGTTCTATTGAGCTGAAATTGAGTTTAGAACCCAAAATACGAAGTTAGAATTGTACCGTGTCGGTTTTGTGAAACCTTATGGCTTACAGGGTATCTGGAGCTATCTGGGGATTTTTTAAGAAAATCAAACAAGTCCATTGACCTAAATAGACCACTAGAAGACCACCACTAAAATACAAACACGCTTCACCATACTACGGCCGGCGAGGCCGGATTTCCTCTCGATGTTGCCGGACCTCATTTCCCCTACGGTTATGAGATTTTTCCTGTAGCTCCCTTACCCTGTAACCTATCCCCTATACTTGTTTGGTTAGTTCCCATTTACCTGAGCCAAAATCTGGGGAGCTGTTTGAGAGTGTTTGGCTATGTTTCCGATATGTGAATTCTTGGTTTTTATATTCAGAATGCGTGGTTTTTATATTTGGATTTGATTCTGTCGTTGGATGTTTGTACGTCAACGACGAGGGTTATTTGGTTGTCTTTGCATGCGTAGGCTATATGTTCTAACCTATAGGCAATCCATGTGCCGTATCGGTTTTCGGATATTGATTGTGTTTACATTTCGATTGTGTATTGATTGTAGGTACCTTCGCGTGGACTTCCAAGACGACGAAGCGCATCGACTTTGGCTAAGCGGGGAATTTAGCAAGTGAGTAGATTTATATTTACGGGGGAAGTTGGGTGGATGGCGTATAGCACCCCCGCAACCATTAATATGGAAGATTGTGATATAAACTCTAATATGATTAAGGATATGCTACGAGCTAAGATAACCTTATTATAGGATTTAGCAAGATATGATATGATTAAAGTTGACACTAATAATTATATATTGGCTTGAGAATATAAAATGAGAAGTGAATCATGATAGGTACGAATTGAAAGATGATAAGTATAGGTTGATAATGATAGGATATGAGTTCGAGATCGATAAACACGACATGAGATTGAGATAGAGGTGTTATGAAATTAATAAGATATGACATTTGTACGAATGTGAATTTAGTAATATGCCGTATGAGACTTTAGATCCATACCCTCATTATTGTATAGGTCGATAGATTCCCTATTCTGTTTGATAACCCCGTACAATGGATTTGTTAGTTATGTATATGCCCTAGAGGCCATTATTTTACATATGATATATATTATAGTGGATGCTTGGATATATAGAGAGAGAACTTTCTTGCTCGACATGATAGTATGCCATCCGGTTGCTCTTTGTCTTAATATGTAGATTAGTATTGTGATACTGTCTTGCTCTCACATGTTCATAAAACCCTTAGGATGTGTGCTTGAATACTAGGACTATGATGGAGATCAAACTAGTGGGGCCAGGGTAGTCCACAAGTACATCTTATAATTGTTCCTAGTCGAGGGTGTATCGAGACAGGGTATCGATACTCCACAGTAGACTAGCGTATACGCCTCTTGACCCATAAGATGGCCTATGGATGATCCCACATCCATTGGTGTTTGACATCAAAGATGGTATACGGGTGCTCAGTGGAGACCGGGTACACTGAACGGACTCACCGAGAACTCCTAGCTGGTATTATACTTATCGTCAGATAGCAGTTCTCTGGTGACACTGGTACGGGTTAGTCTGTAGACCCGAGATCGCCATAGAGTCTTGTGTGATTCCCACCGTGCTTTGATTTGCACCTTACCACGTGTTGGGTTGCCTACGACGGCAGCAAGGTTTTTGGAGGTATCGTCCATGCCAAATTAAAAATTTGCCGTTTTAGCTAACCCTACCTTGAATCGTAAACTAGAAATATACGGAAAGTAATATGCAAACACTTTTCAATAAGTAAAGAGAACGAGGAATACAACCTTTGTAGACCGGTCCGTCACTTCAATAACTCCGTGTAGTATTCCCCTTCGCTACGATCTTAAAATCTAGACTCTAGAGAAGCTCCCGTGAAGAAACGAACATGCTTGCTTCGATGACTTCGAGGCCGAAGATGATCTACGTCGAGGAAACACTAACCCAAGCTATTTCTTCACTAGGTCAAGAACTTTGTGAAGAGAACACCCTATACTAAATGGCAAGTAGTAGAGGATGATGAAGTAGGAAGTGGGCTCACTTTAGAATTGATTTTCTCACACTTTTTCTCTTAACTCCATTAGAGCTAGAAAGCTTTTGAGGAGGAGGAAGAAGAAGAAGATGAACTCAAGTCAATAATTCATCCAAAATGAATTATGTAACCATGGGTGAGTTAAGTCATCATTCTTAACTCATGTAGAGAATTAACCAAGCTATAAGGATAAGGGTTGGGTTAAGTAATATCTTAAAGAATGACAAAAGAGTTGACTTTGTCAATGTTTCTACAAGCTTCATCACGCTTGACAACATTGACCAAGTCTTACTCTTTTGTTAAATCTTAAGAAATAAATAAAACCTAACTTAACCCTAAGATGATATAAGTATCATACACCCATCTTGTATGTATCATCAAGCATGACACAATCATATGTACATAAATATATATCACATATACACTTATGCACAATTTAGTAAGAAAAGAATCATAAGTGAGCTAATACTAGTTAATGTAATGTAATATATCAAATATATAATTATACATTAAATTATTAAATCAACTCTTGATTTAATAATCCAGTTATATCATATACAACCGACTAATATTAAATGAATCAACTTATCGAATCAACACTTGATCCGATAACACGGCTATATCATATATAACCGACCGATATCTCATATCGCGAGAATAGAATACGGTATCTCATATCGTATCAATCTCAGTCCCGCACATATCACATATGTGCTCCTACTCCATTTCGCTTGAGCTAGGAAACCCCTGTGTAGGACTCTAAAGACTCGTCAATACGCCGGCAGTAGGTGATGATCATATCAAACACCCATAAGCCGCAAGCGGTCTGCTAAACGTAACGGCCATCCGGGTATTGAGCGATCAGAATATCAACAAGCAAGCCTGCTCACACTCCTGTGAATCCAATCAGTAACACTACCGTAAAGTCCGGTCTCTTCGTCTGATATGTCACATATCTCGTCTAGGGGTGGTAAACGTCAGACCCCGGTAACTCGATAAGTCGTGTCGATATGAGGCTCATAACAGGTCGAGAAACTACTGATAACACTTACCAGTATATCTCTGAAGCAGCCATAGACAAGGACTCCCTGTTATAGCCAATCGAGCACAGCGCAATATAAACTCCCAATACCGGGAGAGACGAAACCCCTCCTATCGCTTATTGCCTCCATGTAACTCGGGACTGTACCCAAAAGCCACCGTTTTGCACATTCTCTTGAACGTGGTAAGGTGGAAATCAAAGCACAGTAGGAATCACACAAGACTCTATGACGATCTCGGGTCTACAGACTAACCTGCAACAGTGTCACCAGAGAACTTCCATCTGACGTGAGGTATAATACCATTTGGGAGTTCTCGGCGAGTCCGTCCAGTGTACCCAGTCTCCACTGAGCACCCGTATACTATCTCTGGTGTCAAAAACTAATGTATATAGGATCATTGTCACGACCAAAATATTAGCTCGTTTCCAGCACATGAATCACGCAACGTCTAAAGGCGTAACGGAATTCAAGTAAGCTGAAACCCAGAAATCTAAATCTTTTAAGAAAAATAAAGGAGGTGAGGTTTTGAAGTAAAGGTATAATGAAATCAAGTTTTCTTAATGCAAAGAAAAGGAACATGAATGATGCAAGTGAAATCTAGTAATTGAAAACATGTTTTGTCTTTTAAAAATTTTGGCAGCACCTCCTTTGTATATTTTGATCCAAAACAACAAATACATAATAAGGATAATGGCATCCCCAAGCGGGAGCTAGCTCTTCGCCAAACGGTGGATGACAACCATGCAAGATAATGAAAATAAGTATACGACGCCCAACGGCGAAGTTCACCACAAAGAATAAAAGAAAAGCAAGACATATAAATCACAAGTAGCGGAAAACCCCTCGCTCTAAGTCTCGCAACCACAAGCCTCACTAAGTCTCATCACTTATACAATTTACAACTTTTGATTGATGGAGTTAACTAGATACAATATGAAATATAGATACAAGACTGGGAATGATACCAATATCCCACCTACCAATGCAAAACACCCGAATGCAACTGTGTGCCAGCGAAGCCGCTACTTATCCAAGCGGTCAACCTGAAAGAACTGTAGCACAACGGGGGTGAATTTTCAACTCGTGAGTAGAAAAATGTTAATAGATAGAAATCGAATAAACAACGACTCCTAGGTTAACTATATCATAAAGGTAATACTATGATATCTAAGGTGACTGGATCTGTATATGTACCAACAAGGTAGTCAATACCTATGTGTATCTGGATAACATCCAACAGTAATAATCATTGCATATATATGGGTCTCGTCCAGCCATAATCAAGATATGTATGCATGTGGATCTCGTCACCCAAAATCAATGCCTGCATGTACGTAAATATCATAAAGGGGTGTGCATGAAAGTATGAGGATAAATATCAACGGTGTCCCTCCCGACACATCAAAATCATGGAACATGAGTGCCTAGCATCGACACTCGAAAACATCATGAAAACCAGCATTGGCACGTAAATCCTTATATATCGGGCTCCGTCAGTCCAGATCGGCCCATCTCATCTCTCGACCCCGGTCGGTATCCTCCGGATATCCGCCGAGCCTAAATACTATCACCGGTAGGTACTTGCCACCCTGCCAGGCTCATCGTCTACTCCACGAAAAACATTTTTCGCCCCGGGGAACCATACCGGGTCCACCATGAACCCGCAAACGGATCATCCAACTCCTCGAATCGGGTTTCAAGCACACGTCTCAGAACCAAGAAAATGCATGGTGGACGCACTGAAATATCATATCAAGGGTAACCGGGTTTTTAAAACAATACATACTCTCTTTTGAAATACCCACGGTTCCTAAATCCAGAAATATCATGGAAACAACATATCTCAATGCGTAAAATCATAAAGCATGATGTATGCGACATGTGATGGAAATGTAAGCATAGCAATATATCATGCAACATCATATAAAAGTGCACAGGTGACTATAGAAGGCAGATTATGCAAAGAGTCATATCATGATGCAGCAATCCTACTATGTAGTGACATGGCAATTATCGATGATGAAGTGTGTGAGCCGGCAAATCTGTGTGCGTGTAACATACACATCATCGATAATGGTGCAAGTGTACTAGCACAGGTATAAGCAATGCAATGGAAATAATATGAATGCAGAATAAGGTAAATCATATGAATGCTGGCGGGTATACATATCTAATATGACCGAGTCAGGGAATCTATCAATCGGCATCCAGCCTCACAACATCGCGTACGGTATGATCCGTCGTACGACAGCCTCTAGCCAAAGGTAAGGATCGATCATCAAGTCAAACTCATCAAGTACGGAAAATCATCGTACGGCGGCATTAAGCTAATAGGGATCCTATCATCCTATACGACAAATGAGGGTACGACCTGAAATCACGTACGGGCTATCATCCGGGATTCACAACATTCTATATATATCTATATATGTATCCATATACCAATGTCCTAGGTCACATCCATAATAATCTCACATCAGAGGACTGACAGGGTATAAATCATCTCGATCGACTCGCATCTGTATACCAACATATCATCAGATCATCATATCTGTCTATAATCTTTTCATCGCATTTATAACTCATATCAAGTCGAGTTTTCCTAAAGATTCTATCTCTACTATAAGTATAAGTATCAAATCGAACATACACAACCGAACCATACGATCAGCTTTTTAAAGAAGCAAATCGTAGTTTTGAAAATAGGGGTTACGGTGTTTTTAAGGAAAAGATATCATTTGAAAATCCGTAACATCCCTCAAGGTATATTTTTAAAAGATACATATGACTCTTCGGATTAGAAAAAGGTATGGTTCGGATGACACATCAACATCGACTATCTAGTCTTACGGTACCCTAAATGGCAATATCGACAAACGTTGTCCTCGAATCTCGTCATCACATAATAGCCGTATTATCTCATTTCTAACTATCCTTAGTTTCTAATATAGTATCACTAACTATCCTTTACTATAACCCAAGTTTCCTAATCTAGGTTTCTTAGTCATATTCTATAATCAGTTTTCCATCAATACTTTACGGGGGTGCTATACGCCATCCACCCGACTTCCCCCATGCATATAGATCCACTCACCTGTTCTTCGCTCGCCGAAATCGATGACGCCACGCCCCGTCGCCTCGGGATACACGCGAAGGTACCTACAATAATAAACAATCACAATGCGCATTAAAATTAAGGCAGAAAACCGATATGGCGCACGGTATGCTCATAGGTTAGAACCTATGGCCTATACGTGCAAAACAATCAAACAACCCCTGTTGTCGATGCACAAACATCCGATAAGAAAATACAAATCCAATTGTCAAGAAATTGCATTTCAAAATACGGAAAACATAGCATAAAACACACCAAAATGCTCCCAGATTTTCCCCAGGCGACAATTAGCCAATTCTGCATATAGGAGGGGTCTATTTTAGTGCAAAAGCAGCCATGGACCAAATCTGGGACCCTATTTCTCTGCTCTGGCCGCAAATTGCGGCCAGAATGGATAAATCTGCGGCCTTGGGTTAGGGTATAGGGCTAGGGTTTCAGTGGTAGCTTCCTAGGTGCCTGCACGACTCCCAGTAATTGCAAAATCATTTCTAGTGCCCCCAGGTTGCTCCAGATTCCAAAATACCTTCTCAAATCATACATTTGTCCGATGTCGGGGTTTCTAAATCCGTGTTTTTAGGTTTCTAGTATCTGGTTTAGGTCATTAAACAGCATCCAAGTCTAGTTAACAGCCACAACATCACCAATTTCAAACAAACACTCAACCCTTTACTAAGGTTTCCCAAAGTTCACTAAACTTCACAATATCGGTTTAAAGTTAACATGGATGTAAAAGAAATGTGAATGCTAAGCTCATGGTTCAGAAAATACCTCATTTGGCAACTCAAGAATTTTCTTGAGTTGGCCCAAGTGTCCAAAATGTAAGCTTTCTTGGTCCAATGTGTTGCTAGTGAGCTTGTGCATCTTTTTTGTGAAATGGGGTTTATGTTTTGGAGTTGTTTTAGGTGTGATTGTAATGCTTGAAGATGGAGGAGGAAGAGGGGCTAGCAGCAGCAGCTGAAGAAAGTTGAGGGGAGAGAAGATGAGGTAAAATGGTGGAGGAATGGTTCAAAACCCTTATTGACTCTCACCCACTCTTTCTCTCTCTTCACCATACCTAATATTATATCCTAAATCCTTTTCCTTTTCTTTTCTTTTCCCCTTTCTAATAAATCATCAACCATGATTAAAAAAAATATGTAGGAAGCCATGGGAAAATATGTAACAAGTGTAGAAAAAGATACGGTGCATGTTTTGCCCAAATACGCTTAAAGCGCGATTTGCGATTTGTAATCGCGATTAGCGCTAAATTAGCATATAATTAATCATAAAAACTTAAAATTCTCATAATTCACATGAAACACCCTCTTTTAATAATTTTCAAAAATTTTCAAATTTTTCCCCAATTTATCGGTCTTTAATTATACCGCTTTATTAAAATATTCAATATTTTATTATTAAATTATAAAAATTCCCAAAAATAATATTTTATTTTTTTGTTGAAATGTTACAATCTTGCCCCCTTAAAGAAATTCAGTCCCCGAATTTAAACTTAAACCCCCAAAATCTAAAACATTTCAATAATCAGCTCAAATCAACGGGGCTCCGAAATCATGGAAAACGCGGAAATAACACAACGCGCTAAGTGCGCATGAAAAACGAGTATAAAACTCAAAATCGACTCCATCAAGCGACACGCAAATCATCGGATTTGCACGCATATCCTTGGAGTTACAATAGAGATGCAGATCTCGAAATCCACTACTGAAATCCAATATACACTAGTCAAATACTATAATACGTGTATAGTACGCATCTTTGAAAACTCCAAAATCTGAATAAAATACATGCAAAATCTTTTCTAAATCGCCGCGGGAATGCGTAACTCGCGGCATAACTGACGGACGCTCATTTTAAAATAATAGTATATGCCCATATATATATATATATATATATATATATTCTTAAATACACGTTCCGTCGTTTTCAAATATCCCAAAAGGTTTTCCTTTATAAATGTTCGTGTCGCTCACGGACACGTAGGAAATAGCGAGACTATAGCTCCTTTTGAAAAACCCTTTTTGTAAACTTTTAATGCATGTAAAGTACTCAAAAGCAAAATCATCCTCAAAAGGCGTATCCAATAAACACATGCGTCTGGTGCGCATGGAACTCAAATCCAAATACAAGTGCCACCATACGCACAAAAACCCAAAACTACGTGCAACGGGTGTGCATGAAAGCATCTGTCCACTGCAACGATGTGCACGACAACAATATGTGTTGCACCTATTTTGTACGAAATAACATCGAGTGCATCAAATGCACGAAATACAATCAATAACTCAAACGCATCAAAAGCAACACCGAGTATACCAAGGTGTATAAATCAAAATCATATGCTACTGCGTGCACAAAACACATATCAATGCACTGCAAGCACATATAAGCTATACCGAGTGCAAAAATCAAATCATCCGTGTGAAATCCATGAAATCATAAACACATGCTACGCAGGTATAAAATCGACATCAAACGCAATAAGCATGCTCAAATCGCAAATCAACACAATGGTGTATAAAATATATATCAGTTGCGATAACTGTGCGCAAAACGTAAACACTCAGTAGGTGCAGCCTTGGTGCACGAAATCAATATCAGGAAACTCAATCCTCAAAATTCAAATATAAGCGATACAAGCATGATACTCAAATCACAAACGCAAATCGCAATAAAGGACATCGAGGTACACCTCCTACGATGTCGAAAAGGTCGGTGCGCCCAAAACTGGCAGAACAAGAACATCCGCTCGCCTCCTGCTCATGACCTGGCGTCCTCTGTCTCTAGGTCCTTATCTTCTCTGTGGATTACCAATCCCGCAATCTATCGGCTCATCGGCCTTATCAGGTATGCTAACGGAAACGATTCCGCTCTAGCACTTCTCTGGTCATCTCCCAGTCATTTATCACGACCACTCATAAAGCGGCACGTTACTAGCGTCGGTCTTTAGTCCTCTGAATACACGTGACATATCTGATCCTGGGTCCAATTCTCATTGCAGCAGTGTCCTGGAAGGACTCCTGCTCAAGCTCTCTTCCGATCTCGCCTATACCGAACTGTACGGAGGCTGGTACTCTCACATAATCTTTTCTCGTTTTCTGGACATCTGCATCTTCCGCAAACATTTCCTCGGAAACTGGCCGTATCCCAACGCCTCTATAAGAATATCATGTCTCTGATCTCGACGGGGAGTAACAACAGCTTGTCAGCGTCTCGCACGAACTTCTGGTTCCACTCGTCTTTATCATCTCTCACTATGACGTCACGCCACGCTATCTGCGCACTGCAACAGCTCTCGGCCACGGTCAATCCGAAGTCTCTCGCACGGACTCGAAATCGCGTACTCTGTAGCTTCATCACTCTATAGAAGATATCTGGCCGAACACGTCCTCGGGAAATTGTCCCAACCATCGGAGGAATACTCAATACTCGTCCGTTCTCGATCAACTCACAACCCCTCTGGGTCAGGTCCTCTATCCAAAGCTGGTCAGCTTACTGGTCTCTTATCACATGATATCTGGACGATGTCAAACTTTTCGATCGAGTCATCAAAGTCCCAAAATTTCCCGAATGCTCAGCACCTGATCACAGTCTAAAAATATCTGGTACATACCACAGCACCTATGGACCAGCCGTAGAAGGGCAAACCCAAGCCTCACTGATGGCACCGCTAAACTGCCACAAACCCTAAGGTTCAAAGCGGTTCCATGGTCATCATGTCGAGTTAGGGTTTCATTCTTCTAGAGGGTCCATAGAATTACCTGCATGTTCCTCTGAACACTTTGAACTTGGGAAAAATGGGTTTCAGACACTCGTTCGAACCTTTTTGCTTGGCCTATACAACACATGAATACCCTTCGTCCACACGCTAAATAGTGCCTCAATCCTCTAGAAAAGGCGATATATCGGCGGTCATCTCTGGATCAGTTTGCTCTAGATCTGAGTAAGCCTCTCCACTCTGGAAATCTTCAACTCAACTGGGCCTGCGTCGGCGCATCAATCTGAGGAATCACCTTCGTCTCTCAAATCGGGGTAGACTAGCTATCATCTGTTGCATTTCTGCCTGGAAGCTCCGGCGATCTTAGCTCGTAAGCTCTGGAAGCGACATCCTATCATCTCAGCAACAGCTGGGTCACCTGTCGGCACGGTAGGCGACATCAAAATCTCTGAGGTAGGCTGTACATCAACAGTCATCTCGCAACTGGCAGCTCTAACAATGGCCCGATCATCCGGTGTAAAACCAAGCATTCGCCTCCACAAGAGGCCACAACACAACACTACATCGAGATGTTCCCATGTCATCAGAAAACACAATGGTCAGCCCTCGTACCAGACAAGATCGCCATAACCGCAACACTAGCAGTAGCTTAAAGGGTGACAGGAACCTCAATCGAGTATCGAAAAAAGCATATCAACGGCATGAGAGGAAACGACAGATCCAGAATGGATACATGATCACAAGAAGGAATATCATCAATGGAAGTATCATCATGGAAACAAATAGAATCGAGGATCTCGAATAGATGTATAATCATGGATACGAAGAAAATCACTGGTCTCAAAAATATGTACATCATAAGGTCTCTTAAGTGGATTATCGTATCGTAAATATGCCGCGGAACATACGTACGGTACGTCACTCAACTCAAGCTACCTACTCCATCAATCAGGGTCAGCCTATGAAACGAAAGTTCGAGTCTAATACCCGCCCTAGACTAAGTTCCGTAAGGTCAAGCCTAGGTTCCGAAATACATACCCTCCCTAGACTCCGCATAGTTAAACATAGACTCGAACAAGGTTAAACCTAGCGCTTTGATACCAACTTTGTCATGACCCGAAATATTAGCACGTGACCAGCACATGAATGACACAACGTCTAAAGGCATAACGGAATTCAAGTAAGATGAAACCTAGAAATCTAAACCCTTTAAGAAAAATAAAGGAGGTGAGGTTTTGAAGTAAAGGTATAATGAAATCAAGTTTTCTTAATGCAAAGAAAAGGAACATGAATGATGCAAGTGAAATCTAGTAATTGAAAACATGTTTCGTCTTTTAAAAATTTTGGCAGCACCTCCTTTGTATATTTTGATCCAAAATCACAAATACATAATAAGGATAATGGCATCCCCAAGCGGGAGCTAGCACTTCGCCAAACGGCGGATCACAACCACGTAAGATAATGAAAATTAGTATACGACGCCCAACGGCGAAGTTCACCACAAAGAATAAAAGAAACGCAAGACATATAAATCATAAGTAGCGGAAAACCCCTCTCTCTAAGTCTCGCAACCACAAGCCTCACTAAGTCTCATCACTTATACAATTTACAACTTTTGATTGATGAAGTTAACTAGATACAATATGAAATATAGATACAAGAGTGGGAATGATACCAATATCCCACCTACCAATGCAAAACACCCGAATGCAACTATGTGCCAGTGAAGCCGCTACTGATCCAAGCGGTCAACCTGCAAGAACTGTGGCACAACGGGGGTGAGTTGCCGACTCGTGAGTAGAAAAATATCAACAGATAGAAATTGAATAAACAACGACTCCTAGGTCAACTATATCATAAAGGTAATACTATGATATCTAAGATGACCGGGTCTGTATATGTACCAACAAGGTAGTCAATACCAATGTGCATGTGGATAACATCCAACAGTAATAATCAATGCATATATATGGGTCTCGTCCAGCCAAAATCAAGATATGTATGCATGTGGATCTCGTCCACCCAAAATCAATGTCTGCGTCCATGTAAATATCATAAAGGGGTGTGCATGAAAGTATAAGGATATATATCAACGGTGTCCCTCCCGACACATCAAAATCATGGAACATGAATGCCTAGCATCGACACTCGAAAACATCATGAAAACCGTGCCCAGCATCGGCACGTAAATCCTCATATATCGGGCTCCGTCAGTCCAGATCGGCCGATCTCATCTCTCGACTCCGGACGGTATCCTCCGGATATCCGCCGAGCCCAAATAATATCACCCGTAGGTACTCGCCACCCTGTCAGGCTCATCGTCTGCTCCACGAAAAACATTTCTCGCCCCAGAGAACCATACCGGGTCCACCATGAAACCGCAAATGGGTCATCCAAGTCCTCGAATCGGGTTTCAAGCACACGTCCCAGAACTAAGAAAACGCATGGTGGACGCACTGAAATATCATATCAAGGGTAACCGGGTTTTTAAACAATACATACTCTCTTTTGAAATACGCACGGTACCCAAATCCAGAAATATCATGGAAACAACATATCTCATTGCGTAAAATCACAATGCATGATGTATGCGACATGTGATGGAAATGCAAGCGTAGCAATATATCATGCAACATCGTATAAAAGTGCACAGGTGACTATTGAAGGCAGATTTTGCAAAGAGTCATATCATGATGCAGCAATTCTACTATGTAGTGACATGGCAATTATCGATGATGAAGTGTGTGAGCCGACAAATCTGTGTGCGTGTAACATACACATCATCGATAATGGTGCAAGTGTACTAGCACAGGTATAAGCAATGCAATGGAAATAATATGAATGCAGCATAAGATAAATCATATGCAATGCTGACGGGTATACATATCTAATATGACCGAGTCGGGGAATCTATCAATCGGCATCCAGCCTCACAACATCGCGTACGGTATGATCTGTCGTACGGCATCCTCTAGTCAAGGGTAAGGATCAATCATCAAGTCAAACTTATCACGCAAGGAAAATCATCGTACGGCGGCATTAAGCTAATAAGGATCCTATCATCATATACGACAAATGAGGGTACGGCCTGAAATCACGTACGACCTATCATCCGGGATTCACAACATTCTATATATATCTAATATGTATCTATATACCTATGTCCCAGGTCACATCCGCAATAATCTCACATCAGGGGACCGACAGAGTATAAATCATCTCGATCGACTCGCATCCGTATACCAACATATCATCAGATCATCATATCCGTCTTATAATCTTTTCGTCGCATTTATAACTCATATCAAGCCGAGTTTTCCTAAACAATCTATCTCTACTATAAGTATAAGTATCAAATCTAACATACACACCTGAACCATACAATCAGCTTTTTAATGAAGTGAATCGTAGTTTTGAAAATAGGGGTTACGGTGTTTTTAAGAAAAAGATATCATTCGAAAATCCGTAACATCCCTCAAGGTATATTTTTAAAAGATACATACGACTCTTCGGTTTAGAAAAAGGTATGGTTTGGATGACGCATCTACATCGACTATCTAGTCCTACGGTACCCTAAATGGCAATATCGGCAAACGTCGTCCTCGAATCCCGTCATCACATAATAGCCGTATTATCTGATTTCTAACTATCCTTAGTTTCTAATATAGTATAACTAACTATCTTTTACTATAACCCTAGTTTCCTAATCTAGGTTTCCTAACCATATTCTATAATCAGTTTTCCATCAATAGTTTGCGGGGGTGCTATACGCCATCCACCCAACTTCCCCCGTGGATATAGATCCACTCACCTGGTCTTCGCTCGCCGAAATCGATAACACCGCGCCCCGTCGCCTCGCGATCCACGTGAAGGTACCTATAATAATAAACAATCACAATGCGCATTAAAATCAAGGCGGAAAACCGATATGGCGCACGGTATGCTCATAGGTTAGAACCTATGGCCTATACGTGCAAAACAATCAAACAACCCCTGTTGTCGATGTACAAACATCTGACAGCCAAATAAAAATCCAATTGTCAAGAAATTGCATTTCAACATACGGAAAACATAGCCTAAAACACACCAAAATGCTCCCAAATTTTCCCCATTTGACAATTAGCCAATTCTGCATATATGAGGGGTTTATTTTAGTGCAAAAGGAGCCATGGACTAAATCTGGGACCCTATTTCCCTGCTCTGGCCGCAAATTGCGGCCAGAATGGATAAATCTGCGGCCTTGGGTTCGGGTATGGGGCTAGGGTTTCAGTGGTAGCTTCCTAGGTGCCTGCACGACTCCCAGTAATTGCAAAATCATTTTCAGTGCCCCCAGGTTGCTCCAGATTCCAAAATACCCTCTCAAATCATACATTTATCCGATGTCGAGGTTTCTAAATCCGTGTTTTTAGGGTTTCTAGTCGCTGGTTCAGGTCATTAAACAGCACCCAAGTCTAGTTAACAGCCACAACATCACCAATTTCAAACAAACACTCAACCCTTTACTAGGGTTTCCCAAAGTTCACTAAACTTCACAATATCGGTTTAAAGTTAACATGGATGTAAAAGAAATGTGAATACTAAGCTCATGGTTCAGAAAATATCTCATTTAGCAACTCAAGAATTTTCTTGAGTTGCCCCAAGTGTCCAAAATGCAAGCTTTCTTAGTCCAATGTGTTGCTAGTGAGCTTGTGCATCTTTTTTGTGAAATGGGGTTTATGTTTTGGAGTTGTTTTGGGTGTGATTGTGATGCCTGAAGATGGTGGAGGGAGAAGGGGCAGCAGTAGCTGCTGAAGAAAGTTGAGGGGAGAGAAGATGAGGTAAAATGGTGGAGGAATGGTTCAAAACCCTTGTTGACTCTCACCCACTCTTTCTATCTCTTCAACATACCTAGTATTATATCCGAAATCCTTTTCCTTTTCTTTTCTTTTCCCCTTTCTATTAAATCATCAACCATGATAAAAAAAAAACATGTAGGAAGCCTTGGAAAAATATGTAACAAGTGTAGAAAAAGATACAGTGCATGTTTTGCCCAAATACGCTTAAAGCGTGATTAGCGATTTTTAATCGCGATTAGCGCTAAATTAGCATATAATTAATCATAAAAACTTAAAATTCTCATAATTCACATGATACACCCTCTTTTAATAATTTCCATAATTTTCCAAAATTTCCCCCCATTTATCGGTATTTAATCATACCGCTTTATAAAAATATTCAATATTTTATTATTAAATTATAAAAATTCCTAAAAATAATATTTTATTCTATTTTTGAAATGTTACAATCATCCATCGCCCATCTGTATGGGTCGAGAAGCTATACGCTAGTCGACTCTGGTATATCGATGCCCTATCTCGATACACCTACGACTTGGAACATTTGAAGGATGTACTTAGCGACTACGCTGTCCCCACTAGTATGATATGCATCATAGTCCTGGTAGTCAAGTACTCATCCTAAGGGCTTTATCAACATGTAACATAGAGACAATCACAGTACATGTTAAGATAAATTGCAACCTGATAGAATACTATCATGTCAAGCAAGAAAGTCCTTCCTATATATGTCCAAGCACCCACTACAATAGACATCGTATGTACAGTAATGGCCTCTAGGGCATACATATTACTAACAATCTCCCACTTGCACTAGGGCCATCTGTTGTAGTATCTCATACCCAACAATCAGCAGTGGTTGAAGTATCTCATACTCAACCATCCCATAAAAGTCTCTACTGGGAAATAGGCCTTTGTGAGTGGATCCGCGCTGTTGTCCTCTGTGTCTACTCTCCTATCCTCGATCTCCCTAGAGATCAACCATCTCCATGATCAGGTGATACTGCCTAAGAATTTTTCTGGATCACTGATGGGACGGGGGTTCCTAGGCCAAACCCACAACTCCAATTTCACACAATGGTGTAGGAATGAAGTTCATCTCATGAACTAATATACATCCAGACTACTTCTTTGGTAGCATCCTTGGTAGCAATGTATCCAGCCTTTATCGTCTAGTTTGCCACGGTATCTAGCTTGGATCTCTTCCAACATACCGTCCATCCACTGAGGGTAAAGACAATGCCTGTGACTGACATTCAGTCGACCTTATCACCTTGGAAGCTATCCAGTAATTCTCCCCAGGATCGATTGATACCATCTCAATACACCTAGTGAGAATTCTAACATCCAATTAGAAATAATATCTCATAGATCCAAAACCCAGGATTTAGGAGGTATCACCATGATCCTATATGGAGAATCCGTGTGATAAGAGGAGATTGACCGAGCGTAGCATAGGAAACTCCTTTCCTATCAAGAGTATGTCATCTACGTACAATATGAGGATCACCACCATACTCCCTACTACCTTTTTGTATATACAAGGTTCATCTACTATTTTGATGAAGTCAAACTCTTTGACTACCACATCAAAACAGATGTTCCAACTCCGCGATGCTTGTTTTATCCCATAAAGCAACTTGCACACGTTTTCGCTGCTCCCACTGTCTATAAAGCCCTCTGGCTGTGTACTTATAGACGTTCACTTCTGAATCACTATTTAGAAAAGTAGTCATGACACCCAAACACCAGATAGCGTAGTCATGGTATGTAGCATTAGCAAGTAGAATCCGGATGGACTTAAGCATAGGGACTAGAAAAGGTTTCATCATAATCCACACCTGGTCAATGACGAAAACCTTTAACAAGTCTCAACTTTTCCATCTACACCAAGTAATCTTCTCAAGATATACTTGCTCCTGATGGGGATTTAACCCTTCAGATAAAGCAACCAAAGTCCATACTTTGTTGGTGTATATAGATTCCATCTCAGATTGCTAAGCATCCAACCATTCTCATAGAGTCCCTACTCTTGATGGCCTGCTCGAAACTAGTTGGGTCATCATCTCATGATGCAATCCTCGCTCCCATTTTCATTAGGAAAACCGAAGTATTTCTCAAATGGATGAGGAACCCTACCAGATCGGCGGAGAGGCTGAGGTTCTGTAACGTTTTAGAAATCGTTTTGCGAATTTTCCGTTTTAGGGTAAATTAGTCGGTGTTTTCCGTTTTAACCCGATTGTGACCAAACTTCTGTATAAACTTGACGGCACCTAGTTTAGCTAGAATGAAGCTAATGCGCGAGCTTTGGGGGTCATTTGGAAGTTTGGGTTCACATAGATTTTTTCCCCTAATTAAATATTATTTTATTGTTTTATTTGTGCACTTTATTAGTGGTAATTACTTTTGGTTTAGGTTAATTATTTCTAATGTGAATCAATGCTAATCTAATCACTAGCAATTTTTGTTAATCCATCCATCAAAATATCTAGATATTTGTGGTTTAATTTGAAAATTTAAAGAAAAGAAAAGAAAAGGTGGCATTTGCATTAATGAGCTTTAAATGTTTTTGCTAGAAGTTTCCACACTTTTCCACAAAACACCCTCCCTCCTTCATATTTTTGGCCGGCCATTCCTAGGAGCCCTCTCTTTTATTTCATCCCGTTTCAACTCATTTTAGCTCCAAAAATTCATCAAAAATCCTTAATTTATCCAACAAACTCAAAAACAAATCATTACCCATTAATCGTTAGCCCTAAACATGCTTGGATCTTCATGAAAAGTCACGATTTTGGAGGCTAAATTTTGGAGTTGTTGTTTGATTTTGGATCTTTTGTGGAGGTATAAAACCCTAACCCTAATCTTTATTTGCTGTTTAATCTTTAAATTAGCTTATTAGATGTGTAAATAAAGCTTTTAATTGCACGTTTAAAAATTCTAGAAATGGTTTTTGATAATCAAGTTAAGGTTTTGTTTAGTGGATGGTTAAGTATGAAGTTTTAATCAAATGAAAACTTAACCTACATGCTAGATTTGTTAAATGATATTTTCCTAAATATCTAATTAGCTTAATTACAAACTAGACTTTTACTAAATCCTAGTTAAGTGAAATTAAAATTATAGTAAAGGTATGATTGGTTTAATCTTGCTATATTATGATGTTTGTAAATTCTAGTTTGGTAAAAACTTGTAGTTTTGAGCTAAAATGATATATGTTGCTTACTAGATTTCGGTAAGTTTAGGTATGGGTTTCTTTTGACGTTGCGACGTTATTTATATTAGATTCCACATTTATTATTTTGTTTTGAATGCGCGATCGGTACGATCAGGATCTAGGCTTGGTAGTTGTGTCTCTTTGCGTTCCTAGCCAGGGTCGTGCCGATGTCGTTCGTGTCTTTGTGTTGCTTTTGCTCTTGAGTTGGTTTCGTAGTGTCGCTATGCGCGTTAGCCACTTGACGAACACTTGAGAGTATGTTTGGAGTTGGTGCGTCGGTCAAACGTAGTTGGTACGTGTTATTGATCGATTGCTAATATATACTTGTTATATTGTTATATGCTTTCAGGATCGCAGGCGGGGACTTCGGGCGCTGCGAAGAGGGAAAAACGAGTTGTTGGTTTTACCTAGCCAGGATGGTTGGTGAGTATATTTAACATCTACAGGGGGATCGCCCGCATGGCGGTATGCGTCTGGGCTAGATCAAATAACATGACTATTAGTTAGAAGTATACGGATATTGATTGTGCATGTATACCTTTGTTGCTTATCTCATTTCCTTGTGTATAGACTTAGTATTAATGAGACACAACATCATTATTGATGGTTCATGTTTCATGAGCACTAATTGTATGCTACATACACACCGTCAATAATTGCCATGACACGCACAACACCTATACATATGTGATATTGTATTGTTGAGGGACATTGAGACATGATCCCTATTTCCTTTTGTGCATATGACATATAGCATACCTGTATACCTATATGCTTACACATATGCCATGACATGCTTACATGCTAGTTACCTATATGCCTATATGGTATTGTACCATTAGTGATAGGTATATACACATATAAGACATAGCTACATGTACATCTCACATACATACTTACACATATACCTGAAGGGTATTACATCATTATGGATAGGTAGGTACACATATCTTGCTATACCAACATGGTTACGCATACCTAGCTATATCTACATGTTCACTTTTATTTGATGTTGTTTGGACTTGGAGAAATTAGGAACCGCATGATATATATATTAACTTGTTGAAGTTAAATAGCGGTTTTTCTTTTATATGCTCATATTACTGTTTCATGTTGCATATATTACATTCATGGATTTCATATGATGTTCTCTGATATTTTTACTCCTATGTATATAACAGTGAAATGGGATGTTGTTATATATGCATATATATATATATATATATATTAGTGGAATGGGACGCTAATATATATGTATTGATTCATGCAGTTATACTTATTCATTACTTGATGTTTTCTGGATTTGAGGACTGTGGTGGTTTCAGGAAATTATGCAAGTATTCTTATTCTTTACTTGATATTTATATGCATCCACTAAGAGATTTGTTTTAAACCGATACGGGATCGAGAGTGTCGATGTTGGGGTACTTAAGATTCAGAGGACGTATATACCGATACGTGGAACACAAGTGTCGAGGTGAGAAACTTGGGTTTCGAGGAACGTATAGATATCAGAAAACCGATACATGGATCACGGGTGTCGATACCGGACACTTACGATTCGAGGAACGTATGAATATGAGAATGACCGATACGTGGATCACGAGTGTCGATACCGGACACTTACGATTCGAGGAACGTATGGAAATGAGTATTTATGTGTCGATGCTAGACACTTGTTTGATGATGTTTTTGGGTGTCGATAGTGGACACTCACTTTATATGAAACTTACTCGATACTGGATATTGGATATATGAGATTTACTTGATATTGTACATTCAGGATATATGAGATTTACTTGCTATTGTACATTCAGGATATATGAGGTTTACTTGATATTGTACATTCAGGATATATGAGGTTTACTTGATATTGTACATTCAGGATATATGAGACATACAGGATATGAGGGCCAATTTGGGGGCTGATTTGAGAAAATTTGGGATTTAAATTGTCTTGATGGACTTTGGTCCTACCACGAGGTCATGATTCCGTGGGAATGACATGTTTTATCCCATACTCCGCATTTATTGTATTTGCATTGCTTCATGTATTCGTAGTACCTGATAGAGTACCTTTCATGACTGTTGCATTTACATACTGCTATTTTATATTCATTGCTTCATGTATTAGTAGTACCTGATAGAGTACCATACGTGACTGTTGCATACATATTGCCATTTATTGCTTCATGTATTAGTAGTACCTGATAGAGTACCTTACATGATTGTTGCATACATATTGGCTTTTATTGCTACCAGCTTGCATGCATTAGTTTCGCGCTGTACCTGCATACTTGCGATTACCGGCATATGTTATTTAGTATTCACGAGTTGGCAACTCACCCCTGTTGTGCCACAGGGTTTGCAGGTGGTTCCTCAGAGTAGTCGAGGCAGGGCTTCTACCTATCATATCATCTTTTGCTGCGGATACCGCTTCGGCTGACTGCGTGCAGTTTTGCTATAGATGGGTTTTGCGGTTATCCGATGTTTCTTATTGTATATTCGTTGTATCATGTACTCTCCATCTACCACATTCATGTATGACTTAGAGACTTGATGTGAGGACGATATTGTATGTTATTTTGTGACCTGGAGGTCTTTTTTGCAGTTTTACTTATATCGTCTTTTATTTCTTCACTACGGAGTCGTATATCTATTGTGGTGATTGTTTTCCGCCTTTGGGCGTGGATTTGCTCCCGGTTAGGGATGCTTTACTTATATTTATGTTGTACCCATTTTTGGGGTTAGGTTTTACAAAGGAGGTGCTGCCAAAATTTGTAAGAAAGTAAGGTTGGACTTTAAAGAATTTGGTTTGAGATTTCAAAAGTTTTGAAAATGCTATTATCACTTACTACTTTTGATGGTTTAGATTGCTGGGTTTTCGTCTTACTTAAATTGTGTTACGCCTGTAGACGCTGCGTAGTTTAAGAGCCGTCACGTGCCAATTTCAGGTCGTGACAAAATTGGTATCAGAGCGGTAGGTTTTACCTTTCGTGGTGTAGGATGACCTTGGTATGATGGAGTAGGTAGCTTATGTAAGTCTACGGTAGCGCCCCGGCCGTCTGTCCGAGGCAAAAATGCGGAAACGATAACTTTTTAAAAACTTGAAACCGGCGGTATCGTATACTTTAAATCCGGATCAAACCATTAACCTATAACTAGCAACTAGAGAAAGGGTTGGAAAAGCTATACCGATCGATCCGTGTCCTTCGGTCTTGGCCACCATCCAAAGCTCCTCACGGCATCTCCGGTCTCGATCTCCTCGTTGGAAAGGGCACCACATCTTCGAGTCTTTTTACGGGCTCCCGCTTCATCCGAAGCAACTCGGGCACGAAATTCGCTAGCCGACGTGTCCAAGGTGAAGTAGAGAATGTGTGTCATCACTTTGTCTCCTGAGGATTTAGTGGATGCCATTAGTGAGGAGATAATGAGCTCAAGAAAGAGGAGGAGGAAGAAGAAGCTTTCCTCTCTTTTTCTTTTGTGTTGCTATAATAAAATGAGATTAAGAATGAATAAACACAAGAGCAAACTCTAGCCATATGGCTGCCCTCTCTCTCTCCTCTTATCATATCAACACATAAAATCAATCCTAATGTGACATTAGCACAAGAAAAGAGACCATGAGTCACTAAGCAAGTCCATGTCACATTAAATGCACCTAATCATGATTTTGAGCTCATTATTTCCATATGCAAACATTAATCCAAATGTTTGCAAAAATAAAAAGAGAATGACATCTACTAAAGTAAACTTGTGACGGATCACAAGAGTAGCCCTCACCTGTATATACATACCTGCATCCGCATTCTGACTGAATACGAATGCGATGAGACTAAAGTAATCCAACAATTCTAATACTAGGATCCGGCTTAAACCAAAGCCCACTAGTATGATCCGTCCGATCATGATCCATGCACGACTGCATGTATATGATCGAACCCTGCCATATATCATACGGCCTCTACAACGTTTCGCCCGAAACTTTAGAAACTGTCTGTGGGGGACTCTAAAGACTCGTCAATACTTTGGCTGTGGATTTAACCACTAGCACGTCAGAGGTACTGGCCGTACGTAACGGGCTACCAGGTATTTACCAAAAGGGAGGGCGATGAGCGAACTCATCCTGACACCATACTGAGCCTGTTAGTGACAATATCCGTACAGTCCGGTCCGTTCGTCTATGAGCATCGCATGTCGGGCCTACGGATTGGTAAAAGTCAGACCCCCAAAAGCGGTACTAGTCGTGTCGGAGTGTATCCCAGACCACCCTGAGATACTACCGGAATACCAACCAGTAAATCTCCTGCCTTGGCCAAGGACTTCGTGTAATGGCTCTCCTAGACACAGCGCGATCTTACCCCCAATATCGGGAGAGACGAAACCCCTGCCGATCCGCTCACTGCCTCCATGTGGCTAAGGACTGTACCCAACTAAAACCTGTTTGCACGACTCCTTTGAGCCGTGGTAGGGTAGTAATCAAAGCACAGTGGGAACTCACACGAGACAAATGACGATCTCAGTTCGATGAACTAACCTGTACACATGTCACCAGGGAACTGCTATCTGACGTCAGGTATAATACCAACTAGCATATTCCCGGCGAGTCCTGTCCGGTGTACTCATAACCCAATGAGCACCTGTATACATCTTAGGTGAACCAACTTACACCAACGGCTTGTGAGACCGGCCACCGCACCTCATCGGGGTCTCGACTGTATACACTAGTCTACTAATAGAGTATCGATGCCCAGTCTCGAAACTCCTACGACTAGGGACAACTTTAAGGATGTGCTTATAGACTACCCAACTCTCACGTATATGATCGCCATCATACTGCTGGTAGTCAAGCAAGAATCCTAAGGGCTCTATCAACGTGTAATAACGACCTGTAAGGTTACCTAAACCAGTGCACGATGATAAAGACAAACCATGGTAGCATATTATTCTCTATCAACGTGTAATAGTGAACTACAATGTCACCTAAAGCATGTACACGATGATAAAGACAAACCAGATAGTATACAATCCTCTTGAGTATGACTGTCCTACCGGTATAGGTCCTCCCTCAATCATTGCAATCACGTGCCTGTGATCCAATAATTGACTCTGAGGGCACTATATCCAACAATCTCCCACTTGCACTCAAGGCTAATTATTGCGATGTCGCATACTCACAGCCCGTGTGATACCGAACACCAACTCCTCTACTAATCAGTTTCACAAAGCCCGTTTGCGAAACTATTGCGTTCGAGGAATAGCCTCAGTGAGTGGATCCGCCCTAATGTTTCTTTTTATGTCTCTCTTTATCTCAAGTTCGCGGAGAAAGCCATCTCCCGAAATGAGCAATACCTGTCTTAGAATATGTCTAGTTATCTGATGGGACCTAGTTCATAAATGAACTCCAAATCCAAACTTCTTAGACTGTATCGTCAACTGAACCTAATCAGTATCCTGCGTCATGCCTCCCTCAGTGTGCGCTTGGATCACCTGTCCAAACCACTGCACCTCGTCAGAGGGAAAACTACAACTCTGACAGTCACTCTGTCATCCAGGTCATGTTAGAAGCCAGGAATGATAACTGTCTCCTTAAAGAGGCTGTCGTTATCATATCCCTAGAACATCCACTTATGTTCTAAAACTGCTTCCGAACATTTCTCCAGGATAGGATTAATATCAACTTATTGCATATACTGCAAAAACAACATCTGGTGTGGTATTTGACATCTCATGATTGACTCAATTGCCTAAGTAAGTGATATGCAAATTATGCACATTCCTCTCCTCTTTAGTCAGTAAGACTCCTTTAGAGAGGGTGACTCCATCACCTGCAGGTACACTACCGTGCCCGGAGTCGTCCATTCTAAAACACCTTTAGAATGCTGTCTAAGTACCCAGATTGGGAAACTATCCAAATCTAGATCTAAAATCATAGATCTAGTAACCAGAATATCTGATATAATAATCCATATCCTTTGTGGAGAAACCACTGTGTGACAGCCAAAGTATAACCGATCGTAGTATAGTAATTTCACTTCCTACTCTGTGTATGTCATCCAAATACCAGGACATCACACCCTACTACTTTCTTAACAGATCCATCCCCTATTCTGATGAAGTCAAACCTATGACTGTCACATCAGAAATAGATGATCTATCTCCGCTATATCTGCTTTAATCCATAAATAGACATAAGCTACTTATCCACTATGCTTCCGCTGCTCCTACTGACTACGACAACCCTCTGGCAGAGTCATATACACGTGCACTTCTAAAGCGAGTTTAGAACGACGCTATACTCATCCTCCTGCCGGGTCTCACAGTCTGGAACAACAGCAATGGCAAGTCTAGGTAAACAAGAACCTCCCTATCACCGTCCTTGAGCATACCAAAGTACCACTCGAGTGCCTGAGGTTACCGACGATATCTGTGGCTAATGGAGCGTTAAACCAGATTGAATCTTTAGGTTCTTATCAAATTTTCAGTATTCGTTTGCGGTTCTGGAATCACTTCCAGTTCTACCATACTCCCACTACCGTTTTTTGAAAAAAATCCATTTTTATTAAAATTGCGGCGAGTCAAGAACAATATCACTATTGATCTTCCAGATGGTAGAAAGTCAACCCTCGTCATAGCCCGGGTCAACCCACAAACAGCCATTACAGAAACGTGCCTTGAGTTATCCAGAGTCTGGTTTTAAGCATAAGCCGGACAACTCCCCGTACCTTAACATTGTTAAGATATGAACTATTCTATATCCAATATAGAAACAGAGGCACTGATTTAATTGGAACCAGATTCAAATCATCCAGCTGTCTCCAGTGCATGTCAACTAAATGGAGAGAGTCCTATCAGCATTACTCAACTTAGAAATACATTCAGATATGAATAACCTGAAAAAGAAGCAAGTTCTCATAAACATTACTATCAACTGAATAACATACACAAGTATCTACATCTTCGATCACCTTGAAGAATCCTGATACTTGCAATACCTGGTTCTCTACATTATCTATATACCTATAACTTCTCAAAACTTAGACCTTGCATTTCTACGAAACACTTGTTTAAGAACTAGAGAAGTCACAAGTAAACAGAATATAGTACGAGGACCAATCCCTCTGTCCTAATGGACACTGGACAACATGCAATACTCTGTATAAGTCCCCTGAGTCCAATAACTCATTCGCTGTGTGTCGTAGGTTGAAAAATGTACTTATGGTTAAGAAGAATTACACCGCTGTTTAATGCTCCTTACCTAACTATCCACTGATATAGATAAATGTCATAGACATAATTTCAAAAAGTTATATCTGACTTTATAAAAATAAACGTACAGATATATCAATTTGAAATTGGTGCATAACAACGGATATTCAAAACCAAATATTTGCTGTCCGGCAAACAACCCAGGAGATTTCCTCAAATATCACCAATTACAACGAATCCCGATATAATGAGGATGATCACCCAATTCCCAACAACTTACTCCCACTCATCATCTGTAAAACCATACAGATGTGAGAATCAAACCTGGTAAATACATACCCTGGATCAAGGGCTAATTGGGAAATCAGTTTTCTTTTAACAATACACAGTGAAACTGAAACATGTAAATGTTTTGGAGGGGTATCCGGGTATTCCTAGTAATGCCTCTTCCATTATCAGATTCACAACTATAACCGTGTATTTCTTTGCCATCTCTCCAAATCCTTTTATATGTCTTTAGTTATTACCTTCTGTACACCCTTTTAGGCTAAATGGTTTTCTTCCCTCCCTATCGTTCGGCACCAGCCTATGGTCTGGAAGAAGACTATCCAATAAGCATAATGGGTATACTCTCCTAATCCTAGGAGCACTCGCAACCCGAGTGAAGGTAAAGATAAAGGACAACTGAATAAAACTTATTCGTATTTCTCCTGAACCAGAATCCATCCCCGAACTGGAACAAGTTCCTTCGAGTTCGTATATAACCATACGATGGAGTATCCAATAAACTGTGGATCTTCGTAGTGATACGGAGTGTTCTGGAAAAATACAAAGGTGATGTAGGATTGGCGAAGAAATACTTGGTTTGGTCGTGAATATCAGTCGCAATTTACTTTGCCTTCTTACTAATCCCGTTATTTGTCTTTACTTAATACCTTCTGTACACCTTCATTAGGCTAATTGGTTTTCTTCATTCCCTACCGTTCGGCACCTGCCTATGGTTTGGATGAAGACTATCCAATTAGCGTAACAGGTGTACCGTCCTAATCCAAGGAGCACTCGCAACTTGAGAGAATGTAAATGGAAAAGACAACTGAATAGTCCTATTTGTTTTCTCCAGAACCGGAAACCATCCTCGAATCTGGAACAAGTTCCTTCGAGTTCGTATATAACCATACTATGGTTTTATCTAATGGAAGTGGATGTTCGTAGTAATACGGGGTGTTCTTGAGAAAAGGGTAAAAGTAGGAGTGGCAATGAGGTATGCAACTCTGACAATCCAAAAGCCAGTGTTTTAAGAAAGTTCGGTTAATTTGGTCACTGAGTCATAGTCAAGGGTCGGTCATGGTCGCTGCTAGAGAGAGAGAGAGAAAAGAAACACTCAACGTGCACTGTAACCTAGATCAGAATGGTTATCAATTTATCTAATCAGGAAACCTCCCACAGTAAATTCTCCTCCAAACCTGAAAGAAGAATTAGTTGGGATTACCCGAGGAGTAAACCAACTCATCATTAGGAATCGGGATCCAACTATCATCGCATGATAACGTGATGGAATCCACTCAAGTCATCACACTCCATAAGGTATGTGCAAGCCTCGCAAGTTTCAGTTTCTTTAGAAACTCCCGATGTGTGTTTTTACCCCAAGCGGCTTATGACCTTGACTAGGTCAACAAACCATAAACCGCTAGTCAAGTTCAACCCGTCATTATTTTGGATTGCATTAAACCCACCCGTGCGTGCCATTGACTAGGTCAACAAGGCCGCACGACTGTCCTAACCAATCCCATTTATGCAACAAACAAGCACCACTTAGCTACCGAACACTACGTCTTGACTAGGTCAACAAACGGAGCACGAATACTAAATAATACCCGTATGAAATGACGGAGGGCTAAGGCTGGTTTTTAGCGAAAAACCCTTAACGTAATAAACATTATATCATTGAAGGAACTGCATAACTTTTTATAAAAATATAGTGGCGAAGACCTTTGCTAAAGAGGTCACTCCCAGTGAAGCGATCTCGGCTCTTTCCCCGTAGAATGAGGTCCAGGATATTGCAGCTGAATACCACGATGCAAAGCAAAAAGTAATCGACTATAGTGAAGTCATTACCCTGACGCAAACTTCTGTCCAAGGGGTCACTCCCGGTGAAAGAATCTCGGCCCTTGCCTCGTCGACTGCGGTGCTGGATATTCATAACCGAATACTACTGTGCAAACTAAAAGAGAACGTCCTTGTAATAACAGCCTTTTGAAAAATGTTCCAACAACATCAAAATGGTTTGTTTAGCTTGCATTCATCCGAATCAATGCAGTCCTATCAATTAATCACACCACAAAAGAACGAAAATATGATGTACGTATATGCCATCCGCATTCGCCACTGGGTCCCGCCATCACCCGTTAGGTTACTTAACTAACGACAGAGCGGGGACTGGACTTGCGTGGATGTAAAACATATACAACATCTACTAGGATATATATCAATATATAATATTCGCTCAAGGCATGATAAAAATTCAACATCACAGAAATGTAATAAGCATCACAGAACAATACAGATAATCTGGGATCTCCGGGTTTCATAGAGCCGCTACTGAAACCCGACGTTCCCCTGGTCTTGTGGATAGCCTGTGCAATGAAATCGTAGATCCCTACGGGCGCGGACAGTTACCCGCCAAAACCTGAAGCGAGGCAGCCCCTACAGCAAAGTGAATGGACCACCCAGCACATCATGGAATCCGGTAACTTGAGCACCCCTCCTTGGGTCAACCTGTACCCCCAACGAGTGCGGCGAATAGCCCGTCAGTTCTAACGTGAATCCCCCACCGTCTTAAAGCCATGAGATGCGGGCCCGTTTCCGTCTAGAACCCAGCTAACCATGCACCCCTCCGCGGGGTAATCCTAGTACATAAAGTAAAATATACAACGGGTACATCGACCTAAGCCCGGTCGTGCCCCTAAAGAATAATATACAAACAGGCAGTGACGGCAGTCCACATGTCGGACGCTCGCCTCGCAATATCAAATGTACAAATACAACCAAACTGTACTAACATTGCATCCAGGCTATCCACCACGACAAATCTGCAACATCACAGCACAACACAGAACATCAACATGAATGTCACGTTCGCAAATCCGTCTAAAAGAACTATAGCAATTAGACAGGATTTACCGATCAAATGACATTCACGGTCATATATATAATGTAAGTACTGTAAACTAACATATTTAAATTTTCGATCGACAAAATTTCCCGAAGTGGGCCCCAAGTACAATTCCCAGTACTCAAAATAATCTGGGCCAAAACAAAAAATACCAAAAACTCCATTTCCAAGTCAGAGAGCACTACAGAAATTTTGGTGCTGTGTTGCTACAGTACCGCGGCGGAACCGCGGCCAAAACGTGGGTACGGCCGCGGTTCCGCGGCGCTACAGTGATATCATGCAACCAATTTTCTGCAGTGTTCTTAGAAAACCCTGCCTGATTTTCTGAAATACTCAAAATAATTTTTTTACCACAAAAAAAATTCGACAGAAAGTCAAAAAATGGAATCGCGGTTTCGGAAATTTCGTTCGATCGAGGTTCTAAATACGTTAGAACATGCTAGTAAAGGTTAATGGCATGGCTCTGATAACATGTAAGTCTACGGTAGCGCCCCGGCCGTCTGTCCGAGGCCAAAATGCGGAAACGAAAACTTTTTCAAAACTTGAAACCGGCTCTATCGTATACTTTAAATCCGGATCGAACCATTAACCTATAACTAGCAACTAGATAAAGGGTTGGAAAAGCTATACCGATCGATCTCTGCCCTTCGGTCTTGGCCATCATCCCAAGCTCCTCGCGGCATCTCCGGTCTCGATCTCCTCGTCGGAAAGGGCACCACATCTTCGAGTCTTTTTACGGGCTCCCGCTTCATCCGAAGCAACTCGGGCACGAAATTCGCTAGCCGACGTGTCCAACGTGAAGTAGAGAATATGTGTCATCACTTTATCTCTTGAGGATTTAGTGGATGCCATTAGTGAGGAGATAATGAGCTCAAGAAAGAGGAGGAAGAAGAAGAAGCTTTCCTCTCTTTTTCTTTTGTGTTGCTATAATAAAATGAGATTAAGAATGAATAAACACAAGAGCAAACACTAGCCATATGGCTGCCCTCTCTCTCTCCTCTTATCATATCAACACATAAAATCAATCCTAATGTGACATTAGCACAAGAAAAGAGACCATGAGTCACTAAGCAAGTCCATGTCACATTAAATGCACCTAATCATGATTTTGAGATCATTATTTCCATATGCAAACATTAATCCAAATGTTTACAACAATAAAAAGAGAATGGCATCTACTAAAATAAACTTGTGACGGATCACAAGAGTACCCCTCACCTGTATATACATACCTGCATCCGCATTCTGACCGAATGCGAATGCGATGAGACTAAAGTAATCCAACAAATCTAATACTAGGATCCGGCTTAAACCAAAGCCCACTAGTATGATCCGTCCGATCATGATCCGTGCATGACTGCATGTATATGATCAAACCCTGCCATATATCATACGGCCTCTACAACGTTTCGCCCCAAACTTTAGAAACTGTCTGTGGGAGACTTTAAAGACTCGTCAATACTTTGGCTGTGGATTTAACCACTAGCACGTCAGAGGTACTGGCCGTACGTAATGGGTTACCAGGTATTGACCAAAAGGGAGGTCGATGAGCGAACCCATCCTGACACACTACTGAGCCTGTCAGTGATAATATCCGTACAGTCCGGTCCGTTCATCTATGAGCATCGCATGTCGGGCCTAGGGGTTGGTAAAAGTCAGACCCCCAAAAGCGGTACTAGTCGTGTCGGAGTGTATCCCAGACCACCCTGAGATACTACCGGAATACCTACCAGTAAATATCCTGCCTTGGCCAAGGACTTCGTGTAATGGCTCTCCTAGACACAGCGCGATCTCACCCCTAATACCGGGAGAGACGAAACCCCTGCCGATCCGCTCACTGCCTCCATGTGGCTCGGGACTGTACCCAACTAAAACCTGTTTGCACGACTCCTTTGAGCCGTCGTAGGGTAGTAATCAAAGCACAGTGGGAACTCACACGAGATAAATGACGATCTCAGGTCGATAAACTAACCGGTACACATGTCACCAGGGAACTGCTTGTTAGTTATATGTATTCCCTAGAGGCCATTACTGTACATACGATGTATATTGTAATGGATGGTTGGACATATATAGGGAGGACTTTCTTTCTCGACATGATAGTATGCTATCTGGTTGTACTTTATCTTAACATGTACTCTGATTGTCTTTATGATAAAGCCCTTAGGATATGTACTCGACTACTAGGTCTATGATGAGATCATACTAGTGGGGCCACGGTAGTCGACGAGTACATCCCATAACTGTTCCTAGTCGAGGGTGTATCGAGACAGGGCATCGATGCACCAAAGTAGACTAGCGTATACGCATCTTGACCCATATGATGGGCGATGGATGATCCCATATCCATCGGTGTTTGACATCAAGGATGGTGTACGGGTGCTCAGTAGAGACTTGGTACACTGGACGGACTCGCCGAGAACTCCCAGATGTTATTATACCTCACGTCAGATGGCAGTTCTCCGATGACACTGGTACAGAGTAGTCTGTTGACCCGAGATCGTCATAGAGTCTTGTGTGATTCCCACTGTGCTTTGATTTCCATCATACCACATCCAAGAGGGCGTGCAAAAAGGTTGGTTTTGGGTACAATCCCGAATCACAGGGAGGCAATGAGCGATAGGAGGGGATTCGTCTCTCCCGGTATAGGGAGTTGATGTTGCGCTGTGTTCGATTGGCTATAACTGGAAATCCCTGGCCAGGGTTGTTGAGATTTACTGGTAAGTGTTATTAGTAGTTTCTCGAACTGTTATAGACCACATATCGACACGACTTATCAAGCTACTGGGGTCTGACGTTTACCACCCATAGGCGAGATTTGCGACATATCAGATGACGAGACCGGACTGTACGGGAGTGTTATTGATTGGATTAACAGGAGAATGTACAAGCTTGCTTGTTGATCTTCTGAGCGCTCAAGACCTGGGTGGCTGTTACGTTTAGCTGACCGCTTGCAGCTTGTGGGTGTTTGATATGATCATCACCTACTGCCGGCGTATTGACGATTCTTTAGAGTCCTACAAAGAAGTTTCTTCACTCAGGCAAAATGGAGTAGGGGCATATATGTGATATGTGCACGACCGAGGATAATGTAATATGAGATACCGTATTATATTCTCGCGATATTTGATATCAGCCGGGTCATCGGATCAAGTGTTGATTCGATGAATCGGTACATGATATATTGGTCGGTTATATTCGATATAGCCGGATTGTCGGATCAAGTGTTGATTCGATAATTTAATGTATAATAATATATATGACATATTAAATTACATTAACTAATATTAGCTCACAAAAAGATTCTTTTTCTCACTCGGGTAATACATTGATATATATGCGGTATATGTTAATTGCATTAATTTATTTTGTTACAATAAATATTATATATGTGATATATAATATTGTAACATGATATGTTTATTAATGCAACATGATTAGTGGAGATTAAACATAGTTAGGGTTTGATTAGGGTTAAGCTTTTCTAGAAGTTTCTAGAAGCTTTGTTTTTTGGTTTTGGAAAAGATATTTTTGCAAGATATTTCCTTAACCCAACCAAACCTTTAACCTTAGTCAAATCTCTACAAGGGTTAGTTTGACCATGGTTGCATTATTCAACCTTATCATAACTATCATTATTCATCACAAAAGAATTAATCATTTTATTCATCTTCTTGTTCCTTCTTCTTTCTTTCATGGAAAAAGCTTTCTATCTTTTTTCCAAGTGATGAAAATGAGTGAGAATAAGAAAATAAAAGAGAGCAAAAATCCTACTTCATCATCCTCATCTATCCTTGCCCTTTAGATGAGGGTGTTCACTTCATTTGGTGAGTGAGAGCTTGAGTTAATGAAACTTCAAGGTAGATCATCTTTGTTATCGAAGATCGGAAGCAAATTTGCATCTTTCTCTTCGTGGAGCTGTTAGGTTTGCCTAGCACCTTATGTAGAGTTTGGAAGCAACACATGTCACAAAGTTTAAATTTTTATGGTGCTAAGCAAGCATACAAAGTAATCGATCCTAGAAAATTAGGTTTTCAAAAGATAAAGGCAATAAAGACTAGGGTTTCGAGACTACAACCTTTGTAGCTCCCTTTGCTAGACTCTTTGGCCTCTTGGGTGTTGGAAGAAGGTCCTCTTGAAATCTTCTCGCGTCCACAACGATCCACCCGAAGTTCCTCGTCCAAGTTCGCAACTTCACTTTTCAAGATGAGAAATGAAGAGAACACTCTAAACAAGTTGGCTAAACTTGTGTAGAATGATGTTGTGGTTATGATTCGCACTTCAAAAACCTTTCTTTATGTGTGTTTTACTCACTAGAAGAAACTGGAGAACAAATGGTGAAGGAGGATGAAGATGGTGACTTCCTTTTTAACAAGAGTAAAATGATAACCCTTATGAAGTAAAAAGAAAATATATGTATATATATTTTATAATCCTCATCTCAAACCATGGTTAGATGATGGAGACATTATTTAACTTGAGTTTAAAACACAAAGAGAAGGATAACTCATGGTTAGAAGTAGGTGAGCATGGTTAGGTTTAAAGAAGAGTGTAGAAGCTAAGCAAGAATTATGCTTTCCTTTTCTATTTTGTTTTAAACATAAATCAAATAATAATCCATTCATTTAACCATGGTGTGAATCTTATATTGCCACCATTTTCCATGTATAAGCAACCATGAAGGATGATGCATGTATGTATGTGTGTATGGACATCCATATGTGCATGAAACTAAAAGAAAGATAGCATATATGCATGCATACATCCATCATGAACAAGAAAAGGTTTCAAGTGAGAAAACTAATGGTTAAATGATAAATCAACACTTGATTTATCAATTCGGCCATATCACATATGACCCCACCAAAAGCAAGCCGCCTGATCAATATACGGTATCATATACGCTCATTTTAATCGGGTCCATGCGCATATCGCATACGCGCACCACAACGTTTCGCCTGGACTAGGTAACTCCTTTGTGGGACTCTAAGACTCGTCAATACGCCGGCAGTGGGTGATGATCATATCAAGCACCCCCAAGCCACAAGCGGTCAGCTAAACGTAACGGCTACCCGGGTATTGAGCGATCAGAAGAAAACAAGCGAACCTGCTACAACTCCCGTCGAGCCAACCGGCAACACTACCGTACAGTCCGGTCTCTTCGTCAGATATGCTGCATATTGAACCTAGGGATGGTCACGTCGACCCCAATAACTCAATAAGTCGTGCCTGTGAATGGTCAATAACAGATCGAGAAACTACTGATAACACTTATCAGCAAATCTTAGCAGCCCTGGCCAGGGACTTACTGATATAACCAGTCGGGCACAGCACAGCATCAACTCTTAATATCGGGAGAGACGAAACCCCTCCTATCGCTCATTGCCTTCGTGTGTTTCAGGACTGTACCTAACGGCCACCTGTTTGCACGATTCAGTAGAGCCGTGGTAGGATGGCAATCAAAGTACAGTGGGAGAACACACAAGACTCTATGACGATCCCGGGTCTACAGACTAACCTGTACCAGTGTCACCTGAGAACTGCTATCCGACGATAGATATAATTCCATATAGGAGTTCTCGGTGAGTCCGTCGAGTGTACCCAGTCAACACTGAGCACCCGTATATGATCTTGATGTCAAACATCGATGAATGTTGGAACATCCATCGCCCATCGTATGGGTCTAGTATCATGTACGCTAGTCTACTCTGGTATATCAATGCCCCGTCTCGATATACCTACGACTAGGGACATTCCATGATATGCTTATGGACTACAGATGTCCCACTAGTATGATCTCCATCATAATCACAGCAGTCAAGCCGATATCCTCAGGGCTTTATCAGCATGTATGAATGAATAAAAGCATGATCAAATCAACATGTCAGATAAAGAAGAACCAGATAGCATACTATCATATCGAGCAAGAATGTATACTGAATATATATATATATACATGTACAAATACATCCACTATCATATAATGCCCTCTAGGGCATACATATATTCAACAATCTCCCACTTGCACTAAGGCCAGTTATTGGCGTATCTCATACCCAACATCTCAAAAAGTCGCTCATGCTGCGGCTGAGGGAGGGCCTTGGTGAATGGATCCGCGGCGTTATTCTTTGTGTCTACTCTCCTAATCTCGATCTCGCGGCGGTCAACAATCTCCCGGATCAAATGAAAACGCCTCAGGATGTGTCTGGACCGCTGATGGGATCTGGGCTCCTTGGCTAACGCCATAGCCCCATTATTATCACAATACAAAGATATTGGATCAATAATGGTTGGAACTACTCCTAGCTCCGAGACGAACTTCTTCATCCAGACGGCTTCCTTGGCGGCATCATTCGCAGCAATGTACTCAACTTCCATCATAGAGTCTGCAACGGTATCCTGTTTGGAACTCTTCTAACTTACCGCCCCTCCATTGAGGGTAAACACAAACCCAGAGATAGATTTGCTGTCGTCCTTATCGCTCTGGAAGCTCGAATCGGTAAAGGCTTCCATTTGGAGATCTGCATTACCATATACCAAGAACAATTCTTTAATCCTTCGCAAGTACTTAAGAAAGTTCTTCACGGCTGTCCAGTGGTTCTCCCCTGGGTTGGATTGATACCTGCTTACAACACTAAGTGCATAAGCTACATCTGGGCGTGTACATAACATCGCATACATTATAGATCCTACTGCCGAAGCATAGGGTATAACGCTCATGCGAGCTCTCTCTTCATCGGTCTTTGGACAAGAATCCTTGGAGAGAGTGACCCCTTGGCAAGCGGGTAAGGCACCCCGCTTGGAGTCTTCCATACTAAACCTTTTTAGGATGGTGTTGATGTACCTGGTTTGGGACAATCCCAATAACTTTTTGGATCTATCCCTATAGATCCTTATGCCCAGGATGTATGTGGCATCACCCAGGTCCTTCATGGAGAACCTTAGTGATAAGAAAGATTTGACCGACTGTTGCATAGGAATATCATTTTCTATCAGAAGAATGTCATCCACGTACAATACGAGGAATGTGACAGCTCTTCCTACAGCCTTCTTATAAATACAAGGTTCATCTGGATTTTTGATGAAATCAAACTCTTTGATAACATCATCGAAACAGATGTTCCAACTCTGAGATGCCTGCTTTAACCTATATATGGATTTAAGCAATCTACATGCTCTCCCGCTGCTCTCACTGTCAATGAAGCCCTCTGGATGATCCATATAAACGCATTCTTCTAAATCTCCATTTAGAAATGCTGTTTTAACGTCCATCTGCCAGATTTCATAGTCGTAGTGAGCAGCAATAGCAAGTAGGATCCGAATGGATTTAAGCATGGCTACGGGCGAAAAAGTTTCGTCATAGTCCAAACCTGGTCTTTGACGAAAACCCTTTGCCACAAGTCTTGCCTTATAGGTCTCTACCTACCCATCTACACCAATCTTTCTTTTAAAGATCCATTTGCATCCCACAGGTTTTACCCCGGGGGGTACAATGTCCAAAGTCCATACTTTGTTGGTGTACATAGACTCCATTTCGGATCTCATGGCATCCAGCCACTTCACAGAGTCACCACTCGTGATAGCTTGCTGAAAACTGGTAGGATCATCATCATCCATGATGCAGTCTTCTCCGTCACCATCAATGAGGAAACCGTAGTACCTCTCTGGTGGGCGAGAAGTCCTACCAGACCTTCGGAGTGGCTGAGGTTCTTCAGTTTCTATTGCAACAGCCGGTTCAACCAAATCGTCATTTGTTGTCTGTGTCTCTAGAACCTCTTCTAGATCCACCACTTTGCCATCATCTTTATCTGTGAAAAACACTTTTTCCAAGAATGTGGCATACTGAGAAACAAACACCTTTTGTTCCTCTTTGTGGTAGAATAGATATCCATAAGAATTCTTTGGATACCCTACAAAATTACACATGACTGACCGTGTCTCGAGTTTGTCCGGATTCTGGTTTTTAACATAGGCCGGGAAACCCCAAATCTTAATTCTCTTGAGAGATGGTCTCTTCCCATGCCATATCTCATATGGCGTGGTAGACATGGCATTGGTTGGAACTCTGTTCAGTAGAAACGCTGCAGTCTCCAATGCATGCCCCCAAAATGAGACGGGTAACTCAGCATCACTCATCATGGATCGGACCATATCTAATAGGGTCCTATTCCGTCGTTCAGACACACCGTTGTGTTGTGGTGTGTAAGGAGGAGTGAGCTGAGAGAGAATCCCATTCTCTTTTAGGAAGTTTGCAAATTCTGTACTGAGATACTCACCTCCTCGATCTGATCGAAGCATCTTGATACTCAAGCCGGTTTGTTTTTCTACTTCTTGTTAATATTCAATGAATTTCTCGAAAGCTTCGGACTTGCGCTTTAATAAAAATACATGACCGAATCTTGAGAAATCGTCAGTGAATGTAATGAAGTATGAAAAACCGCCTCTAGCCTGTATAGACATTGGCCCGCATACATCACTATGTATGAGGCCTGGGAGCTCAGTAACTTTTTCTCCGTGTCCGGTAAACGGAGTTTTCGTCATTTTACCCTTAATACAAGACTGGCAAGTCGCATAAGATTTATATTCAAAGGAGTTTAAATATCCATCTTTGTGTAACTTGTTTAGTCTTGTTTCGTTAATATGACCAAGTCTACAGTGCCAAAGAAAAGCTTCATTTAATTCTGAAAGTTTTCTTTTATTAGTGTGTTGTATATTGAAAACTGTGTGTTGATTTAGGACATATATTCCGTTATTAAGTGTACCATACCCAACCAACATTTGATTCAGGTGAATGTTCATAACATTGTTGTGCAATATAAAGTTATATCCTTCATTGTCTAACAAAGAAATTGATATTATATTACATAGCATACTTGGTACAAAATAACATGGATTCAAAACCAAAATACATCCAGATGGCAACCCCAAGTGATACTCTACCACTGCGACTGTATGTACATTGGAACCATTTCCAACGCGGAGAGTATGGTCACCTGTCTTCAAAACATTGCTATTTCTCAGCCCCTGCATAGAATTGCAAATGTGAGAACCTGAACCGGTCTCCAATACCCAGGAAGCAGAGTTTATTGAAAAACAGTTTTCTGTTACAAACGCACCTGAAGCAGAAGCATCACCATGCTTCTTCTTGAGACTTAAGTACTCCGTGCAGTTGCGCTTCCAATGTCCTGTTTTGTGGTAATGAAAACATTCACCTTTCCCCGAGTCTCCAGCTTTGGACTTTTCCTTTCCCTTCACCTTCTTAACTCCACCCTTAGGATTGGTGGGCTTCTTCTTTTTCTTTCCCTTGGCCTTAGCTTTCGGGCGAGAAGAGGAAGACTGTCCAACAGTCATAACGGGAGTTTTTGCTGACTTCATAGTGCTCTCTGCACTCCTTAGCATATTAAGGAGTTCAGGTAGCTCCTTCTCCATGCCATGCATATTGAAGTTAACTATGAATTGAGCAAAGGTGGAGGGGAGGGACTGCAGAATAATATCTATATATTGTTCATTGTCCATAGCCCATCCAAGGTCCTCAAGCTCTTCTATAAGAGCTATCATCTTCAGAACATGGTCTCCTACTGGTGTGCCGGGGGCCATTCGCATCTGAAACATTTTCTTTGATGCTTCGTATCGCAATACGCGGGATTGGTCTCCATACAACTCCTTTGTATGGAGCAATATGGTTTGAATGTCCATATTCTCGTGCTGCTTTTGATGTGTATTGTCCATCGATGCAAGCGCGAGGCATTTGGCCGTGACATAATCAGCGTCCCATGTCTTGCGGACTTCTTTGTCCGCAACTGAGGATTTTGGACCTGGGATAGGTGGAGCTGAAACCATGAGGACATATGATACTTTATCATAAGTCAAGGCTATTTTCAGATTCCTCAGCCAGTCTTTATAATTGGTCCCATTCAGTTTGTTTTTATCTAGTAGAAGCTTGAGTCCAGTCATTGGTATCTGCCATTAAGAGAGAAAAGAATACACTCAGCGAAAGCTCTTGCATAGATCAGATTGGTTATTATCTTGTCTAATCGATGTCTCCCACTGCTTTAATCAAGTTTTTCTTTCAAACCTTAAAAAGAAAACTAGCCAGTATTAATTACAGTCTACAACTTCGCTAACTGTTCAGCCAGGCCAGTGTCGGTACTTGAAGGAGGTTCCCCGTGCTTTCGCACGGACCTAATTAAAGTAAAGCTCGTTTTCCCAGAGGCGGAGCTCCGTTAACACCTTTCTAGACACCTAATGAGTTAGCTAATTGTAAAATGTAAAACTCTCCTAGGAGCAACTATTGCCCACAGTGGGATCGGGATCCAACTATCATATGGAAGGTATGTAATCTCATTGCAAATCTCAACACTTGAAATTCCCGATATGATTTTTACCCCTAGTACTTATGACCTTAACTACGGTCAACAAATCATAAGTACCAGTCAAGTTCTACCCGTCATTTCTTGATCAATTAGACCCACCCATATGACCCTTAACTATGGTCAACAAAGTCGTATGAATGTCCTAATTAATCTGCATCATATGCAATGTAGGAAGACATCACTTAGCTACCGTACACTACGCCTTAACTAAAGTCAACAAACGTAGCACGAATACTAAGTACTCTACTTCCTAAAATGACGGAGGGTTGCGGATGATTTTTAAGAAAATCTTTAACGCTTTGAACTTGATATCGTCGTAGAATCAAAATGGTTTTCAAAAGGAGTGGCTTAAGCTCCGCAGTTTTGAAATGTAGCTTTTTCGTAAATAGCCGAGTGGTTTTTAAATCCGATTCTACAACATCTTTTTAGGTTTATTTTCTTTACATTAATCATATTAATGTAATCCCATCAGTTAAGTCCTTAAGCCAATCACAGAAAAGAAACGAAAATAACACGTGCGCTTATGCCATCCGCATTCGCCGCAATGTTCCGTTATGCACCGTTAGGTTACTTAACTAACGGCATACCGGGACGGGACTAGCGCGGGTGTAAAACATAAGCAACGCCTACTATATATCATATATATAATATGTCATTCGTCTCAGATATCACAGAACACAGGCAGCAGAAACATAGATATAATGTGGGATACACTAGGACGTCCGTATTTAGTATTTTAGCCAGAATAGAAAATACGGATTCCACAGTCGCGATGAATAGCCAAGCCCACACCCTGGACCCCTACGAGAGCGGCAAGCGACCCTACCAATTCTGGAGTTTAGGAGACCCGGTCTCGACTCCTCGAGATGGCTTCCCACTGAACCCCAGAACCCGGTCACCTGTGCTCCCCTCCTTGGGTCCATCCTAATGCGGAAAAGTAAATAATATACAACACTGGTGACACAACCTCAACCCGGAAGTGCCCCAAATAAAAGAATATTACATTACATATGAATTTACATGAATGAAAATATAAAACTCTCATCTCACATAAAAAAAACCCCGGCTATTCAATCGCGACAATCCTGCACATCATATCTCAGCAACACATAATATCTCATATCATCAACGTAAGTAAGTATGCATACCCCAATTGTCGTTGATGTATAGCAACGAAACCGGCGATATCGAACATACTACACTTACGGTCACAGAAAAGAAAGTGTAAAACTACAATATTTGGAATCCACGTTCTCTTTAGACATCATAAATGCGAAATATCACATATTTCGTATTTCATGCCTAAACTATATGAATTCCACATATTGTATCACATTCCAGATAAACAGACAGTATTAAAGTTTTCGAACGAACGATCAAGTACCCAAGATTCACTAAAGCTCAACACTTGAGCAGGGTTCAAAAAAATCCGTAGTGTGACACAGTAGTAGCGGTCCAGCCGTAGAAGGGTCAAGCCAACGCCTCACAGGTGGCATGCCGTACTGCCCCAAACCCTAAGTTTCAAAGGGCAGTTCAAGACGGTCACATAATCGAGTTAAGGTTTGTTGTCTTCTAGAGGGTCCACCACAAAAAGACTTGCACGTATCTCCAAAGTATTTAAACCCCGTGAATAGTGAGCAAATGATACTCGTTCAAACACTTCAGTACTTTCTAATTTACCCGGAAAAGCAACGAAATGAAAATTCCGATCGAATCTATGCGTCCAAAACCATCTCCAGAAAATACAATACTATATTCAGATTAAACATACCTAAAACACTGTAAAAGCAGCATTATGAATTACTGTGGAAAAATGAAGAAATGAACTCTCTGTACGGCCGCGGAATCGCAGCCTAAGCAAGTAATTGCCGCGGTTCCGCGGCCATATGTACGGATCATTGGTTCGTTTTTCACAGTATTTCATATAATTTCCTGCTCTATTTTTTAAGTATTTTTAATTCTGAAAAATGTCAGATTTTAAAATTTGTCCAGAGAGGGTCTAAAAAAGTCGTATTTTTGTCCGATCGGGATTTTTACTTCGTAAAAGAGTCGCCTAATGTTCTAGGTCGGCTCTGATACCAATGTTAGGTTTGCCTAGCACTCTATGTAGTGTTTGGAAGCATCACATGTCACAAAGTTTAAATTTTTATGGTGCTAAGCAAGCATACAAAGGAATCGATCCTAGAAAATTAGGGTTTCAAAAGATAAAGGCAATAAAGACTAGGATTTCGAGACTACAACCTTTGTAGCTCCCTTTCCTAGACTCTTTGGCCTCTTGGGTGTTGGAAGAAGGTCCTCTTGAAGTCTTCTCGCGTCCACGACGATCCACCCGAAGTTCCTCGTCCAAGCTCGCAACTTCACTTTTCAAGATGAGAAATGAAGAGAACACTCTAAACAAGTTGGCTAAACTTGTGTAGAATGATGTTGTGGTTATGATTCTCACTTCAAAAACCTTTCTTTATGTGTGTTTTACTCACTAGAAGAAACTAGAGAGCAAATGGTGAAGGAGGAAGAAGATGGTGGCTTTCTTTTTAACAAGAGTAAAATGATAACCCTTATGAACTAAAAAGAAAATATATGTATATATCTTTTCTAATCCTCATCTCAAACCATGGTTAGATGATGGAGACATTATTTAACTTGAGTTTAAAATACAAAGAGAAGGATAACTCATGGTTAGAAGTAGGTGAGCTTGGTTAGGTTTAAAGAAGAGTGTAGAAGCTAAGCAAGAATTATCCTTTCCTTTTCTATTTTGTTTTAAACATAAATCAAATAATAATCCATTCAGTTAACCATGGTGTGAGTCTTATATTGCCATCATTTTCCATGTATAAGCAACCATGAAGGATGATGCATGTATGTATGTGTGTATGCACATCCATATGTGCATGAAACTAAAAGAAAGATAGCATACATGCATGCATACATCCATCACGAACAAGAAAAGGTTTCAAGTGAGAAAACTAATGGTTAAATGATAAATCAACACTTGATTTATCAATTCGGCCATATCACATATGACCCCACCAAAAGCAAGCCGCCCGATCAATATACGGTATCATATACGCGCATTTTAATCGGGTCAATGCGCATATCGCATACGCGCACCACAACGTTTCGCCTGGACTAGGTAACTCCTTTGTGGGACTCTAAGACTCGTCAATACACCGACAGTGGGTGATGATCATATCAAGCACCCCCAAGCCGCAAGCGGTCTGCTAAACGTAACGGCTACCCGGGTATTGAGCGATCAGAAGAAAACAAGCGAACATGCTACAACTCCCGTCGAGCCAACCGGCAACACTACCGTACAGTCCGGTCTCTTCGTCAGATATGCTGCATATCGAGCCTAGGGATGGTCATGTCGACCCCAATAACTCAATAAGTCGTGCCTGTGAATGGTCTATAACAGATCGAGAAACTACTGATAACACTTATCAGCAAATCTCAGCAGCCCTGGCCAGGGACTTACTGATATAACCAGTCGGGCACAGCACAACATCAACTCCCAATATCGGGAGAGACGAAACCCCTCCTATCGCTTATTGCCTTCGTGTGTTTCGGGACTGTACCCAACGGCCACTTGTTTGCACGACTCAGTAGAGCCGGTGTAGGATGGCAATCAAAGTACAGTGGGAGAACACAAAAGACTCTATGACGATCTCGGGTCTACAGACTAACCTGTACCAGTGTCACCTGAGAACTGCTATCCGACGATAGATATAATTCCATATAGGAGTTCTCGGTGAGTCAGTCCAGTGTACCCAGTCACCACTGAGCACCCGTATATGATCTTGATGTCAAACATCGATGAATGTGGGAACATCCATCGCCCATCGTATGGGTCTAGTATCATGTACGCTAGTCTACTCTGGTATATCAATGCCCCGTCTCGATATACCTACGACTAGGGACATTCCAGGATATGCTTATGGACTACAGATGTCCCACTAGTATGATCTCCATCATAATCACAGCAGTCAAGCCGATATCCTCAGGGCTTTATCAGCATGTATAAATGAATAAAAGCATGATCAAATCAACATGTCAGATAAAGAAGAACCAGATAGCATACTATCATGTCGAGCAAGAATGTATACTGAATATACATATATACATGTACAAATACATCCACTATCATATAATGGCCTCTAGGGCATACATATATCCAACAGGAGCCTCTCGAGAGTCCGGAACACGATGATAGCAGCGAAGGGACCTCAACACGGAGCTTAAAAAGTAAAGGACCAGATCTACAAAGGTTGTAATCCATCTCACTTAGTGTTAAAGTTTTTAACATACTTGTTTTCGCCTAATCTCTAGTTTAAAGATCCGGCTTTGGGTTGTTCGGCACGACTAATTTTTAAATCGGGCATGGTTGATGCCTCGTAGACACTTGTGCGTGTGCCCAGCAACCATACAGTGGTATCAGAGCCAAGCCAGAGGTTTAGGCAAAGTCTAGACGAAGTTTAAAGTCCGATGGAACCCCGAAACCCTAGTTTTTACCCCTTTCTGGAAATTTTTCAAAAATGTGATTTTTTGCGTATTAAAAATACTCAAAAAAATCAGCAGGGAATTATAGGAATTACTGTGAAATTCAACCCCCTAAATCGCCCAAAGCACCGTGGAACCGCGGCTAAACCTAGGTTTTGGCGGCGGTTCCACGGCAATAAATGAGGATTGAGGGATAGGGTTTGCACAGTAACCTCCGTAGGTAATTCATGATTCTTCTGGGAATTTTTTAGTATACTCAAGAGTTGAGTTTTCTGGGTTGTATTGGGGACTCGTTGATTCGATCGGATAATCTAACTTCGTTTATTTTTCCCGGATAATTTTTTAGAACGTGTTAAAAAGTTCGAACGGATATCAATAACTCACTTTTTCCCCTGTCGGAAATTTTTTCAAAAATTGGATTTTTTTTCTTGAGTTTGAAACTTCCGGAAAATCATGCAAGTAACGCGGTGGACCCTCTAAAAGACAACAAACCTTAACTCGATTATGTGACCGTCTTGAACTGCCTCTAAACCTTAGGGTTTGGGGCAGTACGGCGTGCCACATGTGAGGCGTTGGCTTGACCCTTCTACGGCTGGACCATTGGTACTGTGGTATGTGACAGATGCTTTTAAATTCCGCTCAAATGTTGGCTATTGGGAAATCTTAGGTGTTTGTTTATTCGATCAGAAAGTTTAACTGTAACGTTTTGAAAATCGTTTCGGTGAAATTTCAAAAAAACGGTAAAATAAGGGGGTTTCTGTAAAAAGTCAAAATACAAATATCTTATTATAAAAATTAAATATACATATTCTAGCTATGTAATTGCTAGTATTTGGTGTTTATCGACCCACTGGTGAAATTTCAAATTTTCTAAAAAATTTTCCGAAAATAATTATTTTAATATTATTTTAAGCCGTCACTAATATATTTAATTAGGGAAAATTACAAATTGGAATGAGTTGAAATAAATTTTGTGCATCATAATACATTAAATAAAATTTTATCATGTGGGTTTTGAAACGAAATCGTTTGCCAAAACGGTTTAGAAAATATCGAAGAAAAATGCTTTTTTTTTGTGTAAATGGATGTTTGGGGTATTGTATTTGTCATTTTCCATCACCCCACACCTATACCCACACTCACACACCCCCATTTTCCCTCCCCCATGGCTGATTCAGCAGCCCCCCTCTCTTGTCCCCACTTGTTTTGCAAAAGAAAAGAAATGAAAGAAAAGAAAAGAAAATGGATAAAAGAGTTGACCTTTTGTTGACTTGGACTTTTCCCTCACCATACCTCACACCACACCCCCTCTCTCCTCTCCCCCACATGCTTGTGGCCGGCCCTTCCAACAGCAGCCCCCTCCCCCTTTTTTCTCCTCTCATTCCTCTTCCAAAATGCTTAAAAATTGCCTCAAAACCCATCAAATAAATCCCAAAATCCAAATCCAACTCCTACCCATTTCTCATTAGCCTTTCTAGCATGGATCTAGGGATCAAAATGGAATTTTAGGAGGCTAGATCTTGAGCTTGATCTCATCATGGGAGGTATAATCTCATGCTTTTGTTAAAATTTGTTATCAAGTTGCTTTAATCTAAATTAACTAAGTGCTTAATTAGGTTTTGATGAGTTTAATTGCATGATTAAAGATTTCAAGTTAGGGTTTTGTTGTGGAAATGGGTTATGATAAATTGTGCATGGTTTTGTGTTGTGGATTAACATCTTAAGTTTTATAGAAAGCTAATTTAGTTGTTAATTCCAAACCATTACTTATAAAATGCCCTAATTAAGTTATTTTGCTAACTAGAGTTTCGGAAAATTGTTAAATGCTTTAGATTAAAATATAATTATGGTTTCATGTCATTATTAATATTATAATGAGTGGTTTAATGACTTTGGATCATGCAAAACCAAGGTTAATTGTTAAATTGTGAATTTTGCTTTAAAAAGAGTTAAAATCGGTATGTTCGCAAACTAGTTTTTTTGAACATATATGGTTTGGTGAAATTAAATTATGGAAATGATTTATATGACTTAATTAAGATGGTTAGTGAACCTTATGGCCATTAGTTTTGTTAAAATATCATGTTTTGTACAAAAACGGGTAAATTTTGCTTGCTAGATTTTCGGAAAAATAGCTTTTAAAGTGAGTTTGAGGTTTTTGTGAATTTTAACCTATTCTATATTTAAATTAGTATTCGTGAATTTGCAAATGAGTGTACTTGGGTTTTTCTCGATGGTCGGGCGTTTGCACGCCGACGTCGAGGGTTTTTGGGTTGGTTTGTGAGAGCAACCATAGGTTTTGACCTATGTGGGATTCGTGCGTCGTTTTGGTCATGAGTCGGGTTTTTATGCGATATGGTGCGTTTTGATATGTAGGTACCTCATGTGGACTTCGAGACGACAAGCAAGCGCGTGGCGACGTCGGCACCGGCGAGCGAGGACCAGCTGAGTAGATTTATATACATGGGGAGAAGTCGGGTGGATAGCGTATAGCACCCCCGCAGTCCATGGTGGTGTATACAGATGCGTATACACACCAACAATTATTATATGTTATTTGGGATTAATAACCATGTTTAGAATGGATATTGATGTGTTGGATTATTTTAGTGTTGCGAACCCTAGGGTAGTGTTGCACTACACATACACACATACATACTTGCATACATTCCTTTTTATATGTGCTCATGGGATTCTTTATAGTTATGTGATCACATGGGTATGGGACTATGTGTTCACATACGGATTTGAGGATGATACTTGGGATTGAGCTGAGTCGATGAGATTTGTTTTGTGGTTGTGATATCGGTGATATGGCAGGATTCGTACTTAAGGTACGCCCTGGTGTTATAGTGGATCTTGGGGTGGCGATACGGGTGAATAGTGTTATAAATAAAATGGTCGACATATGATCATGATATGAGGCATGATATGCTAGGATATTGATATTAGGCCGTATCGGGCGATGTATACCCTTGAGATGCTATGTGCTGACGGTATCGGTTTGTACGAGATTGTCGATCTGTAGTCAGATCATGAGTATGAGGATATTAGTATTGTACTAGACATAGGTCAGTACCCTAGACTATGATCTTGAATAAAGAGGGTACCAGAGGAATGGTGTGAGGAATATGATATTGACCCGTACCCAGATTTGGGGATGCCGTACGACGGATTTACGTACGAGCTATATCTTGATGATTGATCCGCACTCTTGACTTGGGATGTCTGATTGTAGATATGGTATCGGATATGATATTATTGAGGCAGGATCACCGACTAATATATATACAGGTATGTATATGGATCGACTCAGATGTTAGGCGGTTTCCTTACCTGTAGTCCAGCTTGTTAGCTTAGCCCTTTAGTTTAGTATAGTTGTTAGATTAGATTCGATTCTTACCTATTTCAAAAACTAACGAATCGTGGGTATTTTAAAAGACAGCCCAAGGGATCCGACGGATATTTCAAAAGACGTATCTTTTCATAAAAACACCGTAGCCCCTATTTTCAAAACCCCATGATTCGTGTTATTTCAAAAGGCACCATTTGTAGGACTTATATTAGATTAATGCAGGTTAGTTACAGTTGCGTCTAGTATTCAGCGCCCACTTATTATTGTGGTTCGCTTCGCATCGCATACTTATGCTATAATTTCTTATTGCAATGTTGATATCATATTGTTAGGACACCAGCACCATTACCGATGATGCGTATGTACCACGTACACTTACTTGCCGGCTCACACACATCTTCATCGGTAATTGCCATATCACGTACACCTTAGAAAATATTATTGCCTGACATAGCGTAATTGCCTTATATGTTAGTTTAGACATTGTAGTTATTACCTGCTACTTCAAGCATACTGTTATTCATTGTTATGCCGCATTCAGGGATTCTCATGCATATATTCACTATTTTACGTGTTATTGAGGTTTTGGATTCGGATTTCCATGAGATTTTCTGGATTTGGAGGAAAACCGCAAAAGCGTAAATAAACCTTTTCTCTCTTTTAAAATAAAAAGTGCGGTTTTTCCCATGATGTATGAGTCGTCCACCATGAGTTTGCTGATGGATTTTGAGACCCGATTCGAGGAGACGGATGAACCGTTTCGGGTACATGGTGGACCCGGTAAGGTACCCCGGGGCAAGAAGCGCGTGATGATGACGATGTGAGCCTGGCAGGGGAGCGCTACCTACCGGTGATTTTACCCGACGCGTCGGATATCCGGAGGTTACCGTCGTGGTCTTGAGATGGATGGTAGGGGCCGGTCTGGACTGACGGCGCCCTAGATATTGTGATCGAGACTTTGAGATTTCGGGATATTGAGGTACAGAGACTGTGATACAGAGATATCGAGATATTGGGATTACGTTTTGTGCCGATGCTAGGCACTGTTTTATGCTGATTTCATTATGATACTTCATTTTAAAAATACAAGGAAATCTCACTAAATTATGAAAACAGTTCTTCATTTAAATGTATTCTGTTTTCATGCATTCATACCTCATTCATATGATATATTCCTACCTGAGGCACTGACACGGGCACATGAGATTACACTCGGGTTAGATATTTACCCTAGCCTTGTTATAGGTTGCATGTTATATATATAATTGAGGATATATTATGATCATTGACCTAGATTGCGTTATTTATGCGATTTCTGTGCGTAGATGTTTTTCTATTCACGAGTTGGCAACTCACCCCCGTTGTGCCCCAGTTTCTTGCAGGTTTGCCGTACAGGTTTCATTACGGCTTGCGGGCATAGTTTCCTTCGGGTGATTTGCTAGTAGGTGGGTTTACTTGTATCATACCACTATTATATATCTTGTATATTATTATTCTGTTGTATCAAGAAGTTCCATCAACCAAACATGTATTTATTTTGAGATAGAGACCAGTGATGTTATTCCTTCGACCTTAGAGTCGCGTGTTATATTTCTGCGGTTTTCTTGTGGTTTTGAGTTTCCTTTTGAATTTTGATCCTCGCCGTTGGCGTTGTATATTATATTGCTTGTGTGGTTGTGACCGTCGATTGACGAAGAGCTAGCTCCCGCTTGGGGATGCCTTTTTATTGATTTCGTATACTATTCATGTTGTATCCCGTTTGGGAGCCCGTATTTACAAAGGAGACTCTGCCGAAATTTTCAGGAAATATTTGATGTTTTTAAAACCGCATAATTCGGCTTATGCTATTAAAACTACTTATTTTAAATTGGTTTTCCTTCACTCTACTACTTTTTTTTTGGTTTGGATTTCTGGGTTTTCGGCTTACTTAGATTACGTACGCCTCGAGACGTTTCGTAGTTTAAATGCCGGACATGTTCCATCTTCCGGGACGTGACAAAGTTGGTATCAGAGCGTTAGGTTTTACCTTCGGAGCGTAGGATGACCCTTGGTTGATGGAATAGGTGACTAAAGTAGAGTGACGTACCGTTGGTATGTTCCGCGGCATATTTACGACACGCCACTCCACTTAAGAAGCCTTAGGATGTACATTTCCTTGTTCAGTATTATATTCCTTCCTGATCTAGCCTCATCAGTACCAGTTTGGTTTTGCTGCCACGATTACGGGCAGGGAGAGCTACAGCTAGAGTTGTGGTCAGCACGAGCTCGTCACGAACGAGGACTGACCAGGGCGAAATTCCGGCGACACACGATTGCGGAGATGTGTCTTTTTACTGTGTTTCCGCGCCACGAGCGTTTGGCGGATCGCCTTTATGAGGTTACTTGGATGTGCTGATCGACACTAGAGAATTGAGCCAATGATAGAGGCCAGCCAGATTTTGATGACCGTTGGTGTATTGCTTACTCACGATGATTGAGGCACTGTTCAGCGTGCAGACGAGTGAACCAGTTGTTGCTGCGAGCGACGAGATATCGCCCAATATGTTGGAACTATTGCAGTATAGGTTGTACTAAGAGATGATAGAAGGTCGCTAGTCACCCGGGGATGAATGACTAGGACATGTGGTTCGTTCGCCTACCCCATGAGAGGTCATCAGATAGATTGATTCCAGCAAGAGAGGACTTCACGCGGAGACGTTGAGAGTCGACAGAGATGATCGAATGTCAGAAACCTATTATTCCAAGTTTAAAGTATTCGGAAGGGCATGCAGGCAATTCTATGGACCCTCTAGAAGAATGAAACCCTAACTCGACTTAATGACCATGTGAAAGCCTTTGAACCTTCGGGTTTGCGGCAGTTCTGCGGCGCCATTAGTGAGGCTTGGGTTTGCCCTTCTACGGCTGGACCACCGATGCTGTGGTATGTACTCGATACTATTAAACTGTGCCCAAGATGTTGAGCTCTTGGGGGATTATGAGGTTTTGATGACTCGATCGGATGGCTCGACTTAATTCGGATGCTAGGTGGTGAGATGGATTTCTTCGGAGACTCCCGATACGAGGATAGCCGTTGGAGCTCAGTCCATGCAGCCGCGACGAGATGAGTCCAAAGCAGACAACATTAGAGAAAAGTGAAGTAAGAGGTTCGTACCAGATCTAGATGAGATGACGTTCCACTCCGCCGACCTCAGAGATGCGATGCGCGTGCCGAGGCATGGTACTTGGATATACCTTCCAGAAGGAGTCACGATGAGTATGTAGCCGTTCAGGAACGAGAAGAGATCTAGTAAGGGACGATGACTTCCGGACAGTTCGGCAGAGGCGAGATTTGGGAGAGACCTCGACATGACCTTTCTGGAATGAATTACGAGAAGACCTTGACCCAGGAGTGGTCATTGTTACGCACACCAGCAGACCAGAGTTCATGATCATCGACGAGACGTCCTACTGGTGACCGCGACAGTTGGCCCGAGATTCTTAGAGGATGCGCTTGAGCGGTACTATTCCGCCATTATTGATTTCGATGTTTTGGGTGATTTATTCGAATGATTTGATTTTGATGATTGAGGATTTACGATCTTTGCACAGGGTTGCACTTGATATCGTTTTCGTGCTTGGGTTTCACATGTTTGTGATTTTACGGTTTTAGACATTTGAGTTGATTTTGTGCGTGTGCACGCACACGATTTGGTTCCTGCACTCTGTATAGTTTATATATGCTTGCAGTGCAGTGATACGCCTTTTATGCACTTAGATGCATTGGACTTTGATTTCGATGCTGATGTTCGATATTTATTTTGTGCACCATGTGCACCTGATTTGATTTTGCGCATGTTCGGCACTTGATATTGGATTTCATGATTTCATGCACGATGGATGCACCTGATTTGGATTTTCGCGCATGTTGGGCGCATATTTTGAAGTGTGATTTTGGTGCACACCAGATGCACTAAATCGAGATTTTTCGTGCATGTCAGATGCACCTGATTTTGCTGTCAGGCACACATGTTGCCTACGACAGATGTTTCGTGCACACCCGATGCACTTAGATGTTGTTTCTGTGCATATGTATGGCACATATTTGGATTTTGATTTCCGTGCGCACCAGACGCACGTAGTATTCATACGCGTATTTTGGGATTGATTTTTTTTTTCCTCTTATAGAGCAGTACGTTTTTATGATATTGCTATGTGTTTTCGTACCGAGCAGGACTAGTCAGAGGACAGTACCTGAATATATTTTGCATGCATTGATAGTTATTGAAGGGATTTCCAAAAAGCGAGCTATAGCCTCAGTATTTACCTACGTGTCTGATATGACACAAAATGTTTAAAACAAGGAGATCCTTCTAAATTGTTTCCAAAACGACGGAACGTACATTTCAAACAAAGGTATATATGTATATAGTTATTTTCTTATGATAGACGTCCGCCACTGTGCAGTGTTATACGCGTGCACAGCGACTTAAAGAGATTCGGCATGCATTTCCTTCAGATACTTACATATATAGATTCGATATTTACATGTATAGTTTCGAGTTATATCATATTGGTTTTGCTTTGGATTTGGCATTGATGTTTTCCCCATGACTCCGATGATTGCGGGATGCTTGTGATTTGAGTTATATACTCATTTATCATGCGCATGCGCTGCGCTACGATTTGTTTTATGTATTTACAATTTCTGAGCCCCGACGACTTGATGGTTTTGGTTTAGATGTTTTAGTATTTGGGGAGAGTTTTAATTTAAATTCGGGGACCGAATTTCTTTAAGGGGGGAAGATTGTAACGTTTTGAAAATCGTTTCGGTGAAATTTCAAAAAAACGGTAAAATAAGGGGGTTTTCTGAAAAAAGTCAAAATACAAATATCTTATTATAAAAGTTAAATATACATATTCTAGCTATGTAATTGCTAGTATTTGGTGTTTATTGACCCACTGGTGAAATTTCAAATTTTTTGAAAAATTTTCCGAAAATAATTATTTTAATATTATTTTAAGCCGTCACTAATATATTTAATTAAGGAAAATTAAAAATTGGAATGAGTTGAAATAAATTTTGTGCATCATAATACATTAAATAAAATTTTATCATGTGGGTTTTGAAACGAAATCGTTTGCCAAAACGGTTTAGAAAATATCGAAGAAAAAGGGTTTTTTTTAGTGTAAATGGATGTTTGGGGTATTGTATTTGTCATTTTCCATCACCCCACACCCATACCCACACTCACACACCCCCATTTTCCCTCCCCCTTGGCTGAATTCAGCAGCCCCCTTCTCTTGTCCCCACTTGTTTTGCAAAAGAAAAGAAATGAAAGAAAAGAAAAGAAAATGGATAAAAGAGTTGACCTTTTGTTGACTTGGACTTTTCCCTCACCATACCTCACACCACACCCCCTCTCTCCTCTCCCCCACATGCTTGTGGCCGGCCTTTCCAACAGCAGCCCCCTCCCCCTTTTTTCTCCTCTCATTCCTCTTCCAAAATGCTTAAAAATTGCCTCAAAACCCATCAAATAAATCCCAAAATCCAAATCCAACTCCTACCCATTTCTCATTAGCCTTTCTAGCATGGATCTAGGGATCAAAATGGCATTTTAGGAGGCTAGATCTTGAGCTTGATCTCATCATGGGAGGTATAATCTCATGCTTTTGTTAAAATTTGTTATCAAGTTGCTTTAATCTAAATTAACTAAGTGCTTAATCAGGTTTTGATGAGTTTAATTGCATGATTAAAGATTTCAAGTTAGGGTTTTGTTGTGGAAATGGGTTATGATAAATTGTGCATGGTTTTGTGTTGTGGATTAACATCTTAAGTTTTATAGAAAGCTAATTTAGTTGTTAATTCCAAAACATTACTTATAAAATGCCCTAATTAAGTTATTTTGCTAACTAGAGTTTCGGAAAATTGTTAAATGCTTTAGATTAAAATATAATTATGGTTTCATGTCATTATTAATATTATAATGAGTGGTTTAATGACTTTGGATCATGCAAAACCAAGGTTAATTGTTAAATTGTGAATTTTGCTTTAAAAAGAGTTAAAATCGGTATGTTCGCAAACTAGTTTTTTTGAACATATATGGTTTGGTGAAATTAAATTATGGAAATGATTTATATGACTTAATTAAGATGGTTAGTGAACCTTATGGCCATTAGTTTTGTTAAAATATCATGTTTTGTACAAAAACGGGTAAATTTTGCTTGCTAGATTTTCGGAAAAATAGCTTTTAAAGTGAGTTTGAGGTTTTTGTGAATTTTAACCTATTCTATATTTAAATTAGTATTCGTGAATGTGCAAATGAGTGTACTTGGGTTTTTCTCGATGGTCGGGCATTTGCACGCCGACGTCGAGGGTTTTTGGGTTGGTTTGTGAGAGCAACCATAGGTTTTGACCTATGTGGGATTCGTGCGTCGTTTTGGTCATGAGTCGGGTTTTTATGCGATATGGTGCGTTTTGATATGTAGGTACCTCATGTGGACTTCGAGACGACAAGCAAGCGCGTGGCGACGTCGGCACCGGCGAGCGAGGACCAGCTGAGTAGATTTATATACATGGGGAGAAGTCGGGTGGATAGCGTATAGCACCCCCGCAGTCCGTGGTGGTGTATACAGATGCGTATACACACCAACAATTATTATATGTTATTTGGGATTAATAACCATGTTTAGAATGGATATTGATGTGTTGGATTATTATAGTGTTGCGAACCCTAGGGTAGTGTTGCACTACACATACACACATACATACTTGCGTACATTCCTTTTTATATGTGCTCATGGGATTCTTTATAGTTATGTGATCACATGGGTATGGGACTATGTGTTCACATACAGATTTGAGGATGATACTTGGGATTGAGCTGAGTCGATGAGATTTGTTTTGTGGTTGTGATATCGGTGATATGGCAGAATTCGTACTTAAGGTACGCCCTGGTGTTTTAGTGGATCTTGGGGCGGCGATACGGGTGAATAGTGTTATAAATAAAATGGTCGACATGTGATCGTGATATGAGGCATGATATGCTAGGATATTGATATTAGGCCGTATCGGGCGATGTATACCCTTGATGATGCTATGTGCTGACGGTATCGGTTTGTACAAGATTGTCGATCTATAGTCAGATCATGAGTATATTGAGGATATTAGTATTGTACTAGACATAAGTCAGTACCCTAGACTATGATCTTGAATAAAGAGGGTACCAGAGGAATGGAGTGAGGAATATGATATTGACCCGTACCCAGATTTGGGGATGCCGTACGACGGATTTACGTACGAGCTATATCTTGATGATTGATCCGCACTCTTGACTTGGGATGTCTGATTGTAGATATGGTATCGGATATGATATTATTGAGGCGGGATCACCGACTAATATATATACAGGTATGTATATGGATCGACTCAGATGTTAGGCGGTTTCCTTACCTGTAGTCCAGCTTATTAGCTTAGCCCTTTAGTTTAGTTTAGTTATTAGATTAGATTCGATTCTTACCTATTTCAAAAACCAACGAATCATGGGTATTTTAAAAGACAGCCCAAGGGATCCTACGGATATTTCAAAAGACGTATCTTTTCATAAAAACACCGTAGCCCCTATTTTCAAAACCCCATGATTCGTGTTATTTCAAAAGGCACCATTTGTAGGACTTATATTAGATTAATGCAGGTTAGTTACAGTTGCGTCTAGTATTCAGCTCCCACTTATTATTGTGGTTCGCTTCGCATCGCATACTTATGCTATAATTTCTTATTGCAATGTTGATATCATATTGTTTGGACACCAGCACCATTACCGATGATGCGTATGTACCACGTAGACTTACTTGCCGGCTCACACACATCTTCATCGGTAATTGCCATGTCACGTACACCTAAGAAAATATTATTGCCTGACATAGCGTACTTGCCTTATATGTTAGTTTAGACATTGTAGTTATTACCTGCTACTTCATGCATACTGTTATTCATTGTTATGCCGCATTCATGGATTCTAATGCATATATTCACTATTTTACGTGTTATTGAGGTTTTGGATTCGGATTTCCATGAGATTTTCTGGATTTGGAGGAAAACCGCAAAAACATAAATAAACCTTTTCTCTCTTTTAAAATAAAAAGTTCGGTTTTTCCTATGATGTTTGAGTCGTCCACCATGAGTTTGCTGATGGATTTGGAGACCCGATTCGAGGAGACGGATGAACCGTTACGGGTACATGGTGGACCCGGTAAGGTATTCCGGGGCAAGAAGCGCGTGATGATGACGATGTGAGCCTGGCAGGGGAGCACTACCTACCGGTGATTTTACCCGACGCGTCGGATATCCGGAGGATACCGTCGTGGTCTTGAGATGGATGGTAGGGGCCGGTTTGGACTGACGGCGCCCTAGATATTATGATCAAGACATTGAGATTTCGAGATATTGAGGTACAGAGACTGTGATACAGAGATATCGAGATATTGGGATTACGTTTTGTGCCGATGCTAGGCACTGTTTTATGCTGATTTCATTATGATACCTCATTTTAAAAATACAAGGAAATCTCACTAAATTATGAAAACTGTTCTTCATTTACATGTATTCTGTTTTCATGCATTCATACCTCATTCATATGATATATTGCTACCTGAGGCACTGACACGGGCACATGAGATTACACTCGGGTTAGATATTTACCCTAGCCTTGTTATAGGTTGCATGTTATATATATAATTGAGGATATATTATGATCATTGACCTAGATTGCGTTATTTATGCGATTTCTGTGCGTAGATGTTTTTCTATTCACGAGTTGGCAACTCACCCCCGTTGTGCCCCAGTTTCTTGCAGGTTTGCCGTACAGGTTTCATTACGGCTTGCGGGCATAGTTTCCTTCGGGTGATTTGCTAGTAGGTGGGTTTACTTGTATCGTACCCCCATTATATATCTTGTATATTATTATTCTGTTGTATCTAGAAGTTCCATCAACCAAACATGTATTTATTTTGAGATAGAGACCAGTGATGTTATTCCTTCGACCTTAGAGTCGCGCGTTATATTTCTGCGGTTTTCTTGTGGTTTTGAGTTTCCTTTTGAATTTTGATCCTCGCCGTTGGCGTTGTATATTATATTGCTTGTGTGGTTGTGACCGTCGATTGACGAAGAGCTAGCTTCTGCTTGGGGATGCCTTTTTATTGATTTCGTATACTATTCATGTTGTATCCCGTTTGGGAGCCAGTATTTACAAAGGAGACTCTGCCGAAATTTTCAGGAAATATTTGATGTTTTTAAAACCGCATAATTCGGCTTATGCTATTAAAACTACTTATTTTAAATTGGTTTTCCTTCACTCTACTACTTTTTTTTTTGGTTTGGATTTCTGGGTTTTCGGCTTACTTAGATTACGTACGCCTCGAGACGTTTCGTAGTTTAAGTGCCGGTCATGTTCCATCTTTCGGGACGTGACATTAACACTGTCTATTTATCTGGAATGTGATACAATATTTGGAATCGACAAGTAGTTATGAGATAACTAATTTGAATGTTATAAATCTAGCAGTTCAGTCTAAGATGATCGGTTGCCACGGGATTTTGATGCGATCAAAAGTCCGTCACAATCATATAGCGTAAGCGGATACTCGCCGGGTAAACTTAATAGACAGCCATGCCTCATAGCCCCGACCAAGTGACTGTAGGAGAACCCCGTCGCCAAAAGCATCCGTTCGGGTGCTCGCGGCAGCGGTGTTCCGCCTTAGTACACTTCGTCGACGGCATCCGGGGGTGCGGCCGTCTACTAAAGTTTACGACGAGCATTCGATCAGGTTGTCAGGAATCTTTTTGAACTTCCCGACTTGATATTGAAAAGAGTTTTCGATAAAGAGATAAGAATTTCATTTGGTTAGGCATGCGATGTCTAAGGAGGTTGTGGATTCCAACTGTTGTAGTTTTACACTTTCTTTTTTGTGACCGTAAGCGTAGTATGTGGTGTATCGCCGGCTTCATTGCTATACATCAACGACAATCGGGATACGCATACTTGCTTACGTTGATGATATGAGATATTATGTGTTGCTGTGATATGTTATATTGGATTTTCGCGTTCTGAATAGCCGGGGGTTTTATGTGAGATGAGAGTTTTTTCTTTTTCATTCATGTAAAATTCATTTGTATGTAATATTCTTTTATTGGGGCACTTCCGGGCTGAGGATGATGTCACCATTGTATATTATTTATTTTTCCGCATTAGGTAGACCCAAGGCGGGGAGCACTAGTGACCGGGTTCTAAGGTCCAGTGGGAGACCATCTCGATGAGTCGAGACCGGGTCTCCTAACCCTAGAATTGGCAGTGTTGCTTGCCGCTCTCGTAGGGGTCTAAGGATGTGGGTTTGGCTATTCATCGCGACCGTGGAATCCGTGTTTTATACAGGCTCGTATTAAAACACGGACGTCCTAGTATATCCAATATTTCATATATGTTCTTCTGCTGCAATGTTCTGTGATGAGATCTAATTACTGTATGAGACGAATGTTTATATTATATATATGAGATATATGTTATATTGCAGATTTCGTTTCAAATGTGATGCTTGTGAAGCATAATAAAATAGGACTTGATTAATGAGATTAATGAAACTAAAAAGAAACCTAAAGATGTTGTAGAAACTTGTTTAAAAACTGGTAGCTCTAGTTCTTGCTTTGCATAGCGGTGTTCCTTATAGAACATCCAACACCTTATTCGATAAGGAAAGAACCGAGATCCCTTCACCGGGAGTGACCTCTTTAGCGAAACTAGCAGATGCTACAAACTCGGTTTGTCTTTTGTTTGCTTCTATAGTTTTTGCTTTGCACAGCGGTATTTATGAAATATCCTGCATCTTATTCGATGAGGAAAAAGCCGACGATCTCTTTACCGGGAGTGACCTCTTTAGCAAAACTAGAAAAGCCTCAAAAACACTCCATTTAAAATCACTCGATTCTACAACGATATCAAGTTCATTACGCTCATGGTTTTCTTAAAAACCTGCGTAGCCCTCCGTCATTTCAGATAAGTACTACTTAGTATTCGTGCTGCGGTAGTTTGGCATGCGTCAAGGCGTAGTGTACGGTAGCTAACTTGTACTTATTGCTACCATACGATGCGATTGGATTAGGGTATTCGTACGGCGTTGTTTGGCATGCGTCAAGGATCGTACGGGTGGGTTTAATTCAATCACGAAATGTACGGGTTGAACTTGACTAGCGGACTATGGGTTGTTTGGCATGCGTCAAGGTCATAGTACGCTAGGGGTAAAAATATTATTGGGAATTTCAACTGTTGAAATTTGAAATGAGATTGCATATCTTCTATGAGATAGTTGGATCCCGATACCCGCTGTGAGTAAGAGTTACTCCTGGCAGAGTTTTACACATTACAATTAGTCGATCAAGTAGGTGTCTAGAAAGGTGTCAACGGGGTTACGCCCCTGTGAAAATGAGGTTTATTTTAATTAGGTCCGTGCGAAAGCACGGGAAACCTCCCTCAACGTACCGGCACTGGCCTGGCTGAAAGATTGGAGAACTTGTAGCGTGTAATTAATCCCGGTTAGTCTTTCCTTTTAGGGTTTGAAGGAAGATTTGACAAAAACAGTAGGAGACATCCTGATTAGATAAATTGATAACCAATCTAATCTTGTAAAAAGCGCACGCTGAGTGTTTTCTTCTCTCTCTCTCCAGGTAGCGACCATGTCACGCCTTAATCAAGATAATAATATGGATGTATTGACCGAACCCGCTTGTTATACTGCGCTAGGGAACGTTGGTCCCGCTCCAACTTATAATTGTTATAAGACAGAGCAGGAAATTGGGGAATACCAGATTTCCCGTGCCGCCCAAACGAAGAAAGTGCATGTTGATGCATCATCTTCGGGTGTGTTCATTACAGAGAACTGTTTTTCAGTATCCTTTACGTCCTGGGTATGAGATACCGGATCAGGATCCCACATATGTAATTTGTTACATGGGCTACAGATAGGCAGAGAACTGAGAACGAGTGATAAGTTTCATGAGATAGAAACGGTGCAAATGTTGCAGCCAAGTCTGTTGGTCATTATCACCCTGTATTACCAGAATACATTGATTCTGAACGAATGTTATTAGATACCGAACCTGATATACAACATCATAACAGTCTCTTTATTAGTAAAGAAGGATATAATTTTGTATTGTTGGATAATGTTTTGAACATTTTTTATATCAAGAGTTGATCGGTTCAGGCACGTTATCTAAAAGTATTGACGTTCTAAATCAAACTACAGTTCTTAGTATACAGAACACACACAAGAGGAAGAGTTCAGAAATGAACGAATCCTTCTTGAGGCATTGTAGACTAGGTCATATCAATGCGACCCGACTAGCTGAAGTTACACATAGATGCATATTTAAATTAGTTTAAATTTACATCTTGTGAAACTTGCCAATCAAGTCACAAAGATAAGATGACCACAGCTCTGTTTATTGGAAACAGAGAAAGAGTTAGTGAACTCTTAGAATTGATACATGCTGATGTATGAATGTCCCCTGTCTACACATGCCAGAACCGGTTCTTTGTACTTCATTATATTCACTAATGATCTCTCAAGATTCAGACATGTGTTCCTGTTGAAACACAAGTCCGAAACTTTTGAGATAATCACAGAATATAAGTTAGAAGTAGAGAACCAAAAATGGGTATAAGTATTATGTCCTTTGATGATATCAAGGAGGAGAATACTTGAGCACGGGATTCCTGGACTATTTTAAAGGAGAATGAGATTCTCTCTCAGCATTACTCCTCCGTATACACCACAGCACCTCGGTGTATCGGGGCGGAGCAATCACACCCTATTAGATATGGTGAGCTCTATGATGAGTACTACTGAGTTTCCTATTTCCTTTTGGGAGTTATGCACTTGAGAAGCTGCATACCTATTGAATAGGGTTCCAATCAAATCAGTTTCCTACCACTTCATATGTGATATGGAATGGGAAGAGCCCATATCTTAAGTATGTTAAGATTTGGGGTTGTCCAGCCTATGTCTAAAAGCATAATCCGGACAAGCTCGAGACAAAGTCAGTTCTGTAGAAGTTTGTTGGATATCCCAAGCATTCGCAAGGGAATATCTTCTACCTAACCGAGGAACAAAAGATATTTTGTTTCTCAACATGCCACATTTGTGAAAGGGAATTTCTTGTGAAGAAATTATTGGTCATGAGGTAGAACTGGAAAGAGTTCCAGCTATACAAACTGCAGCTGATGATTTGGTAGAACCAAAGGATTCAATAGATTCCAATGAACCTTAGCCCCTCCGCTGATCTAGTAGGGTTCCTTACCCACCTGAGAGATACTTCGGTTTCTCTATGACGGTGGGAGCGAGGATTGCATCATGAGATGATAACCCAACTAGTTTCGAGCTGGCCATCAGGAGTGGGACTCTGTAAGAATGGCTGGATGCTTAGCGATCTAAGATGGAATCCTTATACACCAACAAAGTATGGACTTTGGTTGCTTTATCTGAAGGGTTAAATCCCCATCAGGAGCATGTATATCTTGAGAAGATTACTTGGTGTACATGGAAAAGTTGAGACTTTCAAAACTATGCTTAAGTCCATCCAGATCCTACTTGCCACGGCTATATACCATGACTATGATATCTGGCGGTTGGGGTGTCATGACTGCTTTTCTAAATGATGATTTGGAAGAGAGCGTCTATAAGTACACAGCCAGAGAGCTTCATAGATAGTGGGAGCAGCGGAAACGTGTGCAAGATGTTTTATGTGATAAAGCAGGAATCGCGGAGTTGGAACATCTGATTTGATGTGGTAGTCAAAGAGTTTGACTGCATCAAAATGGTAGATGAACCTTGTATATACAAAATGGTAGTAGAGAGTATGGTGGTGATCCTCATAGAGTACGTGGATGACATACTCTTGATAGGGAAGGAGTTTCCTATGCTACGGTCGATCAATCTCCGCTTATCACAAGGATTCTCTATAGAGGATCAAAGTGATACCGCCTAAATCCTGGGTTTTGGATCTTTGAGCTAGATCTAATTGGATGTTCGGATACTTACTAGTTGTAGTGAGATGGTATCAATCGATCCTGGGGAGAATCACTGGAAAAGTTCCAGGGTGATAAGGACGACTGAATGTCAGTCACAGGCATTGTCTTTACCCTCAGTGGAGGGACGGTATATTGGAAGAGTTCCAAGCTAGATACCGTGACATACTAGATGATTAAAGGCAAGATACATCGTTACTAAGGATGCTACCAAAGCGGCAGTCTGGATATATAAGTTCATGAGATGAACTTCGTTCCTACCATTGTGTGACAATGGAGTTGTGGCTTATGCCAAGGAACTTCCGTCCCATCAGAAATCCAGATATAATTCTTAGACAGTATCACCTAATCATGGAGATGGTTGATCTCCAGGGAGATCGAGGTTTGGAGAGTAGACACAGAGGACAACAGCGCGGATCGACTCACAAAGGCCTTTTTCCCAGTAGAGACTTTTATGGGATGGTTGAGTATGAGATACTTCAACCATAGCTAATTATTGGGTATGTGATACCACAACTGATGGCCCTAATGCAAGTGGGAGATTGTTAGTTATATGTATGCCCTAGAGGCCATTACTGTACATACGATGTATATTGTAATGGATGCTTGGACATATATAGGGAGGACTTTCTTGCTCGACATGATAGTATGCTATCTGGTTGTACTTTATCTTAACATGTACTCTGATTGTCTCTATGTTACATGTTGATAAAGCCCTTAGGATATGTACTCGACTACTGGGACTATGATGAAATAATACTAGTAGGGCCACGGTAGTCGACGAGTACATCCTATAACTGTTCCTAGTCGAGGGTGTATCGAGACAGGGCATCGATGCACCAGAGTAGACTAGCATATACGCATCCTGACCCATATGATGGGCGATGGATGATCCCATATCCATCGGTGTTTGAATCAAGGATGGTGTACGGGTGCTCTGTAGAGAATGGATACACTGGACGGACTCGCCGAGAACACCCAGATGGTATTATACCTCACGTCAGATGGCAGTTCACCGGTGACACTGGTAAAGAGTAGTCTGTTGGCCCGAGATTGTCATAGAGTCTTGTATGATTCCCACTGTGCTTTGATTTCCATCATACCACGTCCAAGAGGGCGTGCAAAAAGGTGGCTTTTGGGTACAGTCCTGAATCACATGGAGGCAATGAGCGATAGGAGGGGATTCGTCTCTCCCAGTATAGGGAGTTGATGTGGTGCTGTGTTCGATTGGCTATAACGGAAAATCCCTGGCCAGGGTTGTTGAGATATACTGGTAAGTGTTATCAGTAGTTTCTCTAACAGTTATAAACCTCATATCGAAACGACTTATTAAGCTACTAGGTCTGACGTGTACCACCCCTAGGCGAGATATGCGACATATCAGAGGACGAGACCGGACTGTACAGGAGTGTTACTGATTGGATTCACAGGAGAATGTACTGGCTTGCTTGTTGATCTTCTGAGCACTCAATACCTGGGTGGCTATTACGTTTAGCTGACCGCTTGCAGCTTGTGGGTGTTTGATATGATCATCACCTACTGCCGGCGTATTGACAATTCTTTAGAGTCCTACACAGAGGTTTCTTGACTCAGGCAAAACGGAGTAGGGGCACATATGTGATATGTGCAGGACCGAGGATAATGCGATATGAGATACCGTATTATATTCTCGCGATATTTGATATCAGCCGGGTCATCGGATCAAGTGTTAATTCGATGAATCGGTACATGATATATTAGTCGGTTATATTCGATATAGCCGGATTGTCGGATCAAGTGTTGATTCGATAATTTAATGTATAATAATATATATGATATATTAAATTACATTAACTAATATTAGCTCACTAAAAGATTCTTTTTCTCACTCGGGTAATTCATTGATATATATGCGTTATATGTTAATTGTATTATTTTTTTTGTTACAATAAATATTATATATGTGATATATAATATTGTAACATGATATGGTTATTAAAGCAACATGATTAGTGGAGATTAAACATGGTAAGGGTTTGATTAGGGTTAAGCTTTTCTAGAAGTTTCTAGAAGCTTTGTTTTTTTGTTTTGGAAAAGGTATTTTTGCAAGATATTTCCTTAACCCAACCAAACCTTTAACCTTAGTCAAATCTCTACAAGGGTTAGTTTGACCATGGTTGAATTATTCAACCTTATCGTAACTATCATTATTCATCACAAAAGAATTAATCATTTTATTCATCTTCTTGTTCCTTCTTCTTTCTTTCATGGAAAAAGCTTTCTAGCTTTTTTCCAAGTGATGAAAATGAGTTTGAATAAGAAAATAAAAGAGAGAAAAAATCCTACTTCATCATCCTCATCGATCCTTGCCCTTTAGATGAAGATGTTCACTTCATTTGGTGAGTGAGAGCTTGTGTTAATGAAACTTCAAGGTAGATCATCTTTGTTATCAAAGATCGGAAGCAAGTTTGCATCTTTCTCTTCGTGGAAGCTCTCGAGAGTCCGAAACACGATGATCGCAGTGAAGGGACCTCAACACGGACGTTAAGAAGTGAAGGACTGGATCTACAAAGGTTGTAATCCCTCTCACTTAGTGTTAAAGTGTTTAACATACTTGTTTTCGCCTAATCTCTAGTTTAAAGATCCGGCTTTAGGTTGTTCGGCACGGCTAATTTTAAATCGGGCATGGTTGATGCCTCGTAGATCCTTGTGTGTGTGCCCAGCAACCCTACAGTGCTATCTGGAGTCAGGTATAATACCAACTAGCATGTTCCCGGCGTGTCCTGTCCGGTGTACTCATAACCCAATGAGCACCTGTATACATCTTAGGTGAACCAACTTACACCAATGGCTTGTGAGACTGGTCACCGCCCCTCGTCGGGTTCTTGACTGTATACACTTGTCAACTAATGGAGTATCGATGCCCAGTCTCGAAACTCCCACGACTAGGGACCACTTTAAGGATGTGCTTATAGACTATCCAACTCTTACGTATATGATCGCCATCATACTGCTTGTAGTCAAGCAAGAATCCTTTGGGCTCTACCAACGTGTAATAGCAACTTGTAAGGTTACCTAAAGCAGTACACGATGATAAAGACAAACCATGGTAGCATACTGTTCTCTATCAACGTGTAATAGCGAACTACAATATCACCTAAAGCATGTACACGATGATAAAGGCAAACCAGATAGTATACAATCCTCTTGAGTAAGACTGTCCTACCGGTATAGGTCCTCCCTCAATCATTGCAATCACGTGCCTGTGATCCAATAATTGACTCTAAGGGCACTATATCCAACAGCTTAAGCAGAGTAACGTAGTGTGTGTATGTCCGCGGCATACTCACGATCACGGTACTCCGCCTAAAGTGACCTAAGTTCTAATTGCTTGAAATTCCTTCCTCGATGATACATATCCTTGTGATTCGATTTCCGTGTTCATATCGAATCCTATTTCCATTTATAGCCTTTCCCGCCGATGACCATGAGGACTCAGAGTGATGCAGCGAGAGCCGAGGTCAGAGTTGACTCATGTGGGACGAGGACTGACCAGGAAGGCACGCTCGTTGCACAGGAGCAGATGGATCCGCCTTCGATAGATCGTATCGCTAGGTTTAAGGAAGAGATGTAGGACTTGTGCCATACGATGAGGTCTTTGGTAGAGGCCAGTAGAGCGCGGCGACAGTAGGTTGCCACCCCTGTTACCCATTTGTTCCTTGCGATCAGCACTCAGCATCATGTTACTCACACAGCACCTGTGGATGCAGCCCTATTTGACGAGGAGCGTCTTCAGCGAGGGTTTTCCGACGTTGTTCCAGATGAGCCGGCGAACCTTTAGGGAGCTTAAGGATCTGCAGCAGAGTTGCTAGATAGGTAGGACTTGTATGTCCTAGTGTTTCACTTTGGGGAGCTCCTATTCTGTTCGTCAGGGAGAAAGACGGCAGTTTGATGTTGTGTGTTGATGGATCGTCAATTGAACCGAGTTACGGTGCGGATAGGTATCTTTTACCTCGCATTGACGATTTGTTCGACTTGCTGCAGAGTGCGAGACATTTTCTAAGTTTGTTTGGGATCAGGTCATCATTGGTTGCGGGTTCGGAGTGATGACATTCCGAAGACTGCTTTTGTGCATGCAACGGGCAGTATGAGTTTTTGTGGTGTCGTTGGACTCACTAATGCCCTAGCAGCATTCGTGGATGTGATGAACCAGATTTTTTCAGGCTGCTCCTCGGCCAGTTGATTGTTGTGTTATAAATGACATTCTGGTCTATTCCAATGTGTTGTGAGGAATTTGAGAAGCACTTGAGGATTTTCTTTGCAGACATTGGGAGAGTCCCAGCGGTTTGCTAAATTCTCGGAGTGTTACTTCAAGCTTGATTGTGTTGTCTTCCTAGGTCTTGTAGTTACAGAAGACGGTATTCGAATGGACCCGAGGGAGATCGAGGCAGTACAGCTTTGGCCCAGACCTGTTCAGTGACTGAGGTCCACAGTTTTTGGGTTTAGCCGGTTTTTACCGCCGTTTCATACAGGATTGCTTACGTATCGCTGCACCGTTGACTGGACTGACCGGGAAGGAGGTTCGTTTTCTTGGACTGAGGCATGCGTGCGGAGTTTTCTGTAAGTCTACGGTAGCGCCTCGGCCGTCTGTTCGAGGCCAAAATGCGGAAACAAAAACTTTTCTTAAACTAGAAACCAGCGCTATCGTATACTTTAAATCCGGATAGAACCATTAACCTAGAACTAGAAACTAGAGAAAGGGTTGGAATGCTATACCGATCGATCTGTGTCCTTCGGTCTTTGGCCACGATCCCAAGCTTCTCGCGGCATCTCCGATCTCGATCTCCTCGCCGGAAAGGGCACCACATCTTCAAGTATTTTTACGGGCTCCCGCTTCATCCGAAGCAACTCGGGCACGAAGTTCGCTAGCCGATGTGTCCAAGGCGAAGTAGAGAATGTGTGTGACAAGTTTGTCTCTTGCATCCATTGCATGGATAGAGGTTGAAGATGAAGCCATCAATGGAGGTTGTGAGCTAGAGGAAGAAGAAGAAGAGGAGCCATTTTCTTTCCTTTTTCTATGCTATGAAAATGAGAGTGAGAATGAAAAATACAAGACCCAATTCTATACAATGGCTGCCCTTCTCTCTCTTCCTCTCATTTCAACTTACAAATCCATCACAAAAGGTGACATTTGCACAAGAAATGATACCATGAGTCATCTATGAAGTACATGTCTCATTTAATGCACAAAATGATGAAATAAGTGCACAATTTCCATTTGTAAACATTAATCCAAATGTTTACAACGATCAAAAAGATACGGTAACATCTAAAGTGAACTCATGACGGATCACAAGGATGCCCCTCAGCTGTATATGCATACCTGCATCCGCATTCCGACCGAATGCGAATGCGATGAGACTAAAGTAATCCAACAAATCTAATACTAGGTTCCGGCTTAAACCAAAGCCTACTAGTATGATCCGTCCGATCATGATCCGTACACTACCGCACGTATATGATCGAACCCTGCCATATATCATACGGCCTCTACAACGTTTCGCCCGAAACTTGAAAACTGTCGGTGGGGGACTCTAAAAACTCGTCAATACTTTGGCTGTAGATTTAACCAATGGCACGTCATAGGTACTAGCTGTACGTAACGGGCTACCATGTATTGACCAAAAGGGAGGTCGATGAGCGAACTCATCCTGACACCCTACTGAGTCTGTCAGTGACAATATCTGTACAGTCCGGTCCGTTCGTCTATGAGCATTGTATGTCGGGCCTAGGGGGTTGTTAAAAGTCAGACCCCCAAAAGCGGTACAAGTCATGTCGGAGTGTAGCTCAGAACACCATGAGATACTACTGGAATACCTACTAGTAAATCTTCTGCCTTGGCCAAGGACTTCGTGTAATGGCTCTCCTAGACACAGCGCGATCTCACCCCCAATAACGGGAGAGACGAAACCCCTGCCGATCCGCTCACTGCCTCCATATGGCTCAGGACTGTACCCAACTAAAACCTGTTTGCACGAATCTTTTGAGCCGTGGTAGGGTAGTAATCAAAGCACAGTGGGAACTCACATGAGAAAAATGACGATCTCAGGTCGATGAACTAACCTGTACACATATCACCAGGGAACTGCTATCTGACGTCAGGTATAATACCAACTAGCATGTTCCCGGCGAGTCCTGTCCGGTGTACTCATAACCCAATGAGTACCTGTATACATCTTAGGTGATCCAGCTGACACCAATGGCTTGTGAGACCGGCCACCGCCCATCGTCGGGGTCTCGACTGTATACACTAGTCTACGAATGGAGTATCGATGCCCAGTCTCGAAACTCCCACGACTAGGGACTACTTTAAGGATGTGCTTATAGACTACCCAACTCTCACGTATATGATCGCCATCATACTGCTGGTAGTTAAGCAAGAATCCTAAGGGCTCTATCAAAGTGTAATAGTGACCTATAAGGTCACCTAAAGCTGTACACGATGATAAAGATAAAGCAGATAGCATACAATCATCTTGAGTAAGACTGTCCTACCGGTATAGGTCCTCCCTCAATCATTGCAATCACGTGCCTGTGATCCAATAATTGACTCTAAGGGCACTATATCCAACAATCTCCCACTTGCACTCAAGGCTAATTATTGCGATGTCGCATACTCACAGCCCGTGTGATACCGAACACCCAACTCCTCTACTAATCAGTTTCACAAAGTCCGTTTGTGAAACTATTGCGTTCGAGGAATAGCCTCAGTGAGTGGATCCGCCCTAATGTTTCTTTCTATGTCTCCCTTTATCTCAAGTTCGCGGAGAAAGCAATCTCCCGAAATGAGCAATACCTGTCTTAGAATATGTCTGGATATCTGATGGGACCTAGTTCATAAATGAACTCCAAATCCAAACTTCTTAGACTGTATCGTCAACTGAACTTAATCAGTATCCTGCGCCATGCCTCCCTCAGTATCTGCTTGGACCACCAGTCCAAAATACTGCCCCTCGTCAGAGGGAAAACTATAACTCTGACAGTCACTCTGTCATCCAGGTCACCTTGGAAGCCTGGAATGATAACCGTCCCCCGATAGAGGCTGTCGTTATCATATCCCTAGAACATCCACTTATGTTCTAAAACTGCTTTCGAATGTTTCTCCAGGATAGGATCAATATCAACTTATTGCATCTACTGGAAAAACAACATCTGGTGTGGTACTTGACATCTCATGATTGACTCAATTGCCAAAGCAAGTGATATGACAATCATGTGCATCCCTCTCCCCTTTAGTCTGTAAGACACCTTTAGAGAGGGTGACTCCATCACCTGCAGGTACTCTACCGTGCCAGGAGTCGTCCATTCTAAAAACACCTTTAGAATGCTGTCTAAGTACCCAGATTGGGAAACTACACAAATCTAGATATAAAACCATAGATCTAGTAACCAGAATGTCAGATATAATATCCAAGCCTTATGTGGAGAAACCACTGTGTGACAACCAAAGTATAACCGATTGTAGTATAGGAATTTCACTTCCTACTCTGTATATGTCATCCAAATACCAGGACATCACTGTTGGAGATAGTGCCCTCATAGTCAATTATTGGATCGCAGGTACGTGATTGCAATGATTGCGGAGGACCTACACCGGTAGGACAGTCTTACTCGAGATGATAGTATGCTATCTGGTTTGCCTTTATCAGTCGTGTACATGTTCAGGTGACTGATTACATGTTACACTTTGATAGAGCCCTTAGGATCTTGCTTTACCACCAACAGTATGATGGCGATCATATACGTGAGAGTTGGGTGGTTTATACGCATATCCTTAATTGTGGTCCCTAGTCATGGGAGTTTCGAGACAGGGCATCGATACTCCGGAGTAGACTAGTGTGTACAGTCGAGACCCCGACGAGGGGCGGTGGCCGGTCTCACAAGCCACTGGTGTCAGTTGGATCACCTAAGATGTATACAGGTGCTCATTGGGTTATGAGTACACCGGACAGGACTCGCCGGGAACCTGCTAGTTGGTATTATACATATCGTCAGATAGCAGTTTCCTGGTGACATGTGTACAGGTTAGTTCATCGACCTGAGGTCGTCATTTGTCTCGTGTGAGTTCCCACTGTGCTTTGATTTCTACCCTACCACGGCTCAAAGGAGTCGTGCAAACAGGTAGCTTTTGGGTACAGTCCCGAGCCATATGGAGGCATGTGAGCGGATCGGCAGGGGATTCGTCTCTCCCGGTATTGGGGGCGAGATCGTGCTGTGTCTAGGAGAGCCATTACACAAAGCCCACGGCCGTGGCAGGATATTTACTGGTAGGTACTCCAGTAGTATCTCAGGGTGTTATTGGGCTACACTCCGACACGACTTATACTGCTATTGGGGGTCTGACGTTACTAGCCCCCTAGGTAGATATGCGATACTCATTGACGAACGGACCGGACTGTATATACATTGTCACTGTTAGGCTCAGTAGGATTTCTGGATGAGTTCGCTCATCGGCCTCCCTTGAGGTCAGTCCATGGGCAGCCGTTACGCATTGCTAGTGCCGCTGACGGTTTGTGGTTAAACCCACTGCCAGGGTATTGACGAGTCATTAGAGTCCCCCACAGACAGTTTCCCAAGTTCGGGCGAAACGTTGTAGAGGCCGTATGGTTTTATGGTAGGGTTCGGAAAATGCACGTGCGTTTACGCACGTGTTATTTTTCGGGCGGATGATACTGGTCGGCTTTGGTTTAAGCCGGATCCGAGTATTATATTGAGTAGATATAATATCTTTGTCTCAGTTGCATTTGTATTCGGTCGTAATACAAATGCGGGTATATTTATACAGATACGGGGTTATCTTGGAAGTTGTTTCAGGATCACTTTTGGAAGTTGCCAGTTTCCAGTTTTCTATCAGCCGTCTTTTAACATTCGGTTAAAGACGGATTTATCTTTTCTTGGATGAGGGTGAGTCATGCTTCTAGAAGGTTCTAGAAGTTTCTAGAAAGTGGTGACAAGGATTATGACTCATGCTTTGACTTTAATGATTCTTGTTTTTCTTAAGATATTTGTTCTTGATATTTTTGTGAGGATAAGCTTCTTGTTTATGGTCACCTCCTTGATTGCTCCTACACTCACCCTCCTCCTCCATATAAGTGGCCGGCCCCCTCTCCTCCTCCTCACTCTCACTTGAGTTTTCATTTGCAAAAGATTATGATAGTTTTCGGTGTATGGAATTCAAAGCTCATTTCATTCCATCACCCGATTCCCTCGGCAACTTCCTTAACCGATCGTCCACGGCTTTGGGCGAAGTGAGACAAAGTCATCTACTCATTCTCTACATCATTCTTGGTCGTCTCTTTTAGCAAACTTGACGACCGAGTTGCCTCAAGTCAGAGGCGGGAGCCCGTTTAAAGAATCGTTGACGTGGTGCCACCTGGACGAGCAGATCGGAGATCGGAGCAGTCGCAACGGAGCGTGGGATGATGGTTAAAGAACGAAGGACTCGGATCGTTCGGTATAACCTTTTCTACTCTCTTTACAGTTCGTTGGTTTAGCAACAATGGCAGATCCGGGTTAAAGTATACGATAGCGCCAGTTAAAAAGTTTTTGTTCCGCATTTGGCGTCTGTAGACGGCCGGGGCGCTACCGTAGACTTACAGTGGTATCAGAGCCTCACCATTTTGCTTTACTAACTTGTGCTAACACGTTTAAAATATCGATCGAACCGGAAATCAAAAACCGCATTTTTTTCATTTTCACAGTTTCTGTCGATTTTAAATGGTGTCCTAAAAATATTCCACATATCACAGAAATCTGTGCGGGGTTTTATAAGTGCACCGACAAAATTTGGGCACGTGATTCCACCAAACCGTCGCGGAAACGCGGCCAAACCCATGGTTTGGCCGCGCATACGCGGCCATTTGGTAAGATCATGCTCCCAAATTTGTACAGTGTGTTCTCCTCTGGAAATTGGGGTTTTTGGTATATATCTTTTGGGCCCAGATTTTGTTACTGTTCACCACTTGTTCGTGGGGCCCACTTTGTGATATTTAGTCGATCGAAATTTAAACATGTTAGTTTACAGTGCTTACATTATATCTCCGACCGGGAATGTCATTTGATCGGTAAACCGCGTCTGATTGCTATAGTTCTTTTAGACGGGTTTGCGAACGTGACATTCGCGTTGATGTTCTGTGTTGTGCTGTGATGTTGCGGATTTGTCGTGGTGGATAGCAGTGTGCAATGGTAGTCCAGTTTGAGTTTATTTGTACATTTGATATTGCGGGGCGAGCGTCCAACTTGTGGACTGCCGTCACTGCCTGTTGTATAATATTCTTTTGGGTCACGACCAGGTTGCGGTCGATGTACCTGTTATACTATTTTTATTACTGTACTAGGTTTTGCCCCGCGACGGAGTGCACGGATAGCCGGGTTCTGGAAGGCAACGGGTCCGCATCTCATGGCTTTGAGAGGCAGAGGGGCCCCACTCTAAAATTGGCAGACTATTCGCCGCACTCGTAGGGGGTACAGGTTGACCCAAGGAGGGGTGCCCAAGATTACCGGATTCCGTGAAGTGCTGGGTGGTCCATTCACTTTGCTGTAGGGGGCTGCCTCGCTTCAGGTTTTGGCGGGTAACTTGCCGCACCCGTAGGGGTCTAGGTTTCATTGCACAGGCTATCCACACGATAGGGGAACTTCGGGTTTCAGCAGCGGCTCTGTGAAACCCGGGGATCCCAGATTATCTGTATTGTTCTGTGATGCTTATTACTTTTCTGTAATGTTGCATACTCTCACGCCTGGAGCGATTATTGTATATTGGTTTATATACTATTAGATGTTGTATATGTTTTACACCCGCGCTAGTCCAGTCCCCGCTCTGTCGTTAGTTAAGTAACCTAACGGGTGATGACGGGACGCAGTGACGAATGCGGATGGCATATACGTACATTTTATTTTCGTTCTTTTCTGGTGTGATCGATTGATGGGACTGCGTTGATTCTGATCAATGCAAAGTAAAGCAAACCTGTTTACAGTTGTTGGAACAAATTTAAAAAGTGTTATTGCAAAGACGTTTCCTTTTGTTTTGCATAGAGATATTCGGTTGGAATATCCTGCACCTCATTCGACGGGGCAAGGGCCGATATCCCTTCAACGCGACTGACCCCTTAGGCAGAAGTTTGCGTCAGGGTAATAACTTCACTATAGTCGATTACATGTTGCTTTGCATCGCGGTATTCAGTGGAATATCCTGCACCTCATTCCACGAGGAAAGAGCCGAGATCCCTTTACCGGGAGTGACCTCTTTAGCAAAGGTTTTCGCCACTATATTTTAAAAAGCTATCAGGTTCCTTCAGCGATATCAAGTTCACTACGTTAAAGGTTTTTCGCCAAAAACCAGCCGTAGCCCTCCGTCACTTCTTTTGGGTATTCAGTAGTATTCAAGCTATGTATTTTGACCTAACGCCAAGGCATAGTGTTTGGTAGCTGCTGGGTATTCAATTGTTGCATAGATAGATGAGTTGGTTTGGGACAGCCGTTCTGCCATTTTGACCTAACGCCAAGGGCATGTGCGGGTGGGTTCAAATTAACAAGATAGTGATGGGTAGAACTTGGCATGTGACTTATGACATTTTGACCTAACGCCAAGGTTATAAGAGCATGGGGCAAAAATCGTATCGGGAGTTTCTAAAGAAACTGAAACTTGCCAAATATGCGCATACCTTCTGGAGTATGAGTAACGTGGATGCATTCCATCACGTTATCATGTGATGAGGGTTGGATCCCGATTCCCACTGATGAGTTGGTTTACTCTTCGGGTGATCCCGATTGATTCTTCTTTCAGGTTTGGAGGAGAATTTGACAGGACGGTGGGAGGTTTCCGGATTAGATAAAGTGATAACCATTCTGATCTAGGTTAGAGTGCACGCAGAGTGTTTCTTTTCACTCTCTCTTTGGCAGCGACCTTTGACCGACCCTAGACTATGACTCAGTGACCAAGTTGACCAAACCTTCTTAAAATACTGGCTTTTGGATTGTCTATGTTGCATAAGTCATTGCCACTCCTTCTTTTACCCTTTGCATTTCTCAGAACACCCGTATTACTACGGATATCCACTTCCATTGGATAGATCCATCGTATGGTTATATACGAACTCGAAGGGACTTCTTCGAGGATGGATCCAGGTTCAGGAGAAATAGAATTGGTTTATTCAGTTGTCTTTTATTATCACCTTCTCTCAGGTTGCGAGGGCTCCTTGGTTTAGGAGCGTACACCTATTACGCTTATTGGATAGTCTTATTCCAAACCATAGGCAGGTGCCGAAAGGTAGGGAATGAAGAAAACCAATTAGCCTAAGTAGGGTGTGCAGAAGGTAATATGTAAAGACAAAATAAAGGGATTAGAAAGAGGGCAAAGTAAATTGCGACTGATATCATTCACGACCAAAACCGCGTACTTCATCGCCACTCCTATTTCACCTTTAAAGGAATAAGGTATTATTTAGTTGTCTTTTATCATCACCTTCTCTCAAGATACGAGTACTCCTTGGTTTAGGAGGGTACACCTATTATGCTTACTGGATAGTCTTCTTCCAAACCATAGGCTGGTGCCGAACGGTAGGGAAGGAAGAAAACCATTTAGCCTAACGATGGTGTACAGAAGGTAACGACTAAAGACAAATAAAGGGATTTGGAGAGATGGCAATAAAATATACGGTTGAAGTCATGAATTGGATTATGGAAGAGGCATTACTATGAATACCAGGATACCCCTACGAAACATTTTCATGTTTCAGTGCATTGTTAAGGAAAACTGTTTTCCCGATTAGATACTTACTCCAAGGGTATGTATTTACCAGGTTTCATTCTCATATCTGTATGGTTTTACAGATGATGAGTAGGAGTAAGTTATTGGGAATTAGGTGATTATCCTCATTATATCGGAATTCGTTGTAATTGGTGATATTTGAGGAAATCGCCAGGGTACAGTTTTCAACCTACGACGCACAGGTTTTGAGTTGTTTAACTCAGCGGACTTATACAGAGTATTGTATGTTGTCCAGTGTCCATCAGGACAAAGGGGTAGGTCCTCGTACTATGTTCTGTTTACTTATAACTTCTCTAGTATTTAGACAAGTGTTTCGTACAAATACAAGGTCTAACTTTTGAGAAGTTGTGGGTATAAGAATAAAGTAGAGAACAAGGTGTCACAAGTATCGGAATTCTTCAAAGAGATCGATGATGTAGATTCTTGTGATTGGTATTCAGATGATAGTAATGGTTTTGAGAAACTTGTTTCTCTTTCAGGTTACTCATAATTATATGGATTCCTAAGTTGAGTAATGCTAATTAGCCTCTTTCCATTAAGTTGATATGCACTGGAGACAGTTGCATGATTTGAATCTGGTTCCAATTAAATAAGTGCCAAAGTTTCTATATTGGATATAGAATGGATCGTACCTTAAAAGATGTAAAGATACGGGGAGTTGTCCAGCTTATGCTTAAAACCAGACTCTGGATAACTCAGGGCACGTTTCTGTAATGGCTGTTTGTGGGTTGACCCTGGCTATGACGAGGGTTGATATTCTACCATTTGGAAGATCAATAGTGATATTGTTCTTGACTCGCCACAGTTTTAGTAAAAATGGATTTTTTCAGAAAACAGTAGTGGGAGTATGGTAGAACTGGAAGTGATTCCAGAACCGCGAACGATTACGGAAAATTTAATAGGACCTATATATTCAATCAGGTTTGACATTCCAATAGCCACTCCGCAGATATGGTGGGTAACCTCAGACACCCGAGAGGTACTTCGGTAGCCTCAAGGACGGTGATAGGGTGGTTCTTATCTACCCAGACTTGACACTACTGATGTTCCAGGCTATGAGACCCGGTAGGAGGGTTGTCGTAGTCAGTAGGAGCAGCGGAAGTTTAGTGGGCAAGTAGCTTATGTCTATTTATAGACTTGAGCAGTTATAGCGGAGATAGATCATCTAATTTTGATATGACAGTCATGGGTTTGACTTCAATCAGAATAGAGGATGGATCTGTTAAGAAGGTAGTAGGGTGTGATGTCAAGGTATCTGAATGACATACACAAAGTAGGAAGTAAAATTCCTATACTACGATCGGTTGTACTGTGGTCGTCACACAGTGGTTTCTCCAGACAGGATATGGATATAATATCAGACATTCTGGTTTCTAGATCTATGGTTTTAGATCTGGATTTGGGTAGTTTCCCAATGTGGGTACTTTGCCAGATATTCTAATGGTTTTTAGAATAGTTGACTCCTAGCATGGTGGTGTACCTGCAGGTGATGGAGTCACCCTCTCTAAAGGTGTCGTATAGACTAAAGGGGAGAGGGACGTGCATGATTGACAGATCACTTGCTTAAGCAACTGAGTCAATCATGAGATGTCAGGTACCACACCAGATGTTGTTTTTGCACTAGATGCGATGAGTTTATATTAATCCAATCCTGGAGAAACATAAGGAAGCAGTTTTAGAACATAAGTACATGTTCTACGGATTTGATGACGGCAGCATCTTTCGGGAGACGGTTATCAATACAGGCTTCAAAGATGATATGGTTGACAGAGTGATTGTCAGAGTTATAGTTTTTCCCTCTGACGAAGAGGGACAGTTTTATGGACAGGTGGTCCAAGAGAATACTGTGGGAGGCATGGTGCCGAATACTGATTAGGTTCAGTGATCGATACAGTCTAAGAAGTTTGGATTTGGAGTTCATTTATGAACTAGGTCCCATCAGATATCTAGACATATTCTAAGACAGTTATTACTCAATTCGGGAGATGGCTTTCTCCGCGGACTTGAGATTAAGAGAGATATAGAAAGAAACTTCTAGGCGGATCCACTCACTGAGGCTCTTTCTCGAACACAATAGTTTTACAAACGGGCTTTGTGAAACTGATTAGTAGAGGAGTTGGATGTTCGGTTTCACACGGGCTCTAAGTAGTCGACATCGCAATAATTAGCCTTGAGTGCAAGTGGGAGATTGTTGGAGATAATGCCCTCATAGTCAATTATTGGATCGCAGGTACGTGATTGCAATGATTGCGGAGGACCTACACCGGTAGGACAGTCTTACTCGAGATGATAGTATGCTATCTGGTTTGCCTTTATCAGTCATGTACATGTTCAGGTGACTGATTACATGTTACACTTTGATAGAGCCCTTAGGATCTTGCTTTACCACCAACAGTATGATGGCGATCATATACGTGAGAGTTGGGTGGTTTATACGCATATCCTTAATTGTGGTCCCTAGTCATGGGAGTTTCGAGACAGGGCATCGATACTCCGGAGTAGACTAGTGTGTACAGTCGAGACCCCGACGAGGGGCGGTGGCCGGTCTCACAAGCCACTGGTGTCAGTTGGATCACCTAAGATGTATACAGGTGCTCATTGGGTTATGAGTACACCGGACAGGACTCGCCGGGAACCTGCTAGTTGGTATTATACATATCGTCAGATAGTAGTTCCCTGGTGACATGTGTACAGGTTAGTTCATCGACCTGAGGTCGTCATTTGTCTCGTGTGAGTTCCCACTATGCTTTGATTTCTACCCTACCACGGCTCAAAGGAGTCGTGCAAACAGGTAGCTTTTGGGTACAGTCCCGAGCCATATGGAGGCATGTGAGCGGATCGGCAGGGGATTCGTCTCTCCCGGTATTGGGGGCGAGATCGTGCTGTGTCTAGGAGAGCCATTACACAAAGCCCACGGCCGTGGCAGGAGATTTACTGGTAGGTACTCCAGTAGTATCTCAGGGTGTTATTGGGCTACACTCCGACACGACTTATACTGCTATTGAGGGTCTGACGTTACTAGCCCCCTAGGTAGATATGCGATACTCATTGACGAACGGACCGGACTGTATATACTTTGTGACTGTTAGGCTCAGTAGGGTTTCCGAATGAGTTCGCTCATCGGCCTCCCTTGAGGTCAGTCCATGGGCAGCCGTTACGCATTGCTAGTGCCGCTGACGGTTTGTGGTTAAACCCACTGCCAGGGTACTGACGAGTCATTAGAGTCCCCCACAGACAGTTTCCCAAGTTCGGGCGAAACGTTGTAGAGGCCGTATGGTTTTATGGCAGGGTTCGGAAAATGCACGTGCGTTTACGCACGTGTTATTTTTCGGGCAGATGATACTGGTCGGCTTTGGTTTAAGCCGGAACCGAGTATTATATTGAGTAGATATAATATCTTTGTCTCAGTTGCATTTGTATTCGGTCGTATTACAAATGCGGGTATATTTATACAGATACGGGGTTATCCTGAAAGTTGTTTCAGGATCACTTTTGGAAGTTGCCAGTTTCCAGTTTTCTATCAGCCGTCTTTTAACATTCGGTTAAAGACGGATTTATCTTTTCTTGGATGAGGGTGAGTCATGCTTCTAGAAGGTTCTAGAAGTTTCTAGAAGTTTCTAGAAAGTGGTGACAAGGATTATGACTCATGCTTTGACTTTAATGATTCTTGTTTTCCTTAAGATATTTGTTCTTGATATTTTTGTGAGGATAAGCTTCTTGTTTATGGTCACCTCCTTGATTGCTCCTACACTCACCCTCCTTCTCCATATAAGTGGCCGGCCCCCTCTCCTCCTCCTCACTCTCACTTGAGTTTTCATTTGCAAAAGATTATGATAGTTTTCGGTGTATGGAATTCAAAGCTCATTTCATTCCATCACCCGATTCCATCGGCAACTTCATTAACCGATCGTCCACGGCTTTGGGCGAAGTGAGACAAAGTCATCTACTCATTCTCTACATCATTCTTGGTCGTCTCTTTTAGCAAACTTGACGACCGAGTTGCCTCAAGTCAGAGGCGGGAGCCCGTTTAAAGAATCGTTGACGTGGTGCCACCTGGACGAGCAGATCGGAGATCGACGAGATCGGAGCAGCCGCAATGGAGCGTGGGATGATGTTTAAAGAACGAAGGACTCAGATCGTTCGGTATAACCTTTTCTACTCTCTTTACAGTTCGTTAGTTTAGCAATAATGGCAGATCCGGGTTAAAGTATACGATAGCGCCAGTTAAAAAGTTTTTGTTCCGCATTTGGCGTCTGTAGACGGCCGGGGCGCTACCGTATACTTACAATCACACCCTACTACTTTCTTAACAGATCCATCTCCTATTCTGATGAAGTCAAACCTATGACTGTCACATCAGAAACAGATGATTTATCTTCGCTATATCTGCTTTAGTCCATAAATAGACATAAGCTACTTGTCCACCAATGCTTCCGCTGCTCCCACTGAGTACGAAAACCCTCTGGCAGAGTCATATACACGTACACTTCTAAAGCTAATTTAGAACGACGCTATACTCATCCTCCTGCCGGGTCTCATAGTCTGGAACAACAGCAATGGCAAGTCTGGGTAAACAAGAACCTCCCTGTCACCATTCTTGAGGCTACCGGAGTACCTCTCGGGTGCCTGAGGTTACCCACCATATCTGCGGAGTGGCCAATGAAATGTCAATCCAGATTGAATCTTTAGGTTCTTATCAAATTTTCAGTAATCGTTTGCGGTTCTGGAATCACTTCCAGTTCTACCATACTGTTGGATATAGTACCCTCAAGGCAATTATCATAGTCGCGGACAGATGATTATGATGATTGAGGCAAGACCTATACCGATAAAACAGTCTTACTCAAGATGATAGTATGCTATCTGGTTTGTCTATCTGGTTTGTCTTTATCATCATGTACGTGTTGATAGAGCCCTTAAGATTCTTGCTTGACTGCCAGTAGTATGATGGCGACCATATTTGTGGGAGCTGGGGTCTGTAAGCATATCCTTAAATGTCCCTAGTCGTAGGAGTATCGAGACCGGGAATCGATACTCCAGTGTAGACTAGTGTATACTGATCGAGACCCCGACGAGGGGCAGTGGCCAGGTCTCACAAGCCATTGGTGTTAGTTTGTTCACCTAAGATAGTATACTGGTGCTCATTGGGTTATGAGTACACTGGGTGGACTCGCCGGGAATCTGCTAGTTGGTATTATACCTATTGTCAGATAGCAGTTCCCAGGTGACATGTGTACAGGTTAGTATGTCGTCCTGAGATCGTCATTTGTCTCGTGTGAGTTCCTACTGTGATTTGATTACTACCTTACCACGGCTCAAAGGAGTCGTGCAAACAGCTTTTAGTTGGGTACAGTCCCGAGCCACATGGAGGAAGTGATCGGATCGTCGGGGATTCATCTCTCCCGGTATTGGGGGTTGATGTCGCGTTGTGTACGGATGGCCATCACCATAAATCCGTGGCCACGGTGGACGAGAATTATCGATCCAGGATCGATAGTTTCTCAGGTGGTGATGCATTTCATACCAACACTAAATATCGCGTTGTTGGGGGTCTGACTTTATCCACCCCCCTACACTTGATATGCGATACTCTTAGAGGAACAGACCGGACTGTGCGGATATTTTCACTGACAGGCTCAGTAGGGGTTTAGGATGAGTTTGCTCGTCGGCCTCCCTTTTGCTCAATACCTGGGTAGCCGTTACGTATAGCTAATGCTGCTAACGTGCTTGTGGTTAAACCCACTGCCAGCGTATTAACGAGTCTTTAGAGTCCCACACAGAGGGTTTTCACGGTTCAGCCAATATGGTCTACATGAGGTATGTTGATACATATAGATGTCCGATTAAATATGTGCACTTGCTGCGCAGACTTTAATTGGATAGTTGATAATACTAGAGGCTTAGGATTAAGAAAGTTTATTAAATCAGGTTTTGATTTAATAATTTATATATGTATTTGTATATACGTAATCTAGTATTATTTTTTACTATTCGTTTTCTCTCTCGGCTATTCGTATTTTGGTACGAATACGCGTATACGTATTTCGGTACATGTACCGGGAAGTATTCCGTATTTTGTACGGAATAGCTTTTAGAAGAAGATGCCACCTCATTATTAATTTTCCTTTCAAAAATTAATTAGGAAATGAGGTAGAAAAGGTGACTAAGTCAAGGCATGGGTCAAAGCATGGTATATGGCATGGTTTGGATTTGTTTAATGAAATTAAACAAATGACATTTTTGTGTGGATGAAAGAGGGGCCGGCAACAATTGGGAGGAGTTAATTTTCATTTGGGTTTTTGATATGAAACATTACACTAGCCTCCTCTCCCATTCACAAAAAGGTTCACAAAAGCCTTAGCCATTCTAGCTCATGCCAAAAAGCTTCATCATCTCATTCATCTTCTTGATTTGCTCCATGGAGCACATGGTTGAGAGAAAATCATAGTGACACACTAGTACACCTCCACTCTACATCGCTAGCAACTTTGGAGCGTCGGTTACCTCGTTCGACGAGGTTGGAGCTTGCGCCGTTTCCCTCGGGTGGATCATCGGAGACGAAGGAAGACCGGCAACCAAACCACATCAAGGAGCCGCTAGGAGCTTGGAATGAAGACCGAAGGACACAGATCAACTCGGTATAACGATTCTAACTCTTAGTTAGTTTGCTAGTTTAGGGTTTAAGGTCGATCCGTAAATCGGGTAACGGTAGCGCCAGTTTTAGAAATTTTTATTCCGCATTTTGGCCGCGTTTCGACGGCCGGGGCGCTGCCGGGACCCTTTTATGGTATCAGAGCCACCCTTTAAACCCCTTACTAGCTTGTTTAGACGTGCTTAAAAGATCGATCGACGGATTTAACCAAAATCACGATTTCAATTTTCTGTTTGCTGTCGTTTTTTAAAAGTGTTCACAAAATTATTTGCAGTAGCTTAAAAATCTGTGTAGGCAAATACAAGGCTATAGAAAAATTTGAGCTCGTGATGCCACTAAAGTGCCGCCGATCCGCCGCACTAACCCCCTTTTGGCGGCGGATCCGCAGCCATTTATTGGCGACGGGCCTTCAAATTTTCACTGTAGCTCAGAGATTTGGAATTGTGATTTTTGTGATATTCTGTTTTGGCCCAGGTTTCAGTAAAGTGTTGTTTTGTTATTGGGGCTAATTTGGAAATTTAGTCGATCGATATTTTAAGTGGGCGTTTAACAGTACATACATTTCTATCTGCGACCGTGAATGTCATTTGATCGGTAAACCCGTCTAACTGCTATATGTCTTTTAGACGGGTTTGCGAACGTGACATTGATGTTGATGTTCTGTGTTGTGCTGCGATGTTGGTTGGATCGTCGTGGTGGATAGCTATGGTGCAATGTTAGTACAGTTTTCATTTTATTTGTACATTTGATATTGCGGGGCGAGCGTCCGACATGTGGACTGCCGTCACTGCCAGTTTGTATATTATTCTTTTGGGGCACGACCGGGCTGAGGTCGATATCACCCTTGTATATTATTTTCTTTTCTGTACTAGGATTACCCCGCGGTAGGGTGCACGGATAGCCGGATTCTAGCGGGCAACGGGTCCGCATCTCATGGCGTTGGGACGGAGGGGACCTTACTCTAGAATTGGTGGGCTATTCGCCGCACTTGTAGGGGGTATAGGTGACCCAGGAGGGGTGCTCAAGTTACCGGATTCCGTGAAGTGCTCGGTAGCCCATTCACGTTGTTGAAGGGGGCGCCTCACTTCTGGTTTTGGCGGGTAACTTGCTGCACTCGTAGGGGTCTAGGTTTCATTGCACATGCTATCCACATGACAGGGAATGTCGGGTCACACTTGCGGCTCAAGTGAAACCCGGGGCTCCAGATTATCCGCCATTTTGTGTTACTTCTGTTATGTTTTCTCTGATGTTGCTTATATCATGCCTGGGACGATTGTTATATATATTTATATATACTAGTAGATGTTGTATATGTTTTGCACCCGCGCTAGCCCAGTCCTCGCTCTGTCGTTAGTTAAGTAACCTAACGGGTGATGACGGGACCCAGTGGCGAATGCGGATGGCATATACGTACATTTTATTTTCGTTCTTTTCTGGTGTGATTAATTAATGGGACTGCATAGATTCTTATCAGTGCAAGGATAAAACGAACCTATATATGATGTTGTTGGAACCAAATTTTTAAAAAACTGACATTACAGACGTTCTCTTTTGCTTTGCACAATGGTATTCGGTTATGAATATCCAGCACCTCATTCGACGAGGCAAGGGCCGAGATCCCTTCATCAGGACATACCCCTTGGGTAAAAGTTTGCGTCAACGTAATAACTTCATTATAGTCGATTATTTTTTCTTTGCATCATGGTATTCAGTTTGGGATATCCTGCACCCCATTCGACGGGGAAAGAGCCGAGATCCCTTTACAGGGTGTGACCTCTTTAGCAAAAGTTTTCGCCACTATATATTCATAAAAACCACTTAGATTCCTTCAACGATATCAAGTTCATTACGTTGAAGGTTTTTCGCCAAAAACCACCTGTAGCCCTCCGTCATTTCAGACTAGTATTGCATAGTATTCGTGCTGCGTATGTCGTGCATTAGCCGAGGCGTAGTGTTCGGTAGCTGTGTAGTGCTCTTTTGTTGCAGAGATAATGCGATTGGTTAGGACAGTCGTACGATCATTTTGATCTTTAGTCCAGGCTCGTACGGGTGGGTCTAATGCAGTCAAGATAATGATGGGTAGAACTTGACTAGGACCTTTTGACATTTTGATCTTTAGTCAAGGTCACTTGGGTCCTAAGTGTAAAAATCATATCGGGAGTTTCAAACATACAAGAAACTTGCCAGGCTTGCGCATACCTTCTGGAGTGTGGTGACTTGAGTGGCTTCCATCAAGTTATCATACGATGATAGTTGGATCCCGATTTCCCGATTCCCACTGATGAGTAGGATTAGTCCTCTGGTGATTCGGACTAATTCTCTTTTTAGGTTTGGAGGAGAATTCGAGGAAACAGTGGGAGCCATCCAAGATTAGATAAAATGATTAACCATTCTGATCTAGGTTAGAGTGCACGCTGAGTGTTTCTTCTCTCTCTCTCTCTCTGGCTGCGACTATGACCCGACCTTTGACTAAAACTCATGAAACCAAGTTGACCGAACCTTCTTAAAACACATTGGCTTTTGGAATGTCACGGTGTCGCAAACATCATTGCCACTTCTATTTCACCTTTGCATTTCTCCAGAACACTCCGTATTATTACGAACATCCACTTCCATTGGATAAATCCATTGTATGGTTATATACGAACTCGAAGGAATTTTTTCGAGGATGGATTATGGTTCTGGAGAGATTGAATAGGATTATTCGGTTGTCTTTTCTCTTTACCTTCTCTCAGGTTGTAAGGGCTCCTAGGATTAGGAGAGGGTACACCTATTGAGCTTGTTGGATAGTCTTCCTCCAGACCATAGGCAGGTGCCAAACGGTAGGGAAGAAAGAAAACCAACAAGCTTAACTGTGATGTACGGAAGGTAATAAGTAAAGACATACAAAGGGATTAGAATAATGGGGAAGAAAGTTGCGATCACCATCATTCAGGACAAAGATCGTGTATACCCCTGTCACTCCTACATCCACTTTGCTTTTCTCTAGAATACTCCGTATCACTACTGATATCCACTTCCATTGGATAAATCCATCGTATAGTTACATACGAACTCGAAGGAACTTTTTTCGAGGATGGATTCTGGTTCAGGAGATAAAGAATAGAATTATTCAGATGTCTTTTCTCTTTACCTTCTCTTAGGTTGCGAGGGCTCCTAGGATTAGGAGAGTACAACTATTACACTTATTGGATAGTCTTCTTCTAAACCTTAGGCTGGTGCCGAAGGGTAGGGAATGAAGAAAATGAATTAGCGTAAAGGAGGTGTACAGACGGTAATAAGTAAAGACATAATAAATGGATTGCAGTAAGGGCAGGCAAGTATATGGTTACTGTCGTGAATCAGGAAAGTGGAAGAGGCATTACTAGGAATACCAGTTAAACCCCTATGAAACATTTTCATGTTTCAGTTCCACTGTACAATGTTAATTGAAAAACTGTTTTCCCAATTTGAATCTAACTCCAAGGTATGTATTTACCAGATCAGTTTCTCACATCTGTATGTTAGTACAGATGGTGAGTGGGAGTAAGATATTGGGAATTGGGTGATTAGATCCTCATTATATCGAATTTCGAAGTAATTGGTGATATTTGAGGAAATCATCTGGATTTTGCCGGATGGCAAATATTTGGTTTTGAATATCCGTTGTTATGCACCAATTTCAAACTGGTATATCTGTACATTTATTTTATAAAGTGAGATATAACTTTTTGAAATTGTGTCTATGACATTTACCCATATCAGTTGGTGATTATGTAAGGTGCATTCAACAGCGGTGTAATTCTTCTTAACCATACTACAGTTTTTCAACCTATGACGCATAGGGTTTGAATTGTTGAACTTAGGGGACTTATACAAAGTATTGTATGTTGTCCAGTGTCCATTAAGACAAAGGGGTTGGTACTCGTACTATATTCTGTTTACTTATGACTTCTCCAGTTCTGGACATGTATTTCGTTGAAATGCAAGGTCCAGATATTCAGAAGTTATAGGTATAAGAATAAAGTAGAGAACTATTTGCTGAAAGTATCAGGATTCTTCGAGGAAGTCGAAGATATAGATACTTGTGTTTGGTATTCCATTGATAGTAATGGTTTTGAGAACTTGCTTCTCTATTGGGTTACTCATATATGGATGCACTCCTAGATGAGTAATGCTGAATGGCTTCCTTCCATTTGGTTGATATGCACTGGAGACAGCTGCATGATTTTGAATCTGGTTCAAATTAGATTGGTGCTTTTGTTTCTATATCGGATATATATAGAATCAATTTATATCTTGACGATGTTATGGTATAGGGAGTTGTCCGGCTGATACTTAAAACCAGAATCCGAATAAACTCAAGGCGCGTTTCAGTAATAGCTGTTTGTGTGTTATCCAGGGCTTTGACGAGGGTTAATTTTCTACCATCAGGCAGATCAATATTTATATTGTTCTTGACTTGCCACAGTTTTAGTAAAATGGATTTATTCAGAAAAACAAAAGTAGGAGTATGGTAGAACTGGAAGTTATTCCAGAACCACAAACGATCACTGAAGATTTAATACAACCTGAGGATTCAATTAGTTTCGACATTCCATTAGCCACTCCGCAGATTTTGGTGGGTAACCTCAGGCACCCGAGAGATACTTCGGTCTTCTCAGTAACGGTGACAGGGAAGTTCTTGTTTACCCAAACTTGCCATTGCTGCTGTTCTAGACTATAATGTTAGATATGTATATGCCCTAAAGGCCATTGTTGTACATATGATGTATATTATAATGGATGCTTGGATATATATAGTGAGGACTTTCTTGCTCGTCATGATAGTATGCTATTTGGTTCCACTTTATCTTAACTTGTTGACTTGTATTGGTTTACTGTCTTACTCTCACATGTTGATAAAGCCCTTAGGATCTGTACTCGACTAATGGGACTATGATGAGATCATACTAGTGGGGCCACGGTAGTCGATGATTACATCCTATAACTGTTCCTTGTCGAGGGTATATCGAGACAGGGCATCGATACACCAGAGTAAACTAGCATATACGTATCTTGACCCATATGATGGGCGATGGATGATCCCATATCCATCGGTGTTTGATATCAAGGATGGTGTACGGGTGCTCAGTGGAGACTGGGTACACTGGACGGACTCGCCGAGAACTCCCAGATGGTGATATACCACACGTCAGATGGCAGTTCTCCGGTGACACTGGTACAGGGTAGTCTGCAGACCCGAGATCGTCATAGAGTCTTGTGTGATTCCTACTGTGCTTTGATTTCCACCTTACCACGTCGAAGAGGGTGTGCAAAACGGTGGCTTTTGGGTACAGTCCCGAATCACATGGAGGCAATGAGCGATAAGAGGGGATTCGTCTCTCCCGGTATAGGGAGTTGATGTTGTGCTGTGTTCGAATGGCTATAACTGGAAGTCCCTGGCCAGGGCTGATATAGAGATTTACTGGTAAGTGTTATCAGTAGTTTCTCGACCCGTTATGAGCCTCACATCGACACGAATTATCGGTTACTGGGGTCTGACGTATACCACCCCTAGACTAGATATGCGACATATCGGACGAAGAGACCGGACTGTACGGGAGTGTTACTGATTGGATTCACAGGAGAATGGACAGGCTGGCTTGTTGATCTTCTGATCGCTCAATACCTGGGTGGCTGTTACGTTTAGCTGACCGCTTGCAGCTTGTGGGTGTTTGATATGATCATCACCTGCTACCGGCGTATTGACGATTCTTCAGAGTCCTACACAGAGGTTTCTTGACTCAGGCAAAACGGAGTAGAAGCACATATGTGATATGTGCAGGACCGAGGATAATGCGATATGAGATACCGTATTATATTCTCGCGATATTTAGATATGAGCCGGGTCATCGGATCAAGTGTTGATTCGATGAATCGGTACATGATATATTAGTCGGTTATATTCGATATAGCCGGATTGTAGGATCAAGTGTTGATTTGATAATTTAATGTATAATAATATATATGATATATTGTATTACATTATCTAATATTGGCTCGCTTTATTATATCATTTTCTCACCGGATAATACATTAATATATATGCGATATATGTTAATTGTATTATTTTCTTTTGTTACAAATATATAATATATATGTGATATATATTAATGTAACATGATATGATTACTAATGCAACTTGTTTAGTGGTGATTAAACAAGGTTAGGGTTTGATTTGTGTTAGTTCTTTCTTACACCTTCTAGAAGCTTTTCTTTTGTCATGAAGAAGATATTATGGTTGATATTTCCTTATAACTCATTGTTTAACCCAACCAAACCCTAGCCTTAGTTAATTCTCTACAAGAGTTATCCTTGTCATCCTTGACCTTGGTTGCATTATTATTCATATATTCTTTTCATTATTCATCACAGAAGGATTAACTCATATTTCATCTTCATCTTCAACCTTGAGCTTTAAGAAAGCTTACTAGGTTTTCCTTTTGTGATGTTTTTATGTGAGAATTTGATATAAAAAGAAAGCATAAATACTACTCCATCATCCTCATCTAATCTAGCCAATTAGATTAGGGTGTTGTCATGACCCGCAGGATACGGAACGCGACTAGCACTTAAGTTACGAAACGTCTCAAGGCGTCCGTGAATAAGTAAGCCAAAACCCAGAAACAAAACCCAATTTAGAAGTTGAGTGAAGGAAAACTAATTTATTTAAGCACTTTATTCCATTAAATCGCATCAAGTCCCTTGTTTTTTAAAAACAACTTTCCTTTTTCCAAAAATTCCGGCAGAGTCTCTTTTGTAAAACAGGCCCCCAAACGGGTACAAAACAGGGATTTAAATGAATAACATTAATATGGCATCCACAAGCGGGAGCTAGCTCTTCGCCTCAAGGCAGTCACAAATCCCACGCAATGTAAAATAACAGTGTGCAAAAGTAAGCATAAAAGCACAAGTAAAAATAACATGTCGACTCAAGTGAGCTCGACCTCAAATAACATAAAGTCTACAAGTCACACAACCTCAACTCTAGGTCAATATACAGTAATCCAAATAAAACTGGTACAGCTGAAATAGTAGCAGATGGAGTACTCTAGATACAATAAATATATATAAGGTGGTACAAAATGATAACATAACCCACTTATGAGCAAAAGCCTCGAGTCCAGGAAAAAGAGCAAAATGAGCAAAAGTGTCTGCCGCTATAGTGCTGACGGAACGGACCTGCAGAAAAGCTGTGGCAAAACGGGGGTGAGTTGCCAGCTCGTGAGTAATAAGTAACATCTACAAAGGCTATCGCATGCATGCACACAAATATCCTAGCATCTTTAAAACAGGTATGGCTGGATGTACTAGCAGGTATGTATGCAACATCAGTGTACTAGATGGTATGTATGGCACATAATGTACTAGCATGTATGTATGCAACATAAATCAACTGTGATCTTAATATATATATAAGAATCATTCTATCTCTTTTTGTTTTGAAACTCTTTTTAAATATCAGCATAATACTCATAGAATCAACAAAATCCGTGTCTAGTAACGACGCCTCAAAACTGTCTCAAATCTCATATATCCATGTCACAGTATCTCTGGCCTTAGCCGTCCGGCTGACCCATCTCAAATATCAATATCCCAATCTCGCAGCCACGGTCGGTACCCTCTGGATATCCGCCGTGCCAAATGAAGTCACCGGTAGGTAATCCGTCCCCTGCCAGGCTCAACGCCATGTCCTACGATCTTCTTGCCCCGGGGTACCTCACCGGGCCCACCATATAACCGAGACGGTTCATCCACCTCCTCAAAACGGGTCTCGAAAACCACAGCAAACTCATGGTGGACGTCACTTTACATCACTAGAAAACTGCAACTTTTCATATTTGTAAAAGATAATAAGTTTGTAAATCTTGCGGCTTTCCCCCGAAATCCAGAAATATCATAAAATCTCATGAAATCATCATGGGTGCATATGTCAATGATAATGAATGCATATGGTATCAATGTTTAGGTTGCAACGTATGATTTATTACTAGGCATGAACAAATGATATAATGATGTATATGCACGAGAATAGCAATTCTATGATTTCATTTTTGAAGATTTATTGCAATAGCACAGGTCTGAGCACCAATTATTAACATGTTTCAGATTATAAGTTATCTAGTGTCGTGACATGGCAATTATCAGGGCGTGTGTGTACACATGAATAGTGCTCGTGCTGCATATAAAACCCTGATAATGGTGCATGTGTCCTACAGAATGAGTTCGCACATGCAGGTACAACATATAGATCCTGATTTCAGTAAATGTCATGCAAGTATTACGATTTCTAGTGTCACAAGCAATTTTTAAGTTTACAACTTTTAAGTTTACTAAATCTATCGGGCGATTTGCGTCATCCAAACGATGGTCCCCCATAGATGTTAAATCTACTCACCCGTGATCTCGCGCTAGGTGTGTCCGACCACCTGCTTTCCTTTCTCCGCTGCGCTCGAAGTCTCCGCCGGCGAACCTAGAATTTACAAAAGTCACACACATAAGGAAAATCCTCCAAAAACACGATATATCGATAAAAAGGTGTAACGTTTTAAAAATAATTAAATAAATAATTAAATGAATAAAATTGTTTAAATGAATTTTGTGATTTTCGGTAAAGTAAAATGTATTTTTTGTAAAACCAAACCGTGGTTGTTTTTCATTACAATTTCAAAAATACCTATTTTAATTATGTAATTACTAGTAAATGGTGTTTATTTAGCCACTTATAAATTTTTAGTTTAATTAAATATTTTTCCTAAATTAATTATTTTAAATATTAACATAAGCTTTATTTTTACACTAAATTAGTGTAAATTACAAATTTGAATGGTTTTAATTTGTAAAAATGAACCATGGCATGTTAGAATTTAGTGTGTATCATGCAAAATTTATTTGCAAATCTTTCCTATTTTCTAGAGTTTTCTTGAGTTGCTATAGTAAAGAAATAAAAAATAAATAAATAAAAGCATGAAAAGACTTTTATGTGATGTTTCTTCTCTTGAAACTTCTACACAATATCACACTCTCTTCTTTCTCTCCCTCACCTCCCACTAAGGCCGGCCACAACCCCATGGCAGCCCCCCCCCAATTCCCACCTCATTTTTATTCAAAATTCATCAAAACTACATCAAAAAAATTCAATTAAAATTCAACAAAATCCTATTTATTTCCTACCCTTCATTCTTTGCTCATTTTTATATGGAATTTGGAGATGGAAAGCATGCATTTTGGAGGCTCATTTCATGTTTGGATTTCATGGTTTGGAGGTATAAATTTCTTTCTTTTGATTTATTGTTATTAGATGTTCATTTAAGCTTAATTAGATTTAATATATTAATTCTATTTACTACTTTTAAAATTCAAGTTAGGCTTTGAAAAATCAAGTTGTGATTTTTATTAATTAATGAGGGTTATAATAACTAGTTTGACATATTTAGAAGTGGAAATTCTTGTAGGGATGGTATGCTGTAAATTGTTAATCTAAAATTGATTTAATTATACTTTTTTAGCTAACTAGTTTTTTATAAAATGTATTTGTGGGTAAAATAAAATTCTAATTAAGGTAGCTATCATTAGATTGTAGTTTTAGTGAGAATATTAGCATGTTAATGGAAAGAAAAAACTTAGTTTGATCACTAGTTTCCTTTGATAATTGGAAAATAGTAATAAAATGCTATTATTTTGTAAACTAGATTTTGGAAATTTCTAAATAAAAGGGATTTAAAATATAATTATGGTTTCATTATATCATTATCATCATGAATTGTAGTTTAAGACATTAATTCATGCAAAATCATGTTTTGTGGTGGAATTGTGGTATTTTGCTTGAAAAATGTTGAAAATTGTTAAAGGTTGCAAACTAGAAATTTCAAATTAATACAAATTTGTGTAATAAAAATGTAGTAATGGTTTGTATAGTCTAGTTATGCTATTTAATGAGTTTTATAACCATTGGTTTCATTTAAATGTCAATTTTTGATGAAAAACGGTAAATTGGCAATTTCGGTTTTTACGAAATTGGACGGTTTGATGGATTTTAGGGTTTCGATGGATTTAATCATGTTTTATAATATAAGTAATGTGTTTTAAAACTATGAGTTATTTGTTGATGTTTATCTCGATCCATCGGTGATGGTACGCCGATATCGAGCGATATTTGGTGCTTTTGCGTGGACGGGACATAGGTTTTAACCTATGCTTGTTCCTTGCGTTGTTTTGACTTTTGTATGTGATTCAGTTTACGATACTATTTATATGTTTGTGTTTAGGTACCCTCATGTGGACTGCGGGCGATGAAGAGAGGATGACGACACCGTCTTCGGCAGATATGGACCAGGTGAGTAGATGCATATCTACGGGGGGAAGTCGGGTGGATGGCGTTTAGTACCCCCGCAACGTAGAATAGGAATAGTACATATTGACATTAGAAAACCAGATGTGACCCTAGATTCTTAATCAGTAGGACCCTAGTATTGACCCTAGGCTGGACTAGACTGATTTAAGAAAACCATATCAGAGGATGAGTACCTTAGAAGAGATTCAGAGGTTTCAGATAGAAATACACACACGCACACACTGAAACTCGACATGGGGTATACGTGTATGTGTATATATATAGAACTAGGTATAGGTATATACATATATATACAACACGTATATGGGATTCATTGATGTGATATAATATCCGAGGTATGATGAAATAGTATAATTGGGCTTGATGCCGTGATTCTTGGCTATACAGTCGTATCAAGTGTTAGTGGATCATTAGAGAATGAGATAATAAACATGTGTACATAAATTATAATGGGTATTGTTGATATTGAGGTACATGTGACTCTAAAATAGTACCCGGACTGTAACTTGTGATTGATCACGATATGGGATGCGTATGACTTGATTACGACATCATATAGGTGTGACCTGATGTCGATATCATATAGGTGTGACCTGATGTCGATATCATATAGGTGTGACCTGATGTAGAAACCATATAGGTGTGACCTGATGATGATATGATATCAGTATGACTTAATCACAATATGATACATATGACATGATACTTCTGAGGATAAACTAATGATGCGTATTATGATGGCAATGATATATGATTTATGTAGGCGATTACAGTTTAGCACCTTGATCATGAGATGTGTTGGTGATGACATTATACGAATAATAAGACACCTAGGAGATACTTGACCCGTACCCCGATATTGGGATGCCGTACGATGGATTTTACCGTACGAGGCATAAATATGATGATTGATCCTCACTCTTGGTTCGAGGAAGCCGTACTTCGTACGTGACGCTATTGAGGCTGGATCGCCGCCTATTAGAGATATTGATTCAGACCTTAAGTAGACTCTTGTTTCTTATTGACTAGTTTTTTAGGTTAAGTTCCTTAGGAGGTTAGATGGACACTAGTTTAGGTTCGATTCATATAGTGATAATTGTACTCGTATGTCGCAGAGGGGTGGATAATGCACATCTGTCTTTACATTCATACTGTAATCATCATGGTGCATGTTCTTACATATGTTGCTATAATCAGTATAAACCATACCTGTTAGGACACCAGCACCATTACCGATGATGCGCATATTCCACGCACACTTATTTGACGGCTCACACATATCATCATCGGTAATTGCTATGTCACGTACACTTTAGATCATATGGTCTTTTATGGATAGGATCAGTTAACAACTAGACCGATATAATATTCTGATTATTCTCTGATGTTAGTATAGACATGATATTTATTACTTAGACATTCATGCATTCATATTTTCATGTTATCATGCAGTATTATGGGCATATGCCGACACTTATCATATACTTACTCATGATTTTGAGATTTGGGTTTCTATGAGATTTCTGGATTTTTGGGGAAAACCGCAAGAATATATAAAAACTTCTCTCTGTCTCCTCCTCTCTTTTTAAAACATAAGATGCGGTTTTCTCATGATGTATGTGTCGTCCACCATGAGATTTCATGTTTTCTGATGGATTTCGAGACCCGATTCGAGGAGTGGATGAACCGTCTCGGGTACATGGTGGGCCCGGTATGGTACCCCGGGGCAAGAAGATCGAGTTGTAGACGATGAGCCTGGCAGGGGAAGGCTACCTACCGGTGATGTCCGGTACGGCGGATATCCGGAGGATACCGACCGTTGTCGTGAGATTTGATGATATGGACCGATCCGGACCGACGGAGCCCGAGGTATTGAGACTATGAGACTTGAGGTTTACATGTTTGTGTCGATGCTTGACACGGATTTCCATGGATTTCATTGTTGAGATTTCAGATTCCTATACACATTTTACTATGATAACGGCTAAAGATTTCTTATACAGATATTTCTGGATTTCAGGATTGGTTATTCTATATTCATGATGCATGCATATCCATTCATATGACATAGTATTATATGAGGCACTGACTCGAGCACGGAGTATCTGCATTTACACGTAGTTTTACCCTGCCATTACTAGATGATTGGGATATAATAGTGTAATATTATGACCTAGGATAGCGTCGTGCATTCGATTTCTTTTCGTAGATGTCTTCTACTCACGAGTTGGCAACTCACCTCCGTTGTGCCAAATTTTATTACAGGTTCGGTGTACAGGTTTCCCTGGCAGCTTGCTGGCACATCTATTCTTTCAGGGTGATTTGCATGGTAGGTTGGTTCACTTGTATCCGAACCACCATTTTACTTTTATTTTTTCATTTGTATCTAGTAAGCTCCATCAACCATACTTGTATTACTTGATAAGTTTATTGGACCAGTCTTTTATTTCGACCTTAGAGTCGCGCATGTATTATTCTGATCTGGTGGTTTTTTTTCTTTTGAGTTTTGAGCCTCGCCCTTTGGCGTTGTATATTATTGTGCTTGCTGTGGTTGTTTCCGCCTGTTGGCGTTGAGCTAGCTCCCGTTTGGGGATGCTTTTTATTGTTTATGTATATTATACTTGTTGTTCCCGTTTGGGGGCCAGTTTTTACAGAGGAGACTCTGCCGAAATTTTTGGGATAATTTGCTGATACTTTTAAACATGTTTTTCTTCATGTTTCTTTTACTTCTTCTTCTTCTATATGGTTTAGATTTCTGGGCTTCGGCTTACTTAGGTTACGTGGTGCCTCTAGACGCTTCGTAATCTAAGTGCCGGTCACGTTCCGTACTTTCGAGTCGTGACAAAGTTGGTATCAGAGCGCTAGGTTTAACCTTATATAAGTCTAGGTGACCCTTGGTTGATGGAGTAGGCGATTTAGGTAGAGTAACGTACCGTAGGTATGGTCCGCGGCATACTTACGATACGCTACTCTGCTTAAGGAGCCTTAGGATGTACATTGTTTGCACCGTATTTCATTCGTTCCTTTGATCTATCTTCGTCGATGTCGGATGGTGGTTTCTGTTACCACGGGCAGAGGGAGCTGCGGCTCGAATGCGATAACCATTAGAGTATTGGTTATTCTTGAAGATTGAAGCATTGTTTAGCGTGCGGATGAAGGGTATTCACATGCCGTCCGGATGAAGTTAAAGGGTTCGAACGATTATCAGAAAACCATTTTCCCAAGTTTAAGGTATTCGGAAGAACATGCAGCTATTTCGATGGACCCTCTAGAAGAATGAAACCCTAACTCGACATAATGACCACGAGAACGCCCTTGAACCTTAGGGTTTACGGCAGTTCCGCGGTGCCATTAGTGAGGCTTGGGTTTGCCCTTCTACGGCTGGATCATCGATGCTGGGGTATGTACCGGATATTTTTAAACTGTACTTGAGTGTCGAGCTCTCGAGGAATTATGGGATTTTGATGGATCGATCGAAAAGTTTAATGTAGTCGGATATCAAGTGAAGGGATCGACTATGTGGGAGGCTCTAGACATGAGTATTCCCGTTGGTAGCGCAGTCAGCAGAGCTACGAAGAGACGAGTTCGAAGCAATCGACATCAGAGGAAAGAGGCGTACATTGACGATAGTGTTTACGATTGTGATTTAGTGATTTGAATTTCATATTTTCGTTGATTGGATTTTGGTATTTGGAGGACTTTGTTCTACGATTGGTATTTCATGTGCGTACCTTCATTACATTCTATTTGTGTTTCATATATCAGTTGTATTGATGTTGTTTAGTACATACCCAGTACACTTGATTTGGTTTTATATATTTCGAGATTTTTGATTTGATTTCGTGCATAGGGGTTACCCATGATTTTGACATATGTTTCGACCTAGTTTTCATGCATTTTTGTACTGTGATTTCGAGTTTGATATTCGATGTATGTTTTCTTACACCATGTGCACCTGATTAGGATTCTTGCACATACTTGGCGCACTTGATGCGATTTTGTGCACACCAGATGCACTAAATCGGGGTTTTGTGCAGATTAGATGCACCTGATATTGTGTCGTGCACGCCCGTTGCACTTGACAGATGTTTTTGGTGCACACCTGTTGCACTTAGTTTTGTTGTTGTGTGTATTCGTGGTATCTGTATTTGGTTTCGATTTCAGTGCGCACCAGACGCACATGATATTTTATTGATGTGATTGGGATTGATTTCAGTTTGAGCAGTGTGTTTTTATAATCATTACTATTTGATTTAGTAACTAGGCGGGATGTGTATGTTAAATAAAAGATATATATATATATATATAGCTATTTTTTTAAATAAACGTCCGCTACTTATGCCGTGATACGTGCATCACACGGCGATTTTCAAAAGGGGTTTTTGCATATTTCCTTATCCAGATATTTGGATGGTTTTACTATGATGCGCACTATATATAAGTTATAGATTGATGTATATTAAGATGGTTTTCATATTGGGTTTTAATATTTTATTCTCGCCATAACTCCGATGATTGCGTTATGCTTGACGGAGTTGATTTTTGTTATGTATTGATGATTTTGGAGCCCCGACGATTTGAGCGTTTGCTAAATGTTTTAGTATTTGGAAGGGGAGTTTTAATTTAAATTCGGGGACCGAATTTCTTAAAGGGGGGAAGATTGTAACGTTTTAAAAATAATTAAATGAATAAAATTGTTTAAGTGAATTTTGTGATTTTCGGTAAACTAAAATGTATTTTTTGTAAAACCAAATCGTGATTGTTTTTCATTACAATTTCAAAAATACCTATTTTAATTATGTAATTACTAGTAAATGGTGTTTATTTAGCCACTTATAAATTTTTAGTTTAATTAAATATTTTTCCTAAATTAATTATTTTAAATATTAACATAAGCTTTATTTTTACACTAAATTAGTGTAAATTACAAATTTCAATGGTTTTAATTTGTAAAATGAACCATGGCATGTTAGAATTTAGTGTGTATCATGCAAAATTTATTTGCAAATTTTTCCTATTTTCTAGAGTTTTCTTGAGTTGCTATAGTAAAGGAATAAAAAATAAATAAATAAAAGCAGGAAAAGACTTTTAAGTGATGTTTCTTCTCTTGAAACTTCTACACAATATCACACTCTCTTCTTTCTCTCCCTCACCTCCCACTAAGGCCGGCCACAACCCCATGGCAGCCCCCCCCATTTCCCACCTCATTTTTATTCAAAATTCATCAAAACTACATCAAAAAATTCAATTAAAATTCAACAAAATCCTATTTATTTCCTACCCTTCATTCTTTGCTCATTTTTATATGGAATTTGGAGATGGAAAGCATGCATTTTGGAGGCTCATTTCTTGTTTGGATTTCATGGTTTGGAGGTATAACTTTCTTTCTTTTGATTTATTGTTATTAGATGTTCATTTAAACTTAATTAGATTTAATATATTAATTATATTTACTACTTTTAAAATTCAAGTTAGGGTTTGAAAAATCAAGTTGTGATTTTTATTAATTAATGAGGGTTATAATAACTAGTTTGACATATTTAGAAGTGGAAATTCTTGTAGGGATGGTATGCTGTAAATTGTTAATCTAAAATTGATTTAATTATACTTTTTTAGCTAACTAGTTTTTTATAAAATGTATTTGTGGGTAAAATAAAATTCTAATTAAGGTAGCTATCATTAGATTGTAGTTTTAGTGAGAATATTAGCTTGTTAATGGAAAGAAAAAACTTAGTTTGATCACTAGTTTCCTTTGATAATTGGAAAATAGTAATAAAATGCTATTATTTTGTAAACTAGATTTTGGAAATTTCTAAATAAAAGGGATTTAAAATATAATTATGGTTTCATTATATCATTATCATCATGAATTGTAGTTTAAGACATTAATTCATGCAAAATCATGTTTTGTGGTGGAATTGTGGTATTTTGCTTGAAAAATGTTGAAAATTGTTAAAGGTTGCAAACTAGAAATTTCAAATTAATACAAATTTGTGTAATAAAAATGTAATAATGGTTTGTATAGTCTAGTTATGCTATTTAATGAGTTTTATAACCATTGGTTTCATTTAAATGTCAAGTTTTGATGAAAAACGGTAAATTGGCATTTTCGGTTTTTACAAAATTGGACGGTTTGATGGATTTTAGGGTTTCGATGGATTTAATCATGTTTTATAATATAAGTAATGTGTTTTAAAACTATGAGTTATTTGTTGATGTTTATCTCGATCCATCGGTGATGGTACGCCGATATCGAGCGATATTTGGTGCTTTTGCGTGGACGGGACATAGGTTTTAACCTATGCTTGTTCCTTGCGTTGTTTTGACTTTTGTATGTGATTCAGTTTACGATACTATTTATATGTTTGCGTTTAAATACCCTCATGTGGACTGCGGGCGATGAAGAGGAGGATGACGACACCGTCTTCGGCAGATATGGACCAGGTGAGTAGATGCATATCTACGGGGGGAAGTCGGGTGGATGGCGTTTAGCAACCCCGCAACGTAGAATAGGAATAGTACTTATTGACATTAGGAAACCAGATGTGACCCTAGATTCTTAATCAGTAGGACCCTAATATTGACCCTAGGCTGGACTAGACTGATTTAAGAAAACCATATCAGAGGATGAGTACCTTAGAAGAGATTCGTATGTTTCAGATAGAAACACACACACGCACACACTGAAACTCGACATGGGGTATACGTGTATGTGTATATATATAGAACTAGGTATAGGTATATACATATATATACAACACGTATATGGGATTCATTGATGTGATATAATATCCGAGGTATGATGAAATAGTATAACTGGGCTTGATGCCGTGATTCTTGGCTATACAGTCGTATCAAGTGTTAGAGGATCATTAGAGAATGAGATAATGAACATGTGTACATAAATTATAATGGGTAGTGATGATATTGAGGTACATGGGACTCTAAAATAGTACCCGGACTGTAACTTGTGATTGATCACGATATGGGATGCGTATGACTTGATTACGACATCATATAGGTGTGACCTGATGTCGATATCATATAGGTGTGACCTGATGTCGATACCATATAGGTGTGACCTGATGTTGATATCATCTGGATGTGACTTGATGATGATATGATATCAGTATGACTTAATCACAATATGATACATATGACATGATACTTCTGAGGATAAACTAATAATGCATATTATGATGGCAATGATATATGATTTATATAGGCGATTACAGTTTAGCACCTTGATCATGAGATGTGTTGGTGATGACATTATACGAATAATGAGACACCTAGGAGATACTTGACCCGTACCCCGATATTGGGATGCCGTACGATGGATTTTACCGTACGAGGTATAAATATGATGATTGATCCGCACTCTTGGTTCGAGGAAGCCGTACTTCGTACGTGACGCTATTGAGGCTGGATCGCCGACAATTAGAGATATTGATTCAGACCTTTGGTAGACTCTTGTTTCTTATTGACTAGTTTTTTAGGTTAAGTTCCTTAGGAGGTTAGATGGACACTAGTTTACGTTCGATTCATATAGTGATAGTTGTACTCTTATGTCCAAGAGGGGTGGATAATGCACATCTGTCTTTATATTCATACTGTAATCATCATGGTGCATGTTCTTACAAATGTTGCTATAATCAGTATAAACCATACCTGTTAGGACACCAGCACCATTACCGATGATGCGCATATTCCACGCACACTTATTTGCCGGTTCACACACATCATCATCGGTAATTGCTATGTCACGTACACTTTAGATCATATGGTCTTTTATGGATAGGATCAGTTAACAACTAGACCGATATAATATTGTGATTATTCTCTGAGGTTAGTATAGACATGATATTTATTACTTAGACATTCATGCATTCATATTTTCATGTTATCATGCAGTATTATGGGCATATGCCGACACTTATCATATACTTACTCATGATTTTGAGATTTAGGTTTCTATGAGATTTCTGGATTTTTGGGGAAAACCGCAAGAATATATAAAAACTTCTCTCTCTCTCCTCCTCTCTTTTTAAAACATAAGATGCGGTTTTCTCGTGATGTATGTGTCGTCCACCTTGAGATTTCATGTTTTCTGATGGATTTCGAGACCCGATTCGAGGAGTGGATGAACCGTCTCGGGTACATGGTGGGCCCGGTATGTACCCCGGGGCAAGAAGATCGAGTTGTAGATGATGAGCCTGGCTGGGAAAGGCTACCTACCGGTGATGTCTAGCGCGGTGGATATCCGGAGGATACCGACCGTTGTCATGAGATTTGATGATATGGGCCGATCCGGACCGACGGAGCCCGAGGTATTGAAACTATGAGACTTGAGGTTTACATGTTTGTGTCGATGCTTGACACGGATTTCCATGGATTTCATTGTTGAGATTTCAGATTCCTATACACATTTTACTATGATAACAGCTAAAGATTTCTTATACAGATATTTCTGGATTTCAGGATTGGTTATTCTATATTCATGATGCATGCATATCCATTCATATGACATAGTATTATATGAGGCACTGACACGAGCACGGAGTATCTGCATTTACACGTAGTTTTACCCTGCCATTACTAGATGATTGGGATATAATAGTGTAATATTATGACCTAGGATAGCGTCGTGCATTCGATTTCTTTTCGTAGATGTCTTCTACTCACGAGTTGGCAACTCACCTCCGTTGTGCCAAATTTTATTACAGGTTCGGTGTACAGGTTTCCCTGGCAGCTTGCTGGCACATCTATTCTTTCGGGGTGATTTACACGGTAGGTTGGTTCACTTGTATCCGAACCACCATTGTACTTTTATTCTTTCATTTGTATCTAGTAAGCTCCATTAACCATACTTGTATTACTTGATAAGTTTATTGGACCAGTCTTTTATTTCGACCTTAGAGTCGCGCATGTATTATACTGATCTGGTGGTTTTGTTTTCTTTTTAGTTTTGAGCCTCGCCCTTTGGCGTTGTATATTATTGTGCTTGTTGTGGTTGTTTCCGCCTGTTGGCGTTGAGCTAGCTCCCGTTTGGGGATGCTTTTTATTGTTTATGTATATTATACTTGTTGTACCCGTTTGGGGGCCAGTTTTTACAGAGAAGACTCTGCCGAAATTTTTGGGAAAATTTGCTGATACTTTTAAACTTGTTTTTCTTCATGTTTCTTTTACTTCTTCTTCTTTTATATGGTTTAGATTTCTGGGCTTCGGCTTACTTAGGTTATGTGGCGCCTCTAGACACATCGTAATCTAAGTGCCGGTCACGTTCCGTACTTTCGGGTCGTGACAAAAGGACACATGTGCATGAAACTAAACGCGCGTGCACACGATACGTCGTGACGCGTGCAACTCACCAGAACCTACTTCGACGCGCTGTGTCGTGCAGCGCGCTACAGAACTACGCGGATCAAGCGCATGTCGCACAAGTTTAAAACGTCGATAACTCGTTTAAGGCTCAAGATTTTGCCTCTGGGCCAAACTTAAAAAGTTACAGATACCAACACCCAAAGCTACCCAGCAGAACCCCACACCTCAAAACCCAACACCCTACCCCCTGTTCTGGCCCCAAATTGCGGCCTGATTGATTAAATCGGCGGCCAGAAAGGGGAGAGGGGTCCCCGTGTTTTGTATGTGTGTCTCTGCTAAGTTCACCATGCTACAGTTTCACCAATTTTATTCTTAAAGGTTCGGGTCCACAGCAGATCTTATAAAGGCTAAAAAGTCGCTAAATACGCTAAATTACGCCAAGTCGAACAGATCTGGTATTCCGGTGAAATCTGGGATAAGTCTTGGGTGATCTAGTCTCAACAACATCTAATAAGGCTACCCTAACCATCACAACCATCACTTGGCTATATCTCACTCAAAATTGCTAAAACTAGCACTAAACTACATATTATGAACACTAACTACACTATAGACCATAACTTAGCAAAAAAGAGTTGAGTTAAGAGGTTATACCTCTAGAGATCCTAGATAAAGGAGAAGAGAAGAAGGAGGAAGGTGTTGTGCTGCTGCTACAGCTCCTGGTGCTGAAATTCATGGCTGGAATGTGTTGTTGCTACTGTTGTGCTTCACTGCTGCTGATGTAGTTCAGGCTATTGCTGTTTCCCTTTTGTTTGTGTGTTAGAAGCTGTTGTAGCAGCAGGTTGTGAAGGAGTTGGTATATGTTGTGTTGTGTGGTGTTATGGTGATGGTGCGTGGATGCTGTTTATGAAGTTGGGGGCTGTTGTTGCTGTTTCATTGCAGCTGTGCTGCTGATGTTTTGGGTGGCTGATGATGTGCTGATATTTGGGTTGATGTGTGTGCTGAATTGAGCTGAATTGAGCTGAAATTGGCTTATGTGTGTGCTGAAATTGGCTGATATGTGTGCGAAATTGAGCTGAATTTGGGCTGAAATTGGTGGCTGAATTGAGCTGAAATTGGCTGATGTGTGTGCTGAAATTGGCTGATGTTGTTATATTGGGCTGATGTGGTGTGGTGTTGTGGCTGATGTTGTTATGTAGCTGGTGTGTGTTGGCTGATGATGTTGCTGCCATTGCTGATGCTTGTTGCAGTTGTTATTGATATTGTGTTTGTGTTGCTGTTGTTGCAGCAGCTGCTGTTGTATATAGTGATGTTGCTGCTGCATGCATCATGTATGTGTGTGTGTAAGTGTGAGAGTATTTGCTAAAGTTAAGGGTTATGAAGTTGTTGTTGGTGATATATTGGGGCTGGTGTGGCTGATGCAGCTGCTGTTGTGCTGATGTTATGCAGTTGGTGAGGTGTGGGCTGATGTTATTGTTGCAATGATGCTAGGGGCTGGTGTGGCTGCTGATGTTGATAAAATTGGGGCTGATGGTGTTATATCAGCTGCTGTTGCAGCAGTTGATGCTTGGTCATGAGTGTGTGGGTGTGAGAGGGGGAGAGATGTGAGTGAAGTGAGTGTTTGAAGGTGTGATAGATATGCAAAAAGTTTTGAAATGAAAAGGAGGTGACACTACCTTAAAGCCACCATTCTCTCTCTCAAATAAATGCTAGCATGACAATCATCAAATCCTCTCTCTCTCACAACAAGTCAACCTTAACCCTAAACACCCTTGGACAAAACCAAAAACCCATAATTAAATCTAATTAGCTTAACTAAGTGGGCTAAACCATCATGGGTGGCTAAACATGGTTAACCCACCATGCACACCTAACTTGGTATTCCTAGACTTAACCCACATTAACATGCACAAGTGTGTGCGGTCAAGATAAAAATCGAATAAAATATCTATAAAACCAGATACATTATTAGAAACCTGATTTGGTAAACTTTTTACCAAAAACCACACAGTAACACACAATCACTCCTAAACACAGACTCAGGTGTTACAGGTGTTCACCTCATTAGAGTGAGAGAGCTTGAGTTATAGCAACTTCGACGTAGATCATCGGAGAAAAGGAACACTACAAGCTAGCATGGATCGTTCGAGTCGTTGAGCCTTTCTTGAGTCCGGGAGATCATAGATCGCGGCGAAGGGACTTCTACTCGGAGCTTATGAAGCGAAGGAGCGGACTACAAAGGTTGTAATCCCTCACACTTAGTTGTAAAGATGTTTACTTGCTTGTTAAACCCTAATAATCTAGCAAAGATCCCGGCTTTGGGTTGTTCGGCACGTCTAAAATTTTATTCGGGCATGGTTGATGCCTTATGAACCCTTTTAAGAGTGCCCAGGAACCCTACGGTGGTATCAGAGACTAGCTAGAGCATTAGGCGACGTGTATACGAAGTTAAAACTCCGATCAAACCCCGAAACGACTATTTGAACCCCTCTCTGGACATTTTTTAAAACTGTGATTTTTTTCTGAATTTAAAATACCTAAAAAAATCACCAGGGAAATATAAGTATTGTTGTTGAAAACGAGCCTGCAATTCGTACGGAATGCCGCGGAACCGCGGCCATACCTTGCTTGGGCTGTGGATCCGCGGCCGTACTGTTCAATTGGGCTTTGGTTTTGCAACAGTAATACCCGTAGCTGTTATTGCATTTTTTTGGGTAGTTTTAATCTGACTCAAGTGTTGAGTGTTCTGGGGATTATTTTGTATTCGTTGATTCGATCGGAAAATTTAATTTCGTTATATTTTCCGGATTTTAGAAACTGTTAAAATGTTCGAGCGGATATCATTTACTCACTTTTTCCCGGCACGAAAAACTTTCAAGTGTTGAATTTTTCTTGGGTTCAAATCTTTCGGAAAAACGTACAAGTAACGCGGTGGACCCTCTAGAAGAACACAAACCTTAATTCGATTATGTGACCGTCTGAACTGCCTCTAAACCTTAGGGTTTGGGGCAGTACGGCGTGCCACATGTGTGGCGTTGGCTTGACCCTTCTATGGCTGGACCATCGGTACTGTGACATATTCTTGGATTATTTGAACTCCGCTCAAGTGTTGAGCTATTTAGGAAATCTTGGGTATTTGATTATCCGATCGGAAAGTTTAATACTATCTATTTATCTGGAATGTGATACAATATGTGGAATTCATACAGTTAGGCATGAAATGCGAAGTATGTGATATTTCGGATTTACGATGTCTAAAGAGATTGTGGATTCCAAATGTTGTAGTTTTACAATTTCTTTTCTGCGACCATAAGTGTAGTATGTAGTTGTATTGCCGGTTTTCGTTGCTATACATCAACGACGATCGGTGTATGCATACTTACTTACGTTGATGATATGAGATATTATGTGTTGCTGTGATATGTTATATTGGATCGCCGTGTTCTGAATAGCCGGGGGTTTTATGTGAGATAAGGGTTTTTATTTTCATTCATGTAAAATTCATTTGTCTGTAATATTCTTTTATTGGGGCGCTTCCGGGATGAGGTTGATGTCACCAGTGTATATTATTTACTTTTCCGCATTAAGTAGACCCAAGGAGGGGAGCACAAGTAACCGGGTTCTAGGGTCCATTGGGAGGCCATCTCGAGGAGTCGAGACCGGATCTCCAAACCCTAGAATTGGCAGTGTTACTTGCCGCTCTCGTAGGGGTCTAAAGATGTGGGTTTGGCTATTCATCGCCACCGTGGAATCCGTGTTTTATACAGGCTCGTATTAAAACACGGACATCCTAGTATATCCAATATTTCATATATGTTCTTCTGTTGCAATGTTCTGTGATGAGATCATATTACTGCCTGAGACGAATGCTTATACTATATATATATGCTGATATATAAATATTACTGCTTTCATTTTTTCTGTGATGCTTAAGAAGCATAAGCTGATGGGATTTTTATTAATGAGATTAATAAAAGAAAAGAAACCTAAAAGATGTTGTAGAACCAAAACTTTATAAAAAGGGTAGCTATAGTTTTGCTTTGCATAGCGGTATATATGATATACCCTGCACCTTATTCGATGAGGAAAGAGCCGAGATCCCTTCACCGGGAGTGACCTCTTTAGCGAAACTGGTAGATGCAACAAACTCGCGGTTTAGTTTTTGACAGCTTATATAGTTCTTGCTTTGCACAGCGATATATATGATATATCCTGCACCTTATTCGATGGGGAAAGAGCCGAGATCCCTTCACCGGGAGTGACCTCTTTAGCGAAATTGGAAAAGTCTCAAAAACACTCCTTTTCAAAAACACTTGTTTCTACAACGATATCAAGTTCATTACGCTCATGGTTTTCTGAAAAACCTGCGTAGCCCTCCGTCATTTTAGGAAAATAGAGTACTTAGTATTCGTGCTGCGTTTGTTGACCATAGTTAAGGCGCAGTGTACGGTAGCTGAGTGATGTTTTCCTATATAACATATGATGTGATTAATTAGAACAGTCATATGACTTTGTTGACCATAGTTAAGGGTCATATGGGTGGGTCTAAATTAATCAAGAAATGACGGGTAGAACTTGACTAGGGTTTATGATTTGTTGACCATAGTTAAGGTCATAAGTCGCTAGGGGTAAAAGCATTATCGGGAATTTCAAGTGTTGAAATTTGCAATGAGATTGCATACCTCCTATGAGATAGTTGGATCCCGATACCCACTACGAGTAAGAGTTACTCCTGGAAGAATTTTACACAGGGAAATTAGCCGATCAAGTAGGTGTCTAGAAAGGTGTTAACGGGGTTATGCCTCTAGGAAGACGAGGTTTATTTTAATTAGGTCTGTGCGGAAGCACGGGGAACCTCCCTCAAGTACCGACACTGATCTGGCTGAAAGATTGACGAAATTGTAGGGTGTAATTGATCCCGGCTAATCTTACCTTTTAGGGTTTGAAGGAAGATTTGATAAAAACAGTGGGAGACATCCTGATTAGATAAGATAATAACCAATCTAATCTTGCAAGAGCATACGCTAAAGTGTTTCCTTCTCTCTCTCTCTCTCCAGGTAGCGACCAAGTCAGGACTTAATTAAGATAATAATATGGATGTATTGACTGAACCCGATTATTATACTGAGCCGGGGAACGTTGGTCCCGTTCTTTTTTATAAGAGTTATAAGACTGAACAAGAAACAGGAGAATATCTGAATTCTCACGCCGCCCAAACAAAGAACATGCATGCTGATGCATCTTCTTCGGGTGTGTTAGTTATTGAGAACTGTTTCTCAGTTCACCCTACGTCCTGGGTATTAGATACCGGATCGGGATCCCACATATGTAAATTGTTAAATGGGCTACGTAAAGGTAGAGAACTGGGAAAAGGTGATCATTCCGTTCAAGTAGCGAATGGTGCAAGTATTACAGCCAAAGCAGTTGGCGAATATCACCTAGTATTACCAAGTCGTAATACACTGATTCTGAATGAGTGCTATTATATACCGAACATGATGGGCAACATTATATCAGTTTCTTTATTAAGTAAAGAAGGATATAATTTTGTAGTAAAGGATAATGTTATTAACATATTCTTAGATCAAAAGTTGGTTGCATCACGCTCGTTACAAAATGGCATATTCATTCTCAATCAAAATACAGTCCTCAATATACAAAACGCACACAAGAGGAAGAGTTCAGAAATGAACGAATCCTTCTTGTGGCATTGTAGACTTTGTCATATCTGTAAGTCCACGGTAGCGCCCCGGCCGTCTAACAGATGCCAAATGCGGAACAAAAACTTTTTACAACTGGCGCTATCGTGTACCGTAAACCGGATCTGCCATTAAAGCTAAACTAACAAACTACAAAGTGGATAGAAGTGTTATACCGAATGATCCGAGTCCTTCGGTCTTCAACCATCATCCCACGCTTGTTGCGGCTGCTCCGATCTCCTGAATCTCCCGTCTCGTCGTCCAGGTGGCACCACGTCGACGGATCTTTAAACGGGCTCCCGCCTCTGAACCGAGGCAACTCGGTCGTCACGTTTGCTAAAAGAGATGACCAAGATGAAGAACAGAATGAGTAGAACTCTTTGTCTCGTCACGTTCAAGGCTATGGACGAACGGTTAATGAAGTTCCCATTTGGAATCGAGTGAATGGAAATTGAACTAGGAAATTTCCATACACAAAACTATCATTATCTTTTTCTCTCAAGCAAATGAAAAAACCACACCATCCTCACAAGAGGAGCCGGCCACTTATAGAAGAGGGAAGGTGAGTGTAGGAGAGGGGAGGGTGAGTGTAAGCAAAAGATCGAAGAAAAATATCAAGGATATTTATAATGAAGAAAGAATGAGTGGTATGTACACATTAAATGATATAATCCACCTCACTTAACACCTCACCTCACAATTAATGCAAATGATGAGTCACTAATCCTAGTCACCATTTCTAGAATCTTCTAGAACCATGACTCACCCTTATCAAGAAAAGATAAATCCGCATTTAACCGAATGTCAAAATACGGCTGATAGAAAACTGGAAACTGGCAACTTCCAAAAAGCGATCCTGAAACGAATTTCAGGATAACCCCGTAATGGTATAAATATACCCTCATTTGTATTACGACCGAATACAAATGTAACTGAGACAGATATTATATCTACACAGTATAATACTCGGATCCAGCTTAAACCAAAGCCGACCATTATTATCTGCCCAAAAAATGACACGTACGAAAACGCACGTGCATTTTCCGAACCTTGCCATAAAACCATACGGCCTCTACAACGTTTCGCCCGAACTTGGGAAAGTGTCTGTGGGGGACTCTAATAACTCATCAACACACTGGCACTAGGTATAACCACTAGCACGTCAGAGGTGCAAGCTGCACGTAACGTTTTACCTATGTATTGATTGGAAGGGAAGCTGACGAGCGAACTCATCTATAAACCCTACTGAGCCTGACAGTGACAATGTATATACAGTCCGGTCCATTCGTCTGAAGAGTATCGCATATCGAGTCTAGGGGGTGGATAAAGTCAGATCTCTAATAACGCGATAAATCGTGTCGGCATGAAGCCTATCACCACCTAAGAAACTACTGATCCAAATCAGTAATTCTCCACTACCTCAGCCGAGGATTCCTAGTGATGTCCACCCGTGCACTGCGCGACATCAACCCCCAATACTGGGAGAGACGAATCCCAGATGATCCTCTCACTTGCCTCTATTGTGGCTCGGGACTATACCTAACTAAAACCTGTTTGCACAACTCCTTTGAGCGTGGTAGGGTAGTAATCTAAGCACAGTGGGAACTCACATGAGAAAAATGACGATCTCAGGTCGATGAACTAACCTGTACACATGTCACCAGGGAATTTCTATCTGACGATATGTATAATACCAACTAGCAGATTCCCGGCGAGTCCTGTCCGGTGTACTCATATCCTAATGAGCACCTGTATACATCTTAGGTGATCCAACTGACACCAGTGGCTTGTGAGACCGGCCACCGCCCCTCGTCGGGGTCTCGACTGTATACACTAGTCTATACTGGAGTATCGATGCCCTGTCTCGAAACTCCCACGACTAGGGACACTTTAAGGATGTGCTTATAAACCCCAGCTCCCACGTATATGATCGCCATCATTCTGCTGGTTGTCAAGCAAGAATCCCATGGGCTCTATCATCATGCAATAGTGAACTAAAGCATGTATACGATGATAAAGACAAACCAGATAGCAAACTATCATCTCGAGCAAGACTGTCATATCGGTATAGGTCCTGCCTCAATCATTACAATCACGTACCTGCGATCCAATAATTGACTTTGAGGGCACTATCTCCAACAATCTACCATTTGCACTCAAGGCAAATTATTGCGATGTCGCTTACTCACAGCCCGTGTGATACCGAACATCCAACTCTTCTACTAATCAGTTTCACAAATCTAGTTTGTAAAACTCTTGTGTTCGAGAAATAGCCTCAGTGAGTGGATCCGCCCTGTTGTTTCTTTCTATGTCTCTCTTAATCTCAAGCTCGTGGAGAAAGCCATCTCCCGAATCGAGTAATACCTGTCTTAGAATATGTCTGAATATCTGATAGGACCTAGTTCATGAACTCTAAATCCAAACTTCTTAGACTGTATCGATAACTGAACCTAATCAGTATCCAGCACCATGCCTCCCACAGTATCCTCTTGGACCACCTGTCCATAATACTGTCCCTCGTCAGAGGAAAAACTATAATTCTGACAATCACTCTGGAATCCATGTCACCTTTGAAGCCTGGAATGTTAACCGTCTCCCGAAGGAGGCTGCCGTCATCGAATCCGTAGAACAAGCACTTATGTTCTAAAACTGCTTCCTTATGTTTCTTCAGGATTGGATTAATATAAACATATCGCATCTAGTGCAAAAACAACATCTGGTGTGGTACTTGACATCTCATGATTGACTCAATTGCCTAAGCAAGTGATCTGCCAATCATGCACTTCCCTCTCTTCTTTAGTCCTTGAGACACCTTTAGAGAGGGTGACTCCATCACCTGCAGGTACACCACCATGCCAGGAGTCATCTATTCTAAAATACTTATTAGAATACTGTCAAAGTACCCACATTGGGAAACTATCCAAATCTAGATCTAAAACCATAGACCTAGTTACCAGAATGTCTGATATTACATCCATATCCTTTCTGGAGAAACAACTGTATGACGACCAAAGTACGACCGATTGAAGTATAGGAATTTTACTTCCTACTCTGTGTATGTCATCCAAATACCAGGACATCACACCCTACTACCTTCTAAACAGATCCATCCCCTATTCTGATGAAGTCAAAACCATGACTGTCTCATCAAAATTAGTTGATCTAATCTCCGCTATATCTGCTCAAGCCTATAAATAGACATGAGCTACTTGTCCACTATGCTTCCGCTGCTCCCACTGACTACGACAACCCTCTGGCAGAATAAAATATACATACACTTCTAAAGCTAGTCTAGAACGACGCTATACTTATCCTTCTGCCGTGTCTCATAGTCTGGAACAACAGTAGTGTCAAGTCTGGGTATACAAGAACCTCCCTGTCACCATCCTTAAGGCTACCGCAGTACCTCTCGGGTGACTGAGGTTACCCTCCATATCTGCGGAGTGGCAAATAGAATGTCAAACCTGTTTGAATATTTTGGTCCTATTAAATTTTTCGTAATCATTTGTGGTTCTGGAATCACTTCCAGTTCTACCATACTCCCACTACTGTTTTCTGAAAAAATCCATTTTACTAAAACTGTGGCGAGTCAAGAACAATATCATTATTGATCTTCCAGATGGTAGAAATGTCAACCCTCGTCAAAGCCAGGGTTAACCCACAAACTGCCATTAGAGAAACGTGCCTTGAGTTATCCAGTGTCTTGTTTTAAGCATAAGCTGGACAACTCCCCTTACCTTAACATCGTTTTAAGATATGAACCATTCTATATCCAATATAGAAACAGAGGCACTAATTTAATTGGAACCAGATTCAAATCATGCAGCTGTCTCCAGTGCATATCAACTTAATGGAAAGTGGCTACTCAACTTAGGAATCCATCCAATTATGAGTAACCTGAAAGAGAAACGAGTTTCTCAAAAACCATTACTATCATCTGAATACCAATCACAAGAATCTGTATCTTCAATCTCTTTGAAGAATCCCGATACTTGTGACACCTGGTTCTCTACTTTATTCTTATACCCACAACTTCTCAAAATATAGATATTGTATTTCTACGAAACACTTGTCTAAAACTAGAGAAGTCACAAGTAAATAGAACATAGTGCGAAGACCAACCCCTTTGTCCTGACGGACACTGGACAACATACAATACTCTGTATAAGTCCGTTGAGTTGAATAACTCAAAACCTGTGCATCGTAGGTTGAAAACTGTACCCAGACGATTTCCTCAAATATCACCAATTACAACGAATGCCGATATAATGAGGATGATCTCCTAATTCCCAATAACTTCCACTCTTCATCTGTAAAAACCATACAGATATGAGAATGTAACCTGGTAAATACATACCTTGGAGAAAGTATCTAATCGGGAAATCAGTTTTCCTTTAACAATGCACTGAATCATGAAAATGTTTCGTAGGGGTATCCTGGTATTTCTAGTAATGCCTCTTCCATAAACCAAGTCAAGACTATAACCGTATATTTCCTTTGCCATCTCTCCAAATCCCTTTATTTGTCTTTATTCATTACCTTCTGTACACCATCATTAGGTTAAATGGTTTTCTTCCTTCCCTACCGTTCGGCACCAGCCTATGGTTTGGAAGAAGACTATCCAGTAAGCATAATAGGTATACCCTCCTAATCCTAGGAGTACTCGCAACTTGAGAGAAGGTGATGATAAAAGATAACTGAATAATACCTTATTCTATTTCTCCCGAACTGGGGAAAAAGCAAAGGTGAAATAGGAGTGGCGATGAAGTACGTGGTTTGGTCGTGAATGATAACAGTCGCAATTTACTTTGCCCTCTTTCTAATCCCTTTATCTTGTCTTTACATATTACCTTCTGCACACCTTACTTAGGCTAATTGGTTTTCTTCATTCCCTACCTTTCGGCACCAGCCAATGGTTTGGAATAAGACTATCCAATATGCGTAATAGGTGTACTCTCCTAAACTAAGGAGCCCTCGCAACCTGAGAGAAGGTGATGATAAAAGACAATTGAATAATCCAATTCTATTTCTCCTGAACCTGGATCCATCCTCGAAGTAGTACCTTCGAGTTCGTATATAACCATACGATAGATCTATCCAATGGAAGTGGATATCCGTAGTAATACGGGATGTTCTGAGAAATACAAAGGGTAAAAGAAGGAGCGGCAATGACTTATGCAACTCGGACAATCCAAAAGCCCGTATTATAAGAAGGTTCGGTCAACTTGGTCACTGAGTCATAGTCTAGGGTCGGTCAAAGGTCGCTGCCAAAGAGAGAGAGAGAAAAGAAACACTCTGCGTGCACTCTAACCTAGATTATAATGGTTATCACTTTATCTAATCAGGAAACCTCCCACTGTAATCTCAAATTCACCTCCAAACCTGAAAGAAGAATTAGTCGGGATCACCCGAAGAGTAAACCAACTCATCACTGAGAATCGGGATCCAACTATCATCGCATGATAACTTGATGGAAGCCACTCAAGTTATCACACTCCAGAAGGTATGCACATACTTGGCAAGTTTCCTGTATGTTTGAAACTCCCGATGTTGATTTTTGCCCCTTGCTCTTTTGATCGTGACTTTGGCCAACCCATCATAAGTCACATGCCAAGTTCTACCCGTCATTGTCCAGGTTAATTTGAACCCACCCGCACATGCCCTTAACTTTGGCCAACAAGGCAGAACGACTGTCCCAAACCAACGCATCTATCTACGCAACAGGTGAATACCCAGCAACTACCAAACACTATGCCTTGACTTTGGCCAAACAAACATAGCTTGAATACTACTAAATACCCAAAAGAAATGACGGAGGGCTACGGCTGGTTTTTGGCGAAAAACCTTTAACGTAATGAACTTGATCTCGTTGAAGGAACCTGATAGCTTTTATAAAATATAGTAGCGAAAACCTTTTGCTAAAGAGGTCACTCCCGGTGAAGGGATCTCGGCTCTTTCCTCGTGGAATGAGGTGCAGGATATTCCAACTGAATACCGCGATGCAAAGCAACTTGTAGTCGACTATATTGAAGTTATTACCCTGACGTAAACTTCTGCCCAAGGGGTCACTCCCGGTGAAGGGATCTCGGCCCTTGCCTCGTCGAATGAGGTGCGGGATATTCTAACTGAATATCACTATGCAAAACAAAAGTAAACATCTTTGTAATAACACTTTTTTTAAAATTTGTTCCAACAACATCAAATATAGCTTTGTTTTAATCCTTGCGTTGATAAGAATCAATGCAGTCCCATCAATCAATCACACCAGAAAAGAACGAAAATAAAATGCACGTATATGCCATCCGCATTCGCCACTGGGTCCCGTCATCACCCGTTAGGTTACTTAACTAACGACAGAGCGGGGGCTGGACTAGCGCGGGTGTAAAACATATACAACATCTAATAGTATATATACCAATATACAATAATCGCTCCAGGAGTGATAATATGCAAAATTACAGAAAAGTAATAAGCATCACAGAACAATACAGATAATCTGGGATCCCCGGGTTTCACAGAGCCGCTGCTGAAACCTGACGTTCCCCTGGTCGTGTGGATAGCCTGTGCAATGAAACCTAGACCCCTAAGGGTGGGGCAAGTTACCCGCCAAAACCTGAAGCGAGGTAGTCCCCACAACATAGTGAATAGAACACCCGGCACTTCACGGAATCCGGTAAATTGAGCATCCCTTCTTGGGTCAACCTGTCCCCCTACGAGTGCGGCGAATAGTCTGCCAATTCTACAGTGAGGTCCCTCTGCCTCTCAAAGCCATGAGATACGGACCCGTTGCCCTCCAGAACCCGGCTATCCGTGCACTCCTTCGTAGGATTAACCTAGTACAGAAATAGAAAAATGTACAACGGGTACATCGACCTCGACCCGGTCGTGCCCCAAAAGAATATTATACAAACAGGTAGTGACAGCAGTCCACATGTTAGACGCTCGCCGCGCAATATCAAATGGACAAATAAATCCAAACTGCACTATCATTGCACCCTGCTATCCACCACGACATATCCGCAACATCACAGCACAACACAGAACATCAATGCGAATGTCACGTTCGCAAACCTGTCTAAAAGAACTATAGCAATCAGACGCGGTTTACTGATCATATAACATTCCCGGTCGGAGATATAATGTAAATACTGCAAACTAACAAGTTTAAAATTTCGATCGACCAAATTTCCCGAAGTGGGCCCCACGTACATCTGCTGTACAGTAACAAAATCTGGCCCCAAACAAATATTACCAAAAGCCACAATTTCCAGCAAAAAGCTCACTGGAAAATTTTGAGTCACTGTTCCCACATAATGGCCGCGGTTCCGCGGTCAAACCCATGAGTTGACCGCGGATCCACGGCTCTATTTTGGGATCACGTGATCAAATTTTTCCCGTGTGCTTAGAATCGCCTGCTTGAATTTCTGTGATATGTAAAATTAATTTTCGACACTGTTTAAAATCGACAGAAACTATAGCACTTGAAAATTGTGTTTTTCGAAATTCGGTTCGATCGATATTTTAAATGCGTTAGCACAAGTTAGTATAGCTTAATGGTGAGGCTCTGATACCACTGTAAGTCCACGGTAGCGCCCCGGCCGTCTAACAGACGCCAAATGCGGAACAAAAACTTTTTACAACTGGCGCTATCGCGTACCGTAACCCGGATCTGCCATTAAAGCTAAACTAACAAACTACAAAGTGGGTAGAAGTGTTATACCGAATGATCCGAGTCCTTCGGTCTTCAACCATCATCCCACGCTTGTTGCGGCTGCTCTGATCTCCTGAATCTCCGGTCTCGTCGTCCAGGTGGCACCACGTCGACGGATCTTTAAACGGGCTCCCGCCTCTGAACCGAGGCAACTCGGTCGTCAAGTTTGCTAAAAGAGACGACCAAGATGAAGTAGAGAATGAGTAGAACTCTTTGTCTCGTTACGTCCTAGGCTATGGACGAACGGTTAATGAAGTTGCCATTTGGAATCGGGTGAATAGAAATTGAACTAGGAAATTTCCATACACCAAACTATCATTATCTTTTTCTCTCAAGCAAATGAAAAAACCACACCATCCTCACAAGAAGGGCCGGCCACTTATAGAAGAGGGAGGGTGAGTGTAGGAGAGGGGAGGGTGAGTATAAGCAAAAGATCGAAGAAAAATATCAAGGTTATTTATCATGAAGAAAGAATGAGTGTTATGAACACATTAAATGATTTAATCCACATCACTTAACACCTCACCTCACAATTAATGCAAATGATGAGTCACTAATCCTAGTCACCATTTCTAGAATCTTCTAGAACCATGACTCACCCTTATCAAGAAAAGACAAATCCGCATTTAACCGAATGTCAAAATACGGCTGATAGAAAACTGGAAACTGACAAGTTCCAAAAAGCGATCCTGAAACGAATTTCTGGATAACCCCGTAATGGTATAAACATACCCTCATTTGTATTACGACCGAATACAAATGTAACGGAGACAAAGATATTATATCTACACAGTTTAATACTCGGATCCGGCTTAAACCAAAGCCGACCAGTATTATCTGCCCAAAAAATGACACATGCGAAAACGCACGTGCATTTTCCGAACCTTACCATAAAACCATACGGCCTCTACAACGTTTCGCCCGAACTTGGAAAAGTGTCTGTGAGGGACTCTAATGACTCATCAACACACTGGCACTGGGTATAACCACTAGCACGTCAGAGGTGCAAGCTGCACGTAACGTTTTGCCTATGTATTGATTGGAAGGGAAGCTGACGAGCGAACTCATCTATAAACCCTACTGAGCCTGACAGTGACAATGTATATACAGTCCGGTCCATTCGTCTAAAGAGTATCGCATATCGAGTCTAGGGGGTGGATAAAGTCAGACCCATAATAACGCGATAAATCGTGTCGGCATGAAGCCCATCACCACCTGAAAAACTACTGTTCCAAATCAGTAAGTCTCCACTACCTCGGCCGAGGATTCCAGGTGATGGCCACCCGTGCACTGCGCGACATCAACCCCCAATACCGGGAGAGACGAATCCCCGACGATCCGCTCACTTGCCTCTAATGTGGCTCGGGACTGTACCCAACTAAAACCTGTTTGTACAACTCCTTTGACTGTGGTAGGGTAGTAATCTAAGCACAGTAGGAGCTCACATGAGACAAATGACGATCTCAGGTTGATGAACTAACCTGTACACATGTCACCAGGGAATTTCTATCTGACGATATGTATAATACCAACTAGCAGATTCCCGGCGAGTCCTGTCCGGTGTACTCATATCCTAATGAACACCTGTATACATCTTAAGTGATCCAACTGACACTAGTGGCTTATGCGACCGGCCACCGCCCCTCATCGGGGTCTCGACTGTATACACTAGTCTACACTGGAGTATCGATGCCCTGTCTCGAAATTCCCATGACTAGGGACACTTTAAGGATGTGCTTATAGACCCCAGCTCCTACATATATGATCGCCATCATACTGCTGGTAGTCAAGCAAGAATCCTATGGGCTCTATCATAATGTAATAGTGAACTAAAGCATGTATACGATGATAAAGACAAACCAGATAGCAAACTATCATCTCGAGCAAGACTGTCATATCGGTATAGGTCCTGCCTCAATCATTGTAATCATGTACCTGCGATCCAATAATTGACTTTGAGGGCACTATCTCCAACAATATCAATGCGACACGACTAGGTAAGTTGCATAAGGATGGATATTTAAATCCGTTTGAATTTTCATCTTATGACACTTGCCAGTCATGTCTCAAAGCAAGATGACCAAAACTCCGTTTACAGGACACGGAGAAAGAGTTACGGAACTCTTAGGGCTGATACATAGTGATGTATGCGGTCCCATGTCTACACATGCCAGGGACGGTTCTTCCTACTTCATTACATTCACTGACGATCTCTCTAGATACGGACATGTGTTCCTGATAAAACACAAGTCTGAAGCTTTTGAGAAATTCAGAGAATATAAGCATGAAGTAGAGAACCAAACGGGAAAAAGTATTAAAATCCTTCGATCTGATCGAGGAAGAGAATACTTGAGCAATGAGTTCCGGGATTATCTAAAAGAGAATGGGATTCTCTCTTAGCTTACTCCTCCTTATACACCACAGCACAACGGTGTATCGGAGCGGAGGAATCGCACCCTATTGGATATGCTGCGCTCTATGTTGAGCACTGCTGAGTTACCTATCTCCTTTTGGGGTTATGCGCTGGAGACAGCCGCATACCTATTGAATAGAGTTCCAACTAAATCAGTGCCTACCACTCCATATGAGATTTGGAATGGGAAGAGACCATCTCTTAAACGAGTTAAGATATGGGGTTGTCCGGCCTATGTTAAAAAACAAAATCCGGACAAGCTCGAGGCAAGTTCAGGTCTATGTAAGTTTGTATGATATCCAAAAGATTCCTATGGATATATCTTCTACCATGGTGAGGAACAAAAGATTTTTGTTTCTCAATATGCCACCTTTTTAGAAAAGAAATTTCTTGCAAAAGAAATTAGTGGCAAAGAGGTAGAGCTGGAAGAGGTTCCACCACCGCATACTACAACTGATGATTTATTGGAACCAGAGGATTCAGTAATACCCGACGAACCCCAGCATCTCCGCCGATCTAGCAGGGTTTCTCGTCCACCTGAGAGATACTACGGTTTTCTCATTGATGGTGGGAGCGAGGATTGCATCATAGAAGATGATGACCCGACTAGTTTCGAGCAGGCCATCACGAGTGGTGACTTTGTGAAATGGCTGGATGCAATGCGGTCTGAGATGGAATCCATGTACACCAACAAAGTATGGACTTTGGAAAATGCTCCTGAAGGGGTAAAACCCATTGGGAGCAAGTAGATCTTTAAAAAGAAAATTGGTGTAGATGGAAAAGTTGAGACTTTCAAAGCTAGACTTGTTACAAAGGGTTTTCGTCAACGATCAGGTGTGGATTATGAAGAAACCTTTTCACCAGTGGCTATGCTTAAGTCCATCCGGATCTTACTTGCCATTGCTGCATACCATGACTACGAAATCTGGCAAATGGATGTTAAGACCGCCTTTCTAAACGGTGATTTAGAAGAGTGCGTGTACATGACTTAGCCAGAGGGCTTCATTGATAGTGGGAGCAGCGGAAAGGTGTGCAAGCTGCTTAAATCCATTTATGGGTTAAAGCAAGCATCACGGAGTTGGAACATCTGTTTTGATGTTGTAGTCAAAGAGTTTGACTTCATCAAAAATATAGATGAACCTTGTATTTATAAGAAGGTTGCAGAGAGTAAGGTTGTCTTCCTCGTATTGTACGTCGATGACATACTCTTGATAGGAAATGATGTTCCTAAGCTGCAATCAGTCAAGCTCTTCTTATCACAAAGATTCTCAATGAAAGATCTAGGTGATGCCTCCTGCATATTGGGAATAATGATCTATAGAGATAGATCTAAACGGATACTGGGATTGTCCCAATCCAGGTACATTGACACCGTACTAAAGAGGTTTAGTATGGAAGAATCCAAGCGTGGGAACCTACCCATGATCTCTGGACTCACTCTCTCCAAAGAGATGTCTCCCAAGACTGATTTGGAGAGAGCTCGCATGGAAGGGATACCCTATGCTTCGGAAGTATGCTCTATCATGTATACGATGCTATGTACGAGACCCGATGTAGCATACTCACTAAGTGTAGTGAGTCGGTATCAAGCAGATCCTGGAGAGAGTCACTTGACAGCTGTGAAGAACATTCTCAAGTACTTTAGAAGGACTAAAGAGATGTTCTTGGTGTATGGTAACGGAGAACTCCAGGTGGAGTCCTTTACCGATTCAAGCTTCCAAAGTGATAAGGACGACGCTAAGTCGCACTCAGGATTTGTCTTTACCCTCAATGGAAGGGCGGTATGTTGGAAGAGTTCCAAATAGGATACCGTTGCAGACTCGACGATGGAGGCTGAATACATCGCTGCTAACGATGCTGCCAAAAAGGATGTCTGGATAAAGAAGTTCATTAGTGAACTTGGTGTGGTTCTATCCATTGAGCATCCAATACCTCTGTATTGCTATAACAATGGAGCTGTGGCTTTGGCCAAGGAACCCAGGTCCCATCAAAAGTCCAGACATATTCTGAGGCGGTATCACCTCATCAGGGAGATAGTTGATCGACGGGAGATCGAGGTCAGGAGAGTAAATACGAAGGACAACACTGCGGATCCATTCACGAAGGCCATTCCCTAGATACAGTTTGAGAGATTATTCGGGATCCTAGGTATGAGATACTACAGCAGCTGGCCTTAGTGCAAGTGGGAGATTGTTAGTTATGTATATGCCCTAGAGGCCATTGTTGTACATATGATGTATATTATAATGGATGCTTGGATATATATAGAGAAGACTTTCTTGCTCGTCATGATAGTATGCTATTTGGTTTCACTTTATCTTAACATGTTGACTTGTATTGGTTTACTGTCTTACTCTCACATGTTGATAAAGCCCTTAGGATCTGTACTCGACTACTGGGACTATGATGAGATCATACTGGTGGGGCCACGGTAGTCGATGAGTACATCCTATAACTGTTCCTAGCCAAGGGTATATCGAGACAGGGCATCGATACACCAGAAGAGACTAGCGTATACGCATCTTGACCCATATGATGGGCGATGGATGATCCCATATCCATCGGTGTTTGACATCAAGGATGGTGTACGGGTGCTCAGTGGAGACTGGGTACACTGGACGGACTCGCCGGGAACTCCCAGATGGTGATATACCACACGTCAGATGGCAGTTCTCCGGTGACACTGGTACAGGGTAGTCTGTAGACTCGAGATCGTCATAGAGTCTTGTGTGATTCCTACTATGCTTTGATTTCCACCTTACCACGTCCAAGACGGTGTGCAAAACGGTGGCTTTTGGATACAGTCCAGAATCACATGGTGGCAATGAGCGATAGGAGGGGATTCGTCTCTCCCTGTATAAGGAGTTGATGATGTGCTGTGTTCGATTGGCTATAACTGGAAGTCTCTGTCCAGGGCTGATATAGAGATTTACTGGTAAGTGTTATCAGTAGTTTCTCGACCCGTTATGAGCCTCACATCGACACGACTTATCGGTTACTGGGGTCTGACGTATACCACCCCTAGACTAGATATGCGACATATCAGACGAAGAGACCGGACTGTACGGCAGTGTTACTGATTTGATTCATAGGTGAATGGACAGGCTAGCTTGTTGATCTTCTGATCGCTCAATACCTGGGTGGCTGTTACGTTTAGTTGACCGCTTGCATCTTGTGGGTGTTTGATATGATCATCACCTACTACCGGCGTATTGACGATTCTTCAGAGTCCTACACAGAGGTTTCTTGACTCAGGCAAAATGGAGTAGAAGCACATATGTGATATGTGCAGGACCGAGAATAATGCGATATGAGATACCGTATTATATTCTCGTGATATTTAGATATGAGCCGGGTCATCGGATCAAGTGTTGATTCGATGAATCGGTACATGATATATTAGTCGGTTATATTCGATACAGCCGGATTGTCGGATCAAGTTTTGATTTGATAATTTAATGTATAATAATATATATGATATATTGTATTACATTATCTAATATTGGCTCGCTTTATTATTTCATTTTACCGGGTAATGCATTGATATATATACGATATATGTTAATTGTATTATTTTCTTTTGTTACAAATATATAATATATATGTGATACATATTAATGTAACATGATATGATTACTAATGCAACTTGTTTAGTGGAGATTAAACAAGGTTGGGGTTTGATTTGGGTTAGTTCTTTCTTGCACCATCTAGAAGCTTTTCTTTTGTCATGAAGAAGATATTATGGTTGATATTTTCTTATGACTCATTGTTTAACCCAACCAAACCCTAGCCTTAGTTAATTCTCTACAAGAGTTATCCTTATCATCCTTGACCATAGTTGCGTTATTATTCATATAGTCTTTTCATTATTCATCACAAAAGGATTAACTCATTTTTCATCTTCATCTTCAACCTTGAGCTTTGAGAAAGCTTACTAGGTTTTCCTTTTGTGATGTTTTCATGTGAGAATTTGATATAAAAAGAAAGCATAAATACTACTCCATCATCCTCATCTAATCAAGCCAATTAGATTAGGGTGTTCACCTCATTAGAGTGAGAGAGCTTGAGTAATAGCAACTTCGACGTAGATCATCGGAGAAAAGGAACACTACAAGCTAGCATGGATCGTTTGAGTCGTAGAGCCTCTCTTGAGTCCGGGAGATCATGGTTTTTCACAACTAGAAAACCGGCGCTATCGTATGCTTAAATCCAGGATCGTAACCATTAACCTAATAATAGCTAACTAGAGATGGGATATACTGCTATACCGAGCGATCCGTGTCCTTCGGTCTTCGGCCTCCGTCCCGATCTCCTCGCGGAATCTCCGGTCTTCATCTGCTCGTCGGAAAGGGCACCACATCGCCGGGTTCTTTTACGGGCTTCCACCTCTGGAACGAGGCAACTCAGGCACGAAGTTGGCGAGCCGACGTGTCCAAGAATACTGTAGGCTAGTGTAGAGTGGTTTGTCTCTAGCGGGTATGAAGTTGCCATAATGATGGAGGAAGGAGATATGGAGATGAATGATTTATGTAGCAAGCAAAAATATATGAGATGAACATTTTTCCCCACCAAATGAAATGCCCTCTCTCTTCCCACAAAGTGTGGCCGGCCATGCATAAATGGGAGAGGGGAAAAGAAATACAAGGGACGTGAGCACAAGAGAGTGTGTGGTGACCATAAAGAAATGTGAAGATAATTAGAAAATAATATCACATCAAGGCCAAATCATTTCTCATCTAATTAAAGCAAACCATGAGGGATGAAAAAGCAAAGATGCTAGAACCATCATAATTCTCCATTTACAAATAACACCCTTGCAATTAGCTAAATGCCACTTTGCAAGAAAACCCCTACCATGGAAAATTCAGCCAAAGAATGGAAGAAAGAAAAACTGGCTGAAACGGAATACAAACTGGCAACTTCAGAAAACTGATCCCGTAATAAATTACAGGAAAACCCCGCGACTGTATATACATACCCGCATTCGTATTCCGACTGAATACAAATGCAATGAGACAAAATCTACACTGTACAATACTAGGATCCGGCTTAAACCAAATCCCGCTAGTATATCCGTCCGATCTTGATCCGTGCAATACCGCACGTATAAGATCGAACCCTGCCATATCTCCATACGGCCTCTACAGCATTTCGCCCGAAACTTGAGAAACTGTCTGTGGGGAACTCTAAAGACTCGTCAATACTTTGGCTGTGGATTTAACCACTAGCACGTCAGAGGTATTAGCCATACGTAACGGGCTACCAGGTATTGACCAAAAGGGACGTCGATGAGCGAACTCATCCTGACACCCTACTGAGCCTGTCAGTGACAATATCCGTACAGTCCGGTCCGTTCATCTATGAGCATCGCATGGAGGGCCTAGGGGGTTGGTAAAAGTCAGACACCTAAAAGCAGTACAAGTCGTGTCGGAGTGTAGCCCAGAACACCCTGAGATACTACTGGGATACCTACCAGTAAATCTCCTGCCTCGGCTGAGAGCTTTGTGTAATGGCTCTCCTAGACATAGCGAGAACTCACCCCCAATACCGGGAGAGACGAAACCCCTGTCGTTCCGCTCACTGCCTCCATATGGCTCGGGATTGTACCCAACTAAAACCTATTTGCACGACTCCTTTGAGCCGTGGTAGGGTAGTAATCAAAGTACAGTGGGAACTCACACGAGACAAATGACGATCTCAGGTCGATGAACTAACCTGTACACTTGTCACCAGGGAACTGCTATCTAACGTCAGGTATAATACCAACTAGCATGTTCCCGGCGAGTCCTGTCCGGTGTACTCATAACCCAATGAGCACCTGTATACATCTTAGGTGAACCAACTCACACCAGTGTCTTGTGAGACCGGCCACCGCCCTTCGTCGGGGTCTCGACTGTATACACTAGTCTACTTCGGAGTATCCATACCCTGTCTCGAAACTCCCTCAACTAGGGACCTTTTAAGGATGTGCTTATACACCACAGCTCCCACGTATATGATCGCCATCATACTGCTGGCAGTCAAGCAAGAATCCTAAGGGCTCTATCAATGTGTAATAGTGACCTCTAAGGTCACCTAAAGCAGTACACGATGATAAAGACAAACCAGATAGCATACTATTATCTTGAGTAAGACTGTCCTACCGGTATAGGTCTTCCCTCAATCATTGCAATCACGTGCCTGTGATCCAATAATTGACTCTGGGGGCACTATCTCCAACAATCTCCCACTTGCACTCAAGGCAAATTATTGCGATATCGCATACTCACAGCCCGTGTGATACCGAACACCCAATTCCTCTACTAGTCAGTCTCACAAAGCTCGTTTGCGAAACTATTGTGTTCGAGAAATAGCCTCAGTGAGTGGATCCGCCCTGATGTTTCTTTCTATATCTCTCTTTATCTCAAGTTCGCGGAGAAAGCCATCTCCCGAAATGAGCAATACCTGTCTTAGAATGTGTCTGGATATCTGATGGGACCTAGTTCATAAATGAACTCCAAACCCAAACTTCTTAGACTGTATTGTCAACTGAAACCAATCAGTATCCTGCGCCATGCCTCCCTCAGTATCCGCTTGGACCACCTGTCCAAAATACTGGCCCTCGTCAGAGGGAAAACTATAACTCTGACAGTCACTCTGTCAACCAGGTCACCTTGGGAGCCTGGAATGATAACTGTCTCCTAAAAGAGGCTGTCGTTATCATATCCCTAGAACATCAACTTATGTTCTAAAACTGCTTCCGAACGTTTCTCCAGGATTGGATTAATATCATAACTTATTATATAATGTGCAAAAACAACATCTGATGTGGTACTTGACATCTCATGATTGACTCAATTGCCTAAGAAAGTGATCTGCCAATCATGCACATCCCTCTCCCCTTTAGTCTGTAAGACACCTTTAGAGAGGGTGACTCCATCACCTGTAGGTACACTACCGTGCCAGGAGTCGTCCATTCTAAATATCTTTAGAATGCTGTCTAAGTACCCAGATTAGGAAACTATCCAAATCTAGATCTAAAACCATAGATCTAGTAACCAAAATGTCTGATATAATATCCATGTCCTATGTGAAGAAACCACTGTGTGACAACCAAAGTATAACCGATCGTAGTATAGGAACTTCACTTCCTACTCTGTGTATGTCATCCAAATACCAGGACATCACACCCTACTACCTTCTTAACAGATCCATCCCCTATTCTGATGAAGTCAAACCTATGACTGTCATATCAGAAATAGATGATCTATCACCGCTATATCTGCATTAGTCTATAAATAGACATAAGCCACTTGTCCACTATTCTTCCGCTGCTCCCACTGACTACGACAACCCTCTGGTAGAGTCATATACACGTACACTTCTAAAGCTAGTTCAGAACGACACTATACTCATCCTCCTGCCAGGTCACATAGTCTGGAACAACAACAATGGCAAGTCGGGGTAAACAAGAACCTCCCTGTCACCGTTCTTGAGCATACCAAAGTACCTCTTGAGTGCCTAAGGTTACCCCCCATATCTGCGGAGTGGCCAATGGAATGTCAAACCAAATTGAATCTTTAGGTTCTTAACAAATTTTCAGTAATCGTTTGCGGTTCTTGAATCACTTCCAGTTCTTCTATTCTCCTACTACTGTTTTCTGAAAAAATCCATTTTTATTAAAACTGTGGCGAGTCAAGAACAATATCGCTATTGATCTTCCAGATGGTAGAAAGTCAACCCTCGTCATAGCCCGGGTCAACCCACAAACAGCCATTACAGAAACGTACCTTGAGTTATCCAGAGTCTGGTTTTAAGCATAAGCTGGACAACTCCCCGTACCTTAACATAGTTAAGATATGAACTATTCTATATCCAATATAGAAATAGAGGTACTGATTTAATTGGAACCAGATTCAAATCATGCAGCTGTTTCCAGTGCATGTCCACTAAATGGAGAGAGGCCGATCAGCATTACTCAACTTAGGAGAACTTCCAATTATGAGTAACCTGAAAGAGAAACAAGTTCTCAAAACCATTACTATCAACTGAATACCATACACAAGTATCTACATCTTCGATTACCTTGAAGAATCCTGATACTTGCAATACCTGGTTCTCTACTTTACTCATATACATATAACTTCTCAAAACTTGGACCTTGCATTTCTACGAAACACGTGTCTAAGAACTAGAGAAGTCATAAGTAAATAGAATACAGCACGAGTACCAACCCCTCTGTCCTTTTGGACAGTGGAAAACATACAATACTCTGTATAAGTCCCTTGAGCCTAATAACTCATTCCCTGTGTGTCGTAGGTTGAAAACTGTACTTATGGTTAAAAAGAATTACACCACTGTTTAATGCCCTTACCTAACCATCCACTGATATAGGTAAATATCATAGACACAATTTCAAAAAGTTATATCTCACTTTATAAAAATCAACGTACAGATATATCAATTTGAAATTGGTGCATTAGAACGGATATTCAAAGCCAAATATTTGCCGTCCAGCAAACAACCCAGGTGATTTCCTCAAATATCACCAATTACAACGAATTCCGATATAATGAGGATGATCACCCAATTCCCAATAACTTACCCCCACTCATCATCTGTAAAACCATACAGATGTGAGAATCATACCTGGTAAATACATACCCTGGAGCAAGTGTCTAATTGGGAAATCAGTTTTCTATTAACAGTACACAGTGAAACTGAAACATGATAATGTTTCGAAGGGATATCCGGGTATTCCTAGTAATGTCTCTTCCATTATCAGATTCACGACTGTAACCGTATATTTCTTTGCCATCTCTCCAAATCTCTTTATATGCCTTTAGTCATTACCTTCTGTACACCCACTTAGGCTAAATGGTTTTCTTCCTTCCCTACCGTTCGGCACCGGCCTATGGTTTGGAAGAAGACAATCCAATAAGCATAATGGGTGTACTATCCTAATCCTAGAAGCACTCGCAACCTGAGAGAAGGTGATGATAAAAGACAACTGAATAAACCGTATTCTTATTTCTCCTGAACCAGAATCCATCCCCGAACTGGAACAAGTCCCTTCGAGTTCGTATATAACCATATGATGGAGTATCCAAATAACTGTTGATCTTCGTAGTGATACAGAGTGTTCTGGATAAATACAAAGGTGATGTAGGATTGGCGAAGAAATACTTGGTTTGGTCGTGAATAGCGCAATTTACTTTGCTCTCTTACCGATCCCTTTATCTGTCTTTACTTAATACCTTCTGTACACCTTCGTTAGGCTAATTGGTTTTCTTCATTCCCTACCGTTCGGCACCAGCCTATGGTTTGGAAGAAGACTATCCAATTAGCATAATAGGTGTACCGTCCTATTCCAAGGAGCACTCGCAACCTGAGAGAAGGTAAAAGGAAAAGACAACTGAATAGTCCTATTCGTTTTCTCCAGAACCAGAAACCATCCTCGAATCTGGAACAAGTTCCGTCGAGTTCGTATATAACCATAAGATGGTTTTATCCAATGGAAGTAGATGTTCGTAATAATATTGGTTGTCCTGGAGAAAAAGGGTAAGAGTAGGAGTGGCAATGAGGTATGCAACTCAGACAATCCAAAAGCCAGTGTTTTTAAGAAGGCTTGGTTAACTTGGTCACTGAGTCATAGTCAAGGGTCAGGCCATGGTCGCTGCGAAAGAGAGAGAGAAAAGAAACACTCTGTGTGCACTCTAACCTAGATCAGAATGATTATCACTTTATCTAATCATGAAACCTCCCACTGTAACCTTAAATTCTCCTCCAAACATGAAAGAAGAATTAGTCGGGATCACCCGAGGAGTAAACCAAGTCAACAGCGGGAATCGGGATCCTACTATCATCGCATGATAACGTGACGGAATCCACTCACGTTATCACACTCCAGAAGATATGCGCATGCCTGGAAAGTTTCAGTTTCTTTAGAAACTCCAGATGTATGTTCTTACCCCTAGGACCCAAGTGACCTTGACACAGTCAACAAATCAAAGAGTCCTAGTCAAGTTCAACCCGTAATTATCCTGGATTGCATTAAACCAACCCGTACGAGCCCTTGACAAAGTTAACAAGGCCGCACGACTATCCTAACCAACCCCATTAATATGCCACAAACGAACACTACTTAGCTACCGTACACTACGCCTTGACACAGTCAACGAACGCAGTATGAATACTAAGTAATATTTGTAAGAAATGACGGAGGGCTACGTCTAGTTTTTGGCGAAAAACTTTTAACGTAATGAACTTGATATCGTTGAAGGAACTGCATAGCTTTTTATAAAAATATAGTGACGAAAATCTTTTGCTAAAGAGGTCACTCCCGGTGAAGGGATCTCGGCTCTTTCCCCGTAGAATGAGGTGGAGGATATTCCAACTGAATACTATGATGCAAAGCAAAAAGGCAATCCGCTTTAGTGAAGTTATTACCCTGACGCAAACTTCTGTCCAAGGGGTCACTCCCGGTAAAGGGATCTCGGCCCTTGCCTCGTCGACTGAGGTGCTGGATATTCATGACCGAATACCACTGTGCAAAACAAAAGAGAACGTCCTTGCAATAACAGCCTTTTTTTTTGAAAAATTGTTCCAACAACATCAGAATAGGTTTGTTTAGCTTGCATTGATCCGAATCAACGCAGTCCCATCAATTGATCACACCACAAAAGAACGAAAATAGGATGTACGTATATGCCATCCACATTCGCCACTAGGTCCCGTCATCACCCGTTAGGTTACTTAACTAACGACAGAGCGGGGAATGGACTAGCATGGATGCAAAACATATACAACATCTACTAGTATATATATCAATATATAATATTCGCTCAAGGCATGATAAAATGCAACATCACAGAAATGTAATAAGCATCACAGAACAATATAGATATCTGGGATCCCCGGGTTTCATAGAGCCGCTACTGAAAACCGACGTTCCCCTGGTCGTGTGGATAGCCTGTGCAATGAAATCCTAGACCCCTACGGGCGCGGCAAGTTACCCGCCAAAACCTGAAGCGAGTCAGCCCCCTTCAGCAACGTGAATGGACCACCCAGCACTTCACGGAATCCGGTAACTTGAGCACCCCTCCTTGGGTCAACCTATACCCCCTACGAGTGCGGCGAACAGCCCGCCAATTCTAGTGTGAAGCCCCCTCCGTCTCAATGCCATGAGATGCGGACCCGTTGCCCTCTAGAACCCGGCTACCCGTGCACCCCTCCTCGGGGTAATCCTAGTACAGAAAGTAAAATATACAACGGGTACATCGACCTCAGCCCGGTCGTGCCCCAAAAGAATAATATATAAACAGGCAGTGACGGCAGTCCACATGTCGGACGCTCGCCCCACAATATCAAATGTACATATAGAACCAAACTGTATTACCATTGCATCCAGGCTATCCACCACGACAAATCCGCAACATCACAGCACAACACAGAACATCAACGTGAATGTCACGTTCGCAAATCCGCCTAAAAGAACTATAGCAATTAGACAGGATTTACCGATCAAATGACATTCACGGTCGCAGATATAATGTAAATACAGTGAACTAACATGTTTAAAATTTCCGATCGACTAAATTTCCCGAAGTGGGCCCTAAGCACTACTGTAGCACTCAAAATAAATCTGGGCCCAAAAAGAATATACCAGAAACCCTATTTTCATGTCGGAAACCCACTGTAGAAATTTGGTGCAGTAAGGCCATAATTCGGCAGCGGATCCGCGGCCAAAATATGGTTTTGGCCGCTAATCCGCCGCTTTACAGTAACTTCAGCCGACCAAATTTTCACAGAATGATAAAAAACCCTGCACGTATTTTTACAATGTACCAAATCATTTTTAGAGCACTGGAAAAATTCGACAGAAACATGACATGGAAACGCGGTTATTGGAAAATCTGTTCGATCGAACTTGTAAACACGTTAGAGCAAGCTAGACGAGGTTAATGGTGTGGCTCTGATACCATGTAAGACTACGGTAGCGCCCCGGCCGTCTTTCCGAGGCCAAAGTGCGGAAACGAAAACTTTTCACAACTAGAAAACCGGCGCTATCGTATGCTTAAATCCTGGATCGTAACCATTAACCTAATGCTAGCTAACTAGAGATGGGATAGAATGCTATACCGAGCGATCCGTATCCTTCGGTCTTCGGCCTCCGTCCTGATCTCCTCGCGGAATCTCCGGTCTTCATCTCCTCGTCGGAAAGGGCACCACATCGCTGGGTTCTTTTACGGGCTCCCACCTCTGGACCGAGGCAACTCGGGCACGAAGTTGGCGAGCCGACGTGTCCAAGAATGCTGTAGGCTAGTGTAGAGTGGTTTGTCTCTAGCGGGTATGAAGTTGCCATAATGATGGAGGAAGGAGATATGGAGATGAATGATTTTTGTAGCAAGCAAAAATATATGAGATGAACATTTTTCCCCACCAAATGAAATGCCCTCTCTCTTCCCACAAAGTGTGGCCGGCCATGCATAAATGGGAGAGGGGAAAAGAAATGCAAGGGAGGTGAGCACAAGAGAGTATGTGGTGACAATAAAGAAATGTGAAGATAAGGAGAAAATAATATCACATCAAGGCCAAATCATTTCTCATCTCATTAAAGCAAACCATGATGGATGAAAAAGCAAAGATGCTAGAACAATCATAATCCTCCATTTACAAATAAAACCCTTGCAATTAGCTAAATGCCACTTTGCAAGAAAACCCCTCCCATGGAAAATTCAGCCAAAGAATGGAAGAAAGAAAAACTAGCTGAAACGGAATACAAACTGGAAACTTCAGAGAACTGATCCCGTAACAAATTACAGGAAAACCTCGCGACTGTATATACGTACCCGCATTTGTATTCCGACCGAATACAAATGCAATGAGACAAAATCTACACTGTACCCGCATTTGGATCCGGCTTAAACCAAAGCCCGCTAGTATTATCCGTCCGATCTTGATCCGTGCAATACCGCACGTATAAGATCGAACCCTGCCATATCTCCATACGGTCTCTACAGCGTTTCGCCCGAAACTTTGGAAACTGTCTGTGGGGGACTCTATAGACTCGTCAATATTTTGGCTGTGGATTTAACCACTAGCACGTCAGAGGTATTAGCCATACGTAACGGGCTACCGGGTATTGACCAAAAGGGACGTCGATGAGCGAACTAATCCCGACACCCTACTGAGCCTGTCAGTGACAATATCCGTACAGTCCGGTCCGTTCGTCTATGAGCATGGCATGGCGGGCCTAGGGGATTGGTAAAAGTCAGACCCCCAAAAGCGGTACAAGTCGTGTCGGAGTGTAGCCCAGAACACCCTGAGATACTACTGGAATACCTACCAGTAAATCTCTTGCCTCGGCCGAGCGCTTTGTGTAATGGCTCTCCTAGATACAACGCGAACTCACCCCCAATACTGGAAGAGACGAAACCCCTGTCGATCCGCTCACTGCCTCCATGTGGCTCGGGACTGTACCCAACTAAAACCTGTTTGCACGACTCCTTTGAGCCATGGCAGGGTAGTAATCAAAGTACAGTGGGAACTCACACGAGACAAATGACGATCTCAGGTTGATGAACTAACCTATACACATGTCACCAGGGAACTGCTATCTGACGTCAGGTATAATACCAACTAGCATGTTCCCGGTGAGTCCTGTCCGGTGTACTCATAACACAATGAGCACCTGTATACATCTTAGGTGAACCAACTGACACCAGTGGCTTGTGAGTCCGGCCACCGCCCCTCGTCGGGGTCTCGACTGTATACACTAGTCTACTCCGGAGTATCGATGCCCTGTCTCGAAACTCCCTCGACTAGGGACCTTTTAAGGATGTGCTTATAGACCCCAGCTCCCACGTATATGATCGCCATCATACTGCTAGTAGTCAAGAAAGAATCCTAAGGGCTCTATCAATGTGTAATAGTGACCTCTAAGGTCACCTAAAGCAGTACACGATGATAAAGACAAACCAGATAGCATACTATCATCTTGAGTAAGACTGTCCTACCGGTATAGGTCCTCCCTCAATCATTGCAATCACGTGCCTGTGATCCAATAATTGACTCTGAGGGCACTATCACCTACACATGGATCACGACGAAAAGACTTCTACTCGGAGCTTATGAAGCGAAAGAGCAGACTACAAAGGTTGTAATCCCTCACACTTAGTTGTAAAGATATTTACTTGCTTGTTAAACCCTAATAATCTAGCAAAGATCCCGGCTTTGGGTTGTTCGGCACGTCTAAAATTTTATTCGGGCATGGTTGATGCCTTATGAACCCTTGTAAGAGTGCCCAGGAACCCTACATATAAAACCCGGCAGGAGGATGAGTATAGCGTCGTTCTTGTTAGTGCACGACGGCGCCCCGGTCGTCAATCCGACGGCCAAATGCGGAAACGGTGATAAACTTTAATTTTGCGAACTTAGCAAACCGGCACCACCGCGCACTAAACCCCGGATCGGGCCATTAAACTTGTCCTAGCTAACTAACAAGATAGGGAAGAGATATACCGAGTGATCCGAGTCCTCCGGTCTTCTCGTCGTCGTCCCGATCTCCCGCGGAAACTCCGGTCGTCGCATCCTTGCCGGAAGGGCACCACATCGTCTGCATCTTTTACGGGCTCCCACCTCAATACCGAGGCAACTCGGGCATGAAGCTGGCAAGTCGACATGCCCAAGATTTGCTGTAGAATGTAGTGTAGATCATGCTAGTCTCATTTGGGGTTTGTAGTTGCCTTGATGGAGGAATGGAATTTTCAAGTGGAGCTAGAATGTGTGTAGCAAGGAAAAATGAGATGAACCAAATTATCCTCATCAAAATGACACCCTCTCATTTTTCTCCCCCCCTCTCCAAAAAATGTGGCCGGCCTCATATTAGAATGGTGGAGGGAATCAAATTGCAAAACCAAGAAGGGAGGTGAGTGTAGGATAAAGAGAATGGTGACCATATCCAAAAACATCATCATAACAAACTTACATCCAAACCTTAACCTTTCAAATCTCATTTAATGCAAGTGATGGATGAAAGATGCTAAACATATCATAATGAATATAAAAGCAAGATACCCCCTTCACAAAATGTTATTTGCACAATTGCAAATAACCCCCTCCATCGGAAAAGTCCGGCCGGGAAAGAACAAAGGAAAACCGGCCGGAACGGAATGCAAACTGGCAACTCCAGAAAACTGGTCCCGTAATAAATTACAGGAAAACCCCGATACTGTGCATACACACCCGCATCTGTATTCCGTCCGGATACAAATGCAACGAGACAAAATCTCCACTGTACTAAACTAGGATCCGGCTTAAACCAAAGCCGGCTAGTAATATCCGTTCGATCCTGATCCGTGCAATACCGCACGTATCTGATCGAACCCTGCCATATAACTATACGGCCTCTAGTACTAACCGTCCGATCCTGATCCGTGCAATACCGCACGTATCTGATCGGACCCTGCCATATCTCCATACGGCCTCTACAGCGTTTCGCCCGAAAGCTTGAGTAACTGAATGTGTGGTGGACTCTAAAGACTCGTCAATACTATGGCTGTGGATTTAACCACTAGCACGTCAGAGGTATAAGCCAATACGTAACGGGCCACCAGCTATTGACCAAAAGGGACGTCGATGAGCGAACTCATCCTGACACCCTACTGAGCCTGTCAGTGACAATATCCGTACAGTCCGGTCCGTTCGTCTATGAGCATCGCATGTCGGGCCTAGGGGGTGGGTAAAAGTCAGACCCCCAAAAGCGGTACAAGTCTTGTCGGAGTGTAGCCCAGAACACCCTGAGATACTACTGGAATACCTACCAGTAAATCTCCTGCCTTGGCCAAGGACTTCGTGTAATGGCTCTCCTAGACACAGCGCGACCTCACCCCCAATACCGGGAGAGACGAACCCCCAAAGATCCGCTCACTGCCTCTATGTGGCTCGGGACTGTACCCAACTAAAACCTGTTTGCACGACTCCTTTGAGCCGTGGTAGGGTAGTAATCAAAGCACAGTGGGAACTCACACGAGACAAATGACGATCCCCAGGTCGATGAACTAACCTGTACACATGTCACTTGGGAACTGCTATCTGACGTTGTTAGTGTATATGCCCTAGAGGCCATTACTGTATCATACTAGTTTGTATATTACTTAATGGATGCTTGGGATATTCACCTTGTATATACAATCTTGCTCAAAATAGTAGTATGCTACTTGGTTTGTTTCTACTTCAATGTGTACTTGTGTTTATTTCAGTATATCACTTATACGCATTAGTGGAGCCCTTAGGATCTTTGCTTGATTACCAGCGTTGTGATGGCAGTCACACTAGTGGGGGCTGGGTAATCTATAAGCACATCCTTATTCAGGTCCCTGGTCGCAGGACTATCGAGACAGGGCATCGATACTCCGGAGTAGACCAGCGCATGCGCTTCTCATCCCAGTGTGGGAGACGGTCTGTCCCACAGCCGTCAGTACGTCGTACTTGAGATAGTATGCGGGTGCTCGTTAGGTTACGGGTACACTGGACAGGACTCGTCGGGAACTGACTAGTTGGTATTATACCTATCGTCAGTTATCAGTTCCCAGGTGACATGAGTACAGCTTAGTCCGCTGACTTGACACTGTCACTCCGCCTCGAGTGTGTTCCCACTGTACTTTGATCACTACCCTACCACGGCTCAAAGGAGTCGTGCAAACAGGTGGTGGTTGGGTGCAGTCCCGAAGCACTTGGAGGCAGTGACGGTTAGACAGGATTCGTCTCTCCCGGTATTGGGGGTTGACATCGCGCTGTGTCTAGGAGAGCCATTACACGAGTAGTCCCTGGCCAGGGCAAACGAGATATACTGGTAGGTTTCCAGTGTTATCTCAGGGTGTATTGGGCTTCACTCCGGCACGACTTGTACCGCTATTGGGGGACTGACGTTTACCGCCCCCTAGGCCCGCCATGCGATGTATCAGACGAACAGACCGGACTGTACGGAGAATGTCACGCTCAGGCTCAGTAGGAGTTCAGATGGGTTTCGCCTCGTCGGTCTTCTTGTCGGCATTACCTGGGGACCGTTACGCACAGCTAGTGCCGCTTGCGGTCTGTGGTTAAACCCACTGCCAGCGTAGTGTCGAGTCTTTAGAGTCCCACACAGAAAGCTTTTCGCCTTTAGGCAAAAGAGTAGAGGTCGCATGGTATTGCGACAGGTCGCATGGTTTTGCGACAGGGTTCGGTCACATCCGTGCACTTGTGCACGTACAGTGTCCGGAAAGTTTACACTAGCGGGCTTTGGTTTAAGCCAGATCCTAGTGTACCTTATGGGATTGGATTTATCCAGTTTGCATTCGTGTTCCTCGGAACGCGGATGCGGGTGTGTATGCACAGTTGACAGGGAGGCAGAGGCAGCGGATTCTCATTAGGGTTGTTGACAGTTGACCGTTGACTTTTTGACTTTATGCTCAACCCTAATGAGAATATGATATATGATTAACTATTATATTAATTAAGTATTATGGTGATATGGTTGTTGACTTGTTGACTTTTGTTGACTTGTTGACTTTGGTGACTTGTTGACTTTTGTTGACTTGTTGACCGGTTGACTAGGCTTGACTAGTTGACCATCATGATAACCATGGTTATCATTTCATGCCAAAGACTTTTTCTTGCTTCCTCATTTGAGTAAAATGAGTGCATGACATGATAAGCTTATGGTTGCTTCAAACCATCACATAAGACTTTTTTGATATGATGAGTTATGATCACTTTGGATTATGAGAGGGTGAAAGACAAAAGAGTTGCTCATTCTTTCTTGCTCATTCTCTCTCTTGTTCTTGAGCTCTCCTCTTGCTCTCACCCTCAACCTCTTGCTCCCTCTCTTGATCTATGGTTCTCTTGTCTCTTGAGTTGAGAATCAAGAACCATAGATAAAATCCCATTCTAAATCATCTCTACTCATTCTAGTTCACTAGGTTTAGCAAACCAAGTGAACTAGTTTCTTCAAAGAACGAAGAAGGAGCTAAAGGTTGGAGCTTTCAAGTGGATCTATCTTCGGCGTACGGAGACAACGAGAAGGAGCCATCGAACCACCATCGGAGCTTGAAGAGAAGGAGTTCAAGTTTAGGTATAACCATCTTCATCCGAGTAGCTAAATATCTTTAGCTTAGTATGCTAGTTTTAGTTTAGGTAAAGATCCCGACCTAGCTTAGTCCATGTTGCCTCTTGCGTTAAAATTTTGATTTTATACCGTTTCCGCCTCCCCGTAAGAACCGGGGGTCGCAACGTGGACTTACAGTGGTATCAGAGCCTAACTAAACTTAAACTAGCTTGGTAGTGAAGTGTAACGAAGTTCGGAACCGGAAAAATCCAAAAACCAAACTTTTACAAAAACTGAGTTTCTGTTGAATTTTTTTTGGCTCAAAATGCAAAACGTTACACTTGTAAATTCGGCTCAGGGTTTTGTGTGAACACCCAAGAAAAACGTTGCCCTAATTCGTTCAAACCGCCGCGCTTCCGCCGCACGAGGTAGGCATGTGCCGCGGAAGCGCCGCGGTTTGTCGTCTTCTCTGCATCGTTTTTCGTGCAGTGTGTCTCTGTGTTGGTTTTGGGATTTTTGGAATATATTATATGTGCCCAGATTTTCCAGAAAAGAAATTTCCTTTTGGGGTCCTATAATTCCGTATTTTTTTTCCGAACTTCACTGCACTTTGACTTTGATGGTTATATCTGTGATGTTTGCATGTATTGAACGTCGGCTAATCGCTATAAGCCGATTGGTCGGGGTTATACATGATCTGTAATGTGCTGGAATGTGTATATAAATATGTTGGATTGTCGCGGGTGAATAGCCGGGGGTTGTGAGACGAGAGTTTTCTTTTCTTGCAATTCATGTAAATTTGTAAATTGATGTAATAATTATTTGTATGGCCGCACAACCGGGTCGGGGTTGTAGCCGTCATTGTATAATTTCTTTTTACTGTTTTTGCTCCTAGGATAGACCCATGGAGGGGTGCACAAACTACCGGGTATGCCGAAGTGTCGAGTGGCCTACTCATGGAGATGAGGGAGGTTGCTATGCTTCGGGTACTTGGCGGGTAGTTTGCCGCACCCGTAGGGGTCTTGGGTGGGGTTTTGGCTATTCACCGCGACCGTGTAATCTGTTTTTGTTACAGGCTCGTACAAATTACAGATTCCTAGTATATCCAATGTATTTATCTGTGATCTGAAATGTTTATCATTGCAGTATATCTATATATGATATTATTTAGGCGTTGCTTATGTTTTACAGACGCGCTAGCCCAGCCCCCGCTCTGTCGTTAGTTAAGTAACCTAACGGGTAATGACGGGGCCCCGTGGCGAATGCGAATAGCATAAGCGTACGTCATATTTTGGTTGTTTTCTGCAATGGTAGGATTAAATGATGGGACGCATTAAAAGAACTAATGCAAGAATATCACGCATTAAAAGAACTAATGCAAGATAATAAACCAAGCTAAAGTCGTTGGAACACTTTCGAAAAACCACTCGGTTCTTTTCAAAAACAACTTTTAAAATGCGGAGCTTGAGCCACTCCTTTTAAAAGCTATCTCGTTCCATCGACCAAATCAAGTTCACTACGTTCACGGTTTTGCCAAAACCATTCGTAGCCCTCCGTCGTTTCGTATGAATATTCAATAGTATTCAAGCTGTGTTTGTTGACCTTCGTCAAGGCATAGTGATTGGTAGCTATTGGGTATTCATATGTAGCATAGATAGATGCGTTGGTTTGGGACATTCGCATTACCTTGTTGACCTTCGTCAAGGGTATATACGGGTGGATTCAAATTAACCTGGATAATGACGGGCAGAACTTGACATGTGACTTATGATTTGTTGACCTTCGTCAAGGTCATAAGAGCATGGGGCAAAAATCCACATCGGGAGTTTCATAAGTACTGAAACTTGCTAGATTTGCATACCATTTGGAGTGTGATGATTCTGGTAGGATTCCTTCAGTTTCGTCACGCGATGATATTTGGATCCCGATCCTACTGTGAGTATATGCTACTCCTCGGGAAATTTCTCACTTAACGATCAATGCTATAAACCTAGTAGGTGCCTAGAAAGGTGTTAGCGGGGCTACGCCCCCAGGGAAAAGAGGTTCTCTAATTAAGGAACTTCGCGAAAGCGTTGGAAAACCTCCCTCGAAGTACCGACACCGGCCTGGCTGAACGGTTAAGCAAGTATTGTACGGTGGGATTGATCCTGACTAATTCTTCCTTTATGGTTTGAGGAGGGATTCGAGAAACAGTGGGAGCCATCCTGTTTAGACAAACTAAAAACCACTCTAAACTTGCAAGAGCATCATGCTGAGTGTTTCTTCTTCTCTCTCCTAATTGCAGCGACCAATCAACATGACTGGACTTAAGTTACTCCTAGATAAAAACAAACTGACAGGGCCAAACTACAAAGATTGGCTCAGGAATGTCACGATAGCAATCACTTATGACAAGCTGGGGTATCTTCTTACCACCAAAGCTCCCCCTGTCCCTGGTCCAACTTCCAGTGTCGCGGATAAGGAAATCCGCAAGACTTGGGAGATTGATAGCGCGAAGGCCAAGTGCCTCCTGCTTGCCTCGATGGACAACGAACATCAGAGGAGGCATGAGAATATGGACATGGAGTCCATATTGCTCCATACAAAAGAACTGTATGGAGAGCAATCACGTATCGCAAGATACGAAGCGTCGAAAAAGTTATTTTCGACAAGAATGGCCGTCGGATCATCAGTAGCCGAGCATGTGCTAAAGATGATCGGCTTCATTGAGGAGCTCGCTGACCTAGGGATCACATTGGAGAGTGAGCTATATACGGATATAGTTCTCCAGTCCCTTCCTTCCACTTACGCCCAGTTTATACTGAACTTCAACCTACAAGAAAAAGAGGTTGAACTATCAGAGCTCCTCAACATGCTGAGGAGCGCAGAGGGCACCCTACAGAAAGGTAGGGAAACATCCACTTTGTTTGTAGGAGGATCATCTTCTTCTAGGTCCAAGGCGAAAGCCAAGGGAAAGAAGAAGAAGGCCCCCGCCAAACCAAGGGGCGGTGTTGGTAAAGTGGATACGAAGGGAAAAGGCAAAGCAACAAAGATAGCGGGGAAGCTTGTGGATAAGGAAGAATGCTTCTATTGTCATAAGAAAGGACACTGGAAGAATGATTGCAGGGCCTGGAAGGCCAGAACACAGGAATTGAAGCAGGTTGCAGCTTCAGCTTCAGGTGTGTATGTTATTGAAAACTGTCTTTCAATAAACTCTACTTCCTGGGTATTGGATACCGGATCAGGATCTCATATCTGTAATTCTTTGCAGGCGTTGAGAAACCGTAGTGTTTTGAAGGCAGGTGACATGACCCTCAAAGTTGCGAACGGAGCTAGCATGGATGCTAAAGCCGTGGGGGACTATCACCTGGGAATGTCAGATGGACATGTTTTGGTTTTGCGTAATTGCTTTTTTGTACCCAACGCAACTTGTAATATCATTTCTGTATCTTTAGTTTCTAAAGAAGGTTATGAATTTGCGTTCGTAAGTAATGTTGTAAACATTCACCTTAATCAAGTTTTGATTGGGTCAGGTACATTGAGTAATGGTATATACGTGTTAAACCAACCATAAATTTTCAACGTCCAGAATACACACAAAAGAAAGTCTCCGGAAATGAATCAGACTTTCTTATGGCATTGTAGATTGGGTCACATCAATGAGAGAAGGTTGACTAAGTTACATACAGAAGGATATTTGAATGCGTTCGAATATCAATCGTATGCCACTTGTCAATCTTGTCTCAAAGGAAAGATGACAAAGACTCCGTTTACTGGACAAGGAGTAAGAGCGAGCGAGCTCTTAGGACTCGTACACAGTGACGTGTGCGGTCCAATGTCTACACATGCCCGAAGCGGACATTCTTACTTCATTACTTTTACGGATGACTTCTCAAGGTACGGTTATGTCTTCTTGATGAAACATAAGTCCGAGGCCTTTGGAAAATTCCAGGAGTATAAGAATGAAGTAGAGAAACAGACCGGCAAAAGTATTAAGATTCTAAGATCGGATCGAGGTGGAGAATACTTAAGTGCCGAATTCCTGAATTACTTAAAAGAGAATGGTATTCTCTCTCAGCTTACTCCTCCATACACTCCGCAACATAATGGTGTATCGGAGAGACGGAACCGAACCCTATTGGATATGGTTCGGTCCATGATGAGTAACGCTGAGTTACCGCGATCATTCTGGGGATATGCACTAGAAGCAGCTGCGTATCTCTTGAACAAGGCTCCCACCAAGACTGTGCCTACCACCCCATATGAGATGTGGACTGGGAAGAAACCCTGTCTTAAGTATCTTAATGTATGGGGATGTCCAGCTTTTGTAAAAAAGCAGCATGCGGATAAGCTTGAGGCACGTTCAGTACAGTGTAAGTTTGTGGGATACCCAAGGAACTCTAGGGGGTATCTTTTCTATTCAGCTGAGGAACAAAAGGTCTTTGTTTCTCAGCATGCCCGCTTCTTGGAAACTGAGTTTTTGGAAACCCAGATAAGTGGGAACACAATAGAACTGGAAGAAGTTCCAGAACCACAGACTGTTACTGAAAGCTTAGTGGAACCAGAGGGTTCAACAGAACAGGACATTCCTGCGCCACTCCGCAGGAGTAGTAGGCAGACTCATCCGCCCGAGAGATACTGCGGTTTTCTCATAGACGGGGATAGAGAGGATTGCATCATAGATTATGATGAGCCTACTAGCTTCCAGCAGGCCGTTCAGAGCGTTGACTCAGTGAAATGGCTGGATGCAATGCGGACCGAAATGGAGTCCATGTACACCAACAAGGTATGGACGTTGGACATTGCTCCAGACGGGGTAAAACCCGTAGGATGCAAGTGGATCTTCAAAAGGAAGATTGGTGTAGATGGACAGGTTGAGACCTATAAAGCTAGGCTGGTAGCAAAGGGTTTTCGTCAAAGACCTGGCTTGGACTACGACGAAACCTTTTCTCCAGTAGCCATGCTGAAATCCATTCGGATCCTTCTTGCCATTGCTGCCTTCCACGATTATGAGATCTGGCAAATGGACGTAAAGACAGCTTTTCTAAATGGAAATTTAGAGGAGTGTGTCTATATGGACCAGCCAGAGGGTTTCATTCAGAGTGGGAGCAGCGGAAAGGTGTGCAAGTTGCTTAAGTCCATCTATGGACTAAAGCAGGCATCGCGGAGTTGGAACATCTGCTTTGATGAGACGGTCAAAGAATTTGGCTTTATCAAAAATCCAGATGAACCATGCATCTATAGTAGATTTGTAGCGAGAACTGTAGTATTCCTCGTTTTATACGTGGATGACATTCTCTTAATAGGAAATGACATTCCTATGCTATAATCTGTCAAGGGGTTCTTGTCACACAGGTTCTCCATGAAAGACCTGGGTGATGCCTCGTACATTTTGGGTATCCGGATCTACCGTGACAGATCCAAGAGGATATTAGGACTTTCACAGTCCAGGTACATCGACACCATACTGAAGAGATTCAGTATGGAAGATTCCAAGCGCGGTAACCTACCGGCTTGTCACGGGATCACCCTCTCTAAAGAGATGTCTCCCAAGACTGATTTGGAGAGGGATCGCATGTCTATTATACCCTACGCTTCTGCGGTAGGCTCTATAATGTATGCGATGTTGTGTACCAGACCGGATGTAGCTTATGCACTGAGTGTGGTAAGCCGGTATCAGTCAAACCCTGGGGAGAAACACTGGATAGCGGTAAAGAACATTCTCAAGTACCTGAGAAGGACTAAGGAGATGTTCTTGGTGTATGGCGGAAAAGACCTCCAGATCGAGGCCTTTGCTGACTCCAGCTTCCAGAGTGACAAGGATGATTCCAAGTCCATGTCGGGTTTTGTCTTTACCCTCAATGGAGGGGCGGTGTGTTGGAAGAGTTCCAAACAAGAAACCGTTGCAGACTCGACGATGGAAGCGGAATACATCGCTGCATCTGATGCCGCAAAAGAAGCTGTATGGATGAGGAAGTTCTTGAAAGAACTTCAGGTGGTTCCGTCCATTGTTGATCCAATACCTCTGTATTGCGACAACAATGGGGCTATAGCTTTAGCGAAGGAACCCAGGTCCCATCAGAGATCCAGGCACATCTTGAGGCGGTATCACCTGATCAGGGAGATCGTAGATCGCCAGGAGATCGAGGTTCGGAGAGTCGCTTCAGAAGATAACACTGCTGATCCATTCACCAAGGCCCTGCCCCAGACTCAGTTCGAGCGGCTGATCGAGATGATAGGTCTTCGATACGCCAGTACATGGCCTTAGTGCAAGTGGGAGATTGTTAGTGTATATGCCCTAGAGGCCATTACTGTATCATACTAGTTTGTATATTACTTAATGGATGCTTGGGATATTCACCTTGTATATACAATCTTGCTCAAAATAGTAGTATGCTACTTGGTTTGTTTCTACTTCAATGTGTACTTGTGTTTATTTCAGTATATCACTTATACGCATTAGTGGAGCCCTTAGGATCTTTGCTTGATTACCAGCGTTGTGATGGCAGTCACACTAGTGTGGGCTGGGTAATCTATAAGCACATCCTTATTCAGGTCCCTGGTCGCAGGACTATCGAGACAGGGCATCGATACTCCGGAGTAGACCAGCGCATGCGCTTCTCATCCCAGTGTGGGAGACGGTCTGTCCCACAGCCGTCAGTACGTCGTACTTGAGATAGTATGCGGGTGCTCGTTAGGTTACGGGTACACTGGACAGGACTCGTCGGGAACTGACTAGTTGGTATTATACCTATCGTCAGTTATCAGTTCCCAGGTGACATGAGTACAGCTTAGTCCGCTGACTTGACACTGTCACTCCACCTCGAGTGTGTTCCCACTGTACTTTGATCACTACCCTACCACGGCTCAAAGGAGTCGTGCAAACAGGTGGTGGTTGGGTGCAGTCCCGAAGCACTTGGAGGCAGTGACGGTTAGACAGGATTCGTCTCTCCCGGTATTGGGGGTTGACATCGCGCTGTGTCTAGGAGAGCCATTACACGAGTAGTCCCTGGCCAGGGCAAACGAGATATACTGGTAGGTTTCCAGTGTTATCTCAGGGTGTATTGGGCTTCACTCCGGCACGACTTGTACCTCTATTGGGGGACTGACGTTTACCGCCCCCTAGGCCCGCCATGCGATGTATCAGACGAACAGACCGGACTGTACGGAGAATGTCACGCTCAGGCTCAGTAGGAGTTCAGATGGGTTTCGCCTCGTCGGTCTTCTTGTCGGCATTACCTGGGGACCGTTACGCACAGCTAGTGCCGCTTGCGGTCTGTGGTTAAACCCACTGCCAGCGTAGTGTCGAGTCTTTAGAGTCCCACACAGAAAGCTTTTTGCCTTTAGGCAAAAGAGTAGAGGTCGCATGGTATTGCGACAGGTCGCATGGTTTTGCGACAGGGTTCGGTCACATCCGTGCACTTGTGCACGTACAGTGTCCGGACAGTTTACACTAGCGGGCTTTGGTTTAAGCCAGATCCTAGTGTACCTTATGGGATTGGATTTATCCAGTTTGCATTCGTGTTCCTCGGAACGCGGATGCGGGTGTGTATGCACAGTTGACAGGGAGGCAGAGGCAGCGGATTCTCATTAGGGTTGTTGACAGTTGACCGTTGACTTTTTGACTTTATGCTCAACCCTAATGAGAATATGATATGTGATTAACTATTATATTAATTAAGTATTATGGTGATATGGTTGTTGACTTGTTGACTTTTGTTGACTTGTTGACTTTGGTGACTTGTTGACTTTTGTTGACTTGTTGACCGGTTGACTAGGCTTGACTAGTTGACCATCATGATAACCATGGTTATCATTTCATGCCAAAGACTTTTTCTTGCTTGCTCATTTGAGTAAAATGAGTGCATGACATGATAAGCTTATGGTTGCTTCAAACCATCACATAAGACTTTTTTGATATGATGAGTTATGATCACTTTGGATTATGAGAGGGTGAAAGACAAAAGAGTTGCTCATTCTTTCTTGCTCATTCTCTCTCTTGTTCTTGAGCTCTCCTCTTGCTCTCACCCTCAACCTCTTGCTCCCTCTCTTGATCTATGGTTCTCTTGTCTCATGAGTTGAGAATCAAGAACCATAGATAAAATCCCATTCTAAATCATCTCTACTCATTCTAGTTCACTAGGTTTAGCAAACCAAGTGAACTAGTTTCTTCAAAGAACGAAGAAGGAGCTAAAGGTTGGAGCTTTCAAGTGGATCTATCTTCGGCGTACGGAGACAACGAGAAGGAGCCATCGAACCACCATCGGAGCTTGAAGAGAAGGAGTTCAAGTTTAGGTATAACCATCTTCATCCGAGTAGCTAAATATCTTTAGCTTAGTATGCTAGTTTTAGTTTAGGTAAAGATCCCGACCTAGCTTAGTCCATGTTGCCTCTTGCGTTAAAATTTTGATTTTATACCGTTTCCGCCTCACCGTAAGAACCGGGGGTCGCAACGTGGATTTACAGACGTAAGGTATAAGACCAACTAGCATGTTCCCGGCGAGTCCTGTCCGGTGTACTCATAACCCAATGAGCACCTGTATACATCTTAGGTGAACCAACTGACACCAGTGGCTTGTGAGACCGGCCACCGCCCTCGTCGGGGTCTCGACTGTATACACTAGTCTACTCTGGAGAATCGATGCCCTGTCTCGAAACTCCCACGACTAGGGACCATTTAAGGATATGCTTATAGACCCCAGCTCCCACTTATATGATCGCCCTCATATTGCTGGTAGTCAAGCAAGAATCCTAGGGGCTCTATCAACGTGTAATAGCGACCTGTAAGGTCACCTGAAACAGTACACGATGATAAAGGTAAACCAGATAGCATACTATCATCTCGAGTAAGACTGTCCTACCGGGATAGTTCCTCCCTCAATCATTGCAATCACGTGCCTGTGATCCAATAATTGACACTGAGGGCACTATCTCCAACAATCTCCCACTTGCACTCAAGGCTAATTATTGCGATGTCGCATACTCATAGCCCGTGTGATACCGAACACCCAACTCCTCTACTAGTCAGTCTCACAAAGCATGTTTGCGAAATTCTTGCGTTCGAGGATTAGCCTCAGTGAGTGGATCCGCCATGATGTTTCTTTCTATGTCTCTCTATATCTTAAGTTCGCGGAGAAAGCCATCTCCCGAAATGAGCAATACCTGTCTTAGAATGTCTGGATGTCTGATGGGACCTAGCTCATAAATGAACTCCAAATCCAAACTTCTTAGACAGTATCGTCTACTGAACTTAATCAGTATCCTGCGCCATGCCACCCTCAGTATCTGCCTGGATCACCTGTCCAAAATACTGCCCCTCGTCAGAGGGAAAACTATAACTCTGACAACCTCCTTGTCGTCCAGGTCACCTTGGAAGCCTGGAATGATAACTGTCCCCCGAATGAGGCTGTCGTTATCATATCCCTAGATCATCCACTTATGTTCTAAAACTGCTTCCGATTGTTTCTCCAGGATTGGATTAATATCAACTTATTGCATCTACTGCAAGAACAACATCTGGTGTGGTACTTGACATCTCATGATTGACTCAACTGCCAAAGCAAGTGATCTGCCAATCATGCGCATCCCTCTCTACTTTAGTCTATAAGACACCTTTAGAGAGGGTGACTCCATCACCTGCAGGTATACTACCGTGCCAGGAGTCGTCCATTCTAAATACTCTTAGAATGCTGTCTAAGTACCCTGATTGGGAAACCACCCAAATCTAGATCTAAAACCATAGATCCAGTAACCAGAATGTTTGATATAATATCCAAGTCCTATGTGGAGAAACCACTGTGTGACGACCAAAGTATAACCGATCGTAGTATAGGAATATCACTTCCTACTCTGTGTATGTCATCAAATACCAGGACATCACACCCTACTACCTTCTCAATAGATCCATCCCCTATTCTGATGACGTCAAACCTATGACTGTCGCATCAGAAATAGATGATCTATCTCCGCTATATCTGCTTTAGTCTATAAATAGACATAAGCCTGATGTCCACCAATGCTTCCGCTGCTCCCACAGACCACGACAACCCTCTGGCAGAGTCATATAGATGTGCACTTCTAAAGCTAGTTTAGAACGACGTTATACTCATCCTCCTGCCGGGTCTCCCAGCCTCGAACAAAAACAATGGCAAGTGTGGGTAAACAAGAACTTCCCTGTCACCGTCCTTGAGGCTACCGGAGTACCTCTCGGGTGCCTGAAATTACCCACCTTATCTGCGGAGTGGCCAATGGAATGTCAAATCAGATTGAATTTTTAGGTTCTTATAAAATCTTCAGTAATCGTTTGCTGTTCTGGAATCACTTCCAGTTCTACCATACTCCCACTACTGTTTTTTGAAAAAATCCATTTCTTTTAAAAAATGTGGCGAGTCAAGAACAATATCACTATTGATCTTCCAGATGGTAGAAAATCAACCCTCGTCATAGCCTGGGTCAACCCACAAACGGCCATTACAGAAACGTGCCTTGAGTTGTCCAGTGTCTGGTTTTAATCATAAGCCGGACAACTCCCCGTACCTTAACATCGTTAAGATATGAACTGTTCTATATCCAATATAGAACCAGAGGCACTGATTTATTTGAACCAGATTCAAATCATGCAGCTGTCTCCAGTGCATGTCAATTAAATGGAAGGAGGCCGATCAGCGTTACTCAACTTAGGAATGCTTCCAATTATGAGTAACCTGAAAGGGAAGCAACTTCTCTTTATCATTACTATCAACTGAATACCATATACAAGTATCTAAATCTTCGATCACTTTGAAGAATCCCGATACTTGCTACTCCTGGTTCTCTACTCTATTCAAATACCTATAACTCCTCAAAACTTAGACCCTGTGTTTCTACGAAACACATGTCTAAGAACTAGAGAAGTTAAAAGTAAACAGAATATAGTATGAGGACCAACCCCTCTGTCCTAATGGACACTGGACAACATACAATACTCTGTATAAGTCCGCTGAGTCTAACAACTCTTTCACTGTGTGTCGTAGGTTGAAAACTGTACTTATGGTTAAGAAGAATTACACCGCTGTTTAATGCTCCTTACCTAACCATCTACTGATATAGGTAAATGTCATCGACATAATATCAAAAGGTATATCTCACTCTATGAAAATAGACGTACAGATATAACAATTTGAAATTGGTGCACAACAGCGGATATTCAAAACCAAATATTTGCCGACCGGCAAACAGCCCAGATGATCTCCTCAAATATCACCGATTACAACGAATCCCGATATAATGAGGATGATCACCCTATTCCCAATAACTTACTCCCACTCATCATCTGTAAAACCATACAGATGTGAGAATCAAACCTGGTAAATACATACCCTGGAGCAAGTGTCCAATCGGGAAATCAGTATTCTTTTAACAGTACACAGTTGAACTGAAACATTGAAATGTTTCGATGGGGTATCGTGGTATTCCTAGTAATGCCTCTACCATTATCCAAATTCACAACTATAACCGTATAATTCTTTGCCACCTCTCCAAATCCCTTTATATGTCTTTAGTCATTACCTTCTGCATACCCCTTTAGGCCAATTGGTTTTCTTCCTTCCCTACCGTTCGGCACCAGCCTATGGTTTGGAAGAAGACTATCCAATAAGCATAATGGGTGTGCTGTCCTAGTCCTAGGAGCACTCGTAATGCGAGAGAAGGTGAAGATAAAAGACAACTGAATAAACCTTATTCCTATTTCTCCTGGACCAGAATCCATCCCCGAACTAGAACAAGTTCCTTTCGAGTTCGTATATAACCATACGATAGATTATCCAATAAACTGTGGATCTTCGTAGTGATACGGAGTGTCCTGGAGAAATACAAAGGTGATTTAGGATTGGCGAAGAAATACTTGGTTTGTTTATGAATATCAGTCGCAATTTACTTTGCCCTCTTACTAATCCCTTGCTTTGTCTTAATCTTAATACCTTCTGTACACCTTCGTTAGGCTAATTGGTTTTCTTCATTCCCTACCGGTCGGCACCTGCCTATGGTTTGGAAGAAGACTATCCAATTTGCGTAATAGGTGTACTATCTCCTAAACCAAGGAGTACTCGCAGCCTGAGAGAAGGTAAAAGGAAAAGACAACTGAATAGTCCTATTCGTTTTCTCCAGAACCAGAAACCATCCTCGAATAATTCCTTCGAGTTCGTATCTAACCATACGATGGTTTTGTCCAATGGAAGTGGACGTTCGTAGTAATACGGGGTGTCCTAGAGAAAAGGGTAAAAGTAGGAGTGGCAACGAGGTTTGCAACTCTGACAATCCAAAAGCCTGTGTTAAGAAGGTTCGGTCAACTTGGTCACTGAGTCAAAGTCTTAGGGTCGGGTCAATGGTCGCTGCCAGAGAGAGAGAAAAGAAACACTCAGCGTGCACTCTAACCTAGATCAGAATGGTTACCAATTTATCTAATCTGGAAACCTCCCACTGTACCTCAAATTCTCCTCCAAACCTGAAAGAAGAATTAGTCGGGGTCACCCGAGGAGTAAACTAACTCATCAGTGGGAATCGGGATCCAACTCTCATCGCATGATAACGTGACGGAATCCGCTCACGGTATCACACTCCAGAAGGTATGCGCATATCTGGCAAGTTTCAGTTCTTTTGAAACTCCCGATGTGGATTTTTACCCCATGCTCTTATGACCTTGACTTTGGCCAACATATCATAAGTCATATGTCAAGTTCTACCCGTCATTCTCAAGGTTAATTTGAACCGACCCGTACCTACCCTTGACTTTGGCCAAAATGGTAGTACGGCTGTCCCAAACCAACGCATCTACCTATGCTGCATATGAATAACCAACAGCTACCAAACACTGTGCCTTGACTTTGGCCAACAAACACAGCTTGAATACTATTGACTACCCATATGAAACGACGGAGGGCTACGAATGGTTTCTGGCGAAAACCTTTAACGTAATGAACTTGATATCGTTGAAGGAACGGATAGCTTTTTAGAAAATATAGTGACGAAAACCTTTACTAAAGAGGTCACTCCCGGTGAAGGGATCTCGGCTCTTTCCCCGTAGAATGAGGTGCAGGATATTCCAAATGAATACCACGATGCAAAGCAAAAGTAATCGGCTATAGTGAAGTTAATGCCCTGACGCAAACTTCTGTCCAAGGGGTCACTCCCGGTGAAGGGATCTCGGCCCTTTCCTCGTCGACTGAGGAGCAGGATATTCCAAATGAATACCACGATGCAAAACAAAAGTGAACGTCCTTGCAATAACAGCTTTTTGAAAAGTGTTTCAACAACATCAGAATAGGTTTGTTTTAACTTGCATTGATCTGAATCAACGTAGTCCCATCAATTGATCACACCACAAAGAACGAAAATATACTGACGTACGTATATGTTAGTGTATATGCCCTAGAGGCCATTACTGTATCATACTAGTTTGTATATTACTTAATGGATGCTTGGGATATTCACCTTGTATATACAATCTTGCTCAAAATAGTAGTATGCTACTTGGTTTGTTTCTACTTCAATGTGTACTTGTGTTTATTTCAGTATATCACTTATACGCATTAGTGGAGCCCTTAGGATCTTTGCTTGATTACCAGCGTTGTGATGGCAGTCACACTAGTGGGGGCTGGGTAATCTATAAGCACATCCTTATACAGGTCCCTAGTCGCAGGACTATCGAGACAGGGCATCGATACTCCGGAGTAGACTAGCGTATGCGCTTCTCATCCTAGTGTGGGAGATGGTCTGTCCCACAGCCATCAGTACGTCGTACTGGAGATAGTATACGGGTGCTCGTTGGGTTACGAGTACACTGGACAGGACTCGTCGGGAACTGACAGGTTGGTATTATACCTATCGTCAGTCATCAGTTCCCAGGTGACATGAGTACAGCTTAGTCCGCTGACTTGACACTGGCACTTCGCCTCAAGTGTGTTCCCACTGCACTTTGATCACTACCCTACCACGGCTCAAAGGAGTCGTGCAAACAGGTGGCGGTTGGGTGCAGTCCCGAAGCACTTGGAGGCAGTGACGGTTAGACAGGATTCGTCTCTCCCGGTATTGGGGGTTGACATCGCGCTGTGTCTAGGAGAGCCATTACACGAGTAGTCCCTGGCCAGGGCAAACGAGATATACTGGTAGGTTTCCAGTGTTATCTCAGGGTGTTTTGGGCTTCGCTCCGGCACGACTTGTACCGCTATTGGGGGACTGAGGTTTACCGCCCCCTAGGCCCGCCATGCGATGTATCAGACGAACAGACCGGACTGTACGGAGACTGTCACATTCAGACTCAGTAGGAGTACAGATGGGGTTTCACCTCGTCAGCCTTCTTGTCGACATCTACCTGGGGACCGTTACGCACAGCTAGTGCCGCTTGCGGTCTGTGGTTAAACCCACTGCCAGCGTAGTGTCGAGTCTTTAGAGTCCCACACAGAGGGTATTCGCCTCTGGGCAAAACAGAGTAGAGGTCGCATGGTTTTGCGACAGGGTTCGTTCTCATCCGCGCACTTGTGCACGTTTGGAGTCCGGACAGATTTTACCAGCGGGCTCTGGTTTGAGCCGGATACTGGTATAGTATTTGGGGTTGCTTTTATCTCTCAGTATTCATGTTCCTCGGAACAAGAATGCAGGTGTGTATGCACAGTTCTTTTTGAGGAGGAGGAAGATGATTTTTCATTAGGGTTTCGGAACGGGTGCGTATGCACAGTTGACAGTTGTATTTTTCCAAACCCTAATGGATTTGTATTATATCATTTAATAATATATAATAAAATGAAATTGTGTCATGGTTAGTTTTTGTTGACTTGTTGACCATGGTTGACTTGTTGACCATGGTTGAACATTTGACCATTATCATTACAAGAGAAAGATGCTCTTGATTCTTGCATTTTCATTTAATGCTTGTAATGATATTAGTCATTCTAAAACTTTCCATCAACCTTTTCATTTTGATTATTATTATTTTGATAATTCATTTTCTTTTTGCATTATGGTTGCAAGAAAGGAAATGATAGCTCATTCTATCATTCTCACTCTCTCTCTTCACTTCATCTTCTTCTTCCTCTAGCCAAGAGAAACCTTCTCATGTGTTGAGAATCCTTCTCTTGAAAAACAAAAGCAACCCTTAGACACTCTCTACTCACTCTAGGATCAAGGGTTTAGCAAGCCGGCGATTCTAGTTCACTCCAAGTACGAGAAAGAGCCCAAAGGTCGAGCCTTCGAGGTGGATCCATCTTCGACGGAAGAAGGCGACAAAGGAGAACCATCAACCTCTACAAAGTTTGAAGACGAAGGAGTTCAAGTCTAGGTATAACCATCTTCATCCGAGTAGCTAACTCTCTTTAGCATAGTTTGCTAGTTTTAGTTTAGACAACGATCCCGACCATAGTTTAGTCCATGTTGCCTCTTGCGATAAAAATTCGTTTTTTATACCGTTTCCGCCTCCCCGTAAGAACCGGGGGTCGCAATATGGACTTACAGTGGTATCAGAGCCTAACTAAACTTAAACTAGCTTAGTAGTGAAGTGTAACGAAGTTCGGAACCGAAAAAAATCACAAAACCGGATAATCACAAAAACTGAGTTTCTGTTGAAATTTTTTCTGCTCAAAATGAAAAACTTTACACTTGTAAATTCGGCTCAGGGTTTTGTGTGAACACCCAAGAAAAAGATACAGTGATTCGCCTAAAGTGCCGCGCTTCCGCCGCGTGATCCTTCTTAGCCGCCGCGGAACCGCCGTGACTTGGTGTCTTCTCTGCATCTTTTTTCGTGCAGTGTGTTTGTGTGTTGGTTTTGGGATTTTTAAAATATATTATATGTGCCCAGATTTTCCAGAAAAGAAATTTCCTTTTGGGGTCCTATAATTCCGTATTTTTTCCGAACTTCACTGCACTTTGACTATGATGGTTATATCTGTGATGCTTGCATGTATTGAACGTCGGCTAATCGCTATAAGTCGATTAGTCGGGGTTATACATGATCTGTAATGTGCTGGAATGTGTATATGAATGTGTTGGACTGTCGCGGGTGAATAGCCGGGGTGGATGTGAGATGAGCTTTTGTTTTTCTTTCATTCATTGTAAATGTAAATTGATGTAATAATTATTATTTGTTTGACCGCACAACCGGGTCGGGGTTGTAGCCGTCATTGTATAATTCTTTTTACTGTTTTTGCTCCTAGGATAGACCCATGGAGGGGTGCACAAACTACCGAGTACTTGGCGGGTAGTTTGCCGCACCCGTAGGGGTCTTGGGTGGGGTATTTGGCTATTCACCGCGACCGTGTTATCCGCTTTTCGTTTCAGGCTCGAAAGGATTGCGGATTGCTAGTATATCCAATGCATTCATCTGTGATCTGTAATGTCTATCATTGCTTATTATTTAGGCGTTGCTTATGTTTTACAGACGCGCTAGCCCAGCCCCCGCTCTGTCGTTAGTTAAGTAACCTAACGGGTAATGACGGGGCCCAGTGGCGAATGCGAATGGCATAAGCGTACGTCATATTTTGGTTGTTTTCTGCAATGGTAGGGTTAAATGATGGGACGCATTAAAAGTACTAATGCAAGAATATCACGCATTAAAAGAACTAATGCAAGATAATAAACCAAGTTTAAAGTCGTTGGAACACTTTCGAAAAACCACTCGGTTCTTTTCAAAAATAACTTTTAAATGCGGAGCTTGAGCCACTCCTTCTAAAAGCTATCTCGTTCCATCGACTATATCAAGTTCACTACGTTCACGGTTTCGCCAAAACCATTCGTAGCCCTCCATCATTTCAGTTAAATGTACGGTAGTATTCAAGCTATGTATTTTGACCTCACGCCAAGGCATAGTGATTGGTAGCTGCCGGATATTTATCTGTTGCATAGATAGAATGCGTTGGTTTGAGACAGTCGTACTGCCATTTTGGCCTACGTCAAGGGTATGTACGGGTGGATTCAAATTAACCTGGATAATGATGGGACGAACTTGACATGTGACTTATGACATTTTGACCTCACGCCAAGGTCATAAGAGCATGGGGCAAAAATCCACATCGGGAGTTTCATAAGTACTGAAACTTGCTAGATTTGCATACCATTTGGAGTGTGGTGATTCTGGTAGGATTCCTTCAGTTTCATCACGCGATGATATTTGGATCCCGATCCTACTGTGAGTATATGCTACTCCTCGGGAAATTTCTCACTAAACGATCAATGCTATAAACCTAGTAGGTGCCTAGAAAGGTGTTAGCGGGGTTACGCCCCCAGGGAAAAGAGGTTATTTAATTAAGGAACTTCGCGAAAGCGTTGGAAAACCTCCCTCGAAGTACCGACACCGGCCTGGCTGAACGGTTAAGCAAGTATTGTGCGGTGGGATTGATCCTGACTAATTCTTCCTTTATGGTTTGAGGAGGGATTCGAGAAACAGTGGGAGCCATCCTGTTTAGACAAACTAAAAACCACTCTAAACTTGCAAGAGCATCATGCTGAGTGTTTCTTCTTCTCTCTCCTAATTGCAGCGACCAATCAACATGACTGGACTTAAGTTACTCCTAGATAAAAACAAGCTGACAGGGCCAAACTACAAAGATTGGCTCAGGAATGTCAAGATAGCAATCACTTATGACAAGCTGGGGTATCTTCTTACCACCAAAGCTCCCCCTGTCCCTGGTCCAACTTCCAGTATCGCGGATAAGGAAATCCGCAAGACTTGGGAGATTGATAGCGCGAAGGCCAAGTGCCTCCTGCTTGCCTCGATGGACAACGAACATCAGAGGAGGCATGAGAATATGGACATGGAGTCCATATTGCTCCATACAAAAGAACTGTATGGAGAGCAATCACGTATCGCAAGATACGAAGCGTCGAAAAAGTTGTTTTCGACAAGAATGGCCGTCGGATCATCAGTAGCCGAGCATGTGCTAAAGATGATCGGCTACATTGAGGAGCTCGCTGACCTAGGGATCACATTGGAGAGTGAGCTATATACGGATATAGTTCTCCAGTCCCTTCCTTCCACTTACGCCCAGTTTATAATGAACTTCAACCTACAAGAAAAGGAGGTTGAACTTTCAGAGCTCCTCAACCTGCTGAGGAGCGCAGAGGGCACCCTACAGAAAGGTAGGGAAACGTCCACTTTGTTTGTAGGAGGATCATCTTCTTCTAGGTCCAAGGCGAAAGCCAAGGGAAAGAAGAAGAAAGCCCCCGCCAAACCAAGGGGCGGTGTTAGTAAAGTGGATACGAAGGGAAAAGGTAAAGCAACAAAGATAGCGGGGAAGCTTGTGGATAAGGAAGAATGCTTCTTTTGTCATAAGAAAGGACACTGGAAGAATGATTGCAGGGCCTGGAAGGCCAGAACACAGGAATTGAAGCAGGTTGCAGCTTCAGCTTCAGGTGTGTATGTTATTGAAAACTGTCTTTCAATAAACTCTACTTCCTGGGTATTGGATACCGGATCAGGATCTCATATCTGTAATTCTTTGCAGGCGTTGAGAAACCGTAGGGTTTTGAAGGCGGGTGACATGACCCTCAGAGTTGCAAACGGAGCTAGCATGGATGCTAAAGCCGTGGGGGACTATCACCTGGGAATGTCAGATGGACATGTTTTGGTTTTGCGTAATTGCTTTTTTGTACCCAACGCAACTTGTAATATCATTTCTGTATCTTTAGTTTCTAAAGAAGGTTATGAATTTGCGTTTGTAAGTAATGTTGTAAACATTCACCTTAATCAAGTATTGATTGGGTCAGGTACTCTGAGTAATGGTATATACGTGTTAAACCAACCACAGATTTTTAATGTCCAGAATACACACAAAAGAAAGTCTCCAGAAATAAATCAGACTTTCTTATGGCATTGTAGATTGGGTCACATCAATGAGAGAAGGTTGACGAAGTTACATACAGAAGGGTATTTGAATACGTTCGAATATCAGTCGTATGCCACTTGTCAATCCTGTCTCAAGGGAAAGATGACAAAGACTCCGTTTACTGGACATGGAGTAAGAGCGAGCGAGCTCTTGGGACTCGTACACAGTGACGTGTGCGGTCCAATGTCTACACATGCCCGAAGCGGACATTCTTACTTCATTACTTTTACGGATGACTTCTCAAGGTACGGTTATGTCTTCTTAATGAAACATAAGTCCGAGGCCTTTGGAAAATTCCAGGAGTATAAGAATGAAGTAGAGAAACAGACCGGCAAAAGTATTAAGATTCTAAGATCGGATCGAGGTGGAGAATACTGAAGTGCCGAGTTCCTGGACTATTTAAAAGAGAACGGAATTCTCTCTCAGCTTACTCCTCCTTACACCCCGCAACATAACGGTGTATCGGAGAGACGGAACCGCACCCTATTGGATATGGTGCGGTCCATGATGAGTAACGCTGAGTTGCCGCGATCATTCTGGGGGTATGCGCTAGAATCAGCTGCGTACCTTTTGAACCGAGTTCCTACTAAGACTGTGCCTACTACTCCATATGAGATGTGGAGTGGGAAGAAACCCTATCTTCAATATCTGAAGATCTGGGGATGTCCGGCTTTTGTCAAAAAGCAGCATGCGGACAAGCTCGAGGCACGCTCAGTACTGTGCAAGTTTGTGGGATACCCAAAGAACACCAGGGGGTATCTTTTCTACTACGCAGAGGAACAAAAAGTCCTTGTTTCTCGTAATGCCCACTTTCTAGAACACCAGTTCTTGGAAAAGGAGATTAGTGGGAGCGCAGTAGAACTGGAAGAAATTCCAGAACCACAGACTATTACTGAAAGGTTAGTGGAACCAGAGGGTTCAACAGAACAGGACATTCCTACGCCGCTCCGCAGGAGTAGTAGGCAGTCTCATCCGCCCGAGAGATACTGCGGTTTTCTCATAGACGGGGATAGAGAGGATTGCATCATAGATTATGATGAGCCTACTAGCTTCCAGCAGGCCGTTCAGAGCGTTGACTCAGTGAAATGGCTGGATGCAATGCGGACCGAAATGGAGTCCATGTACACCAACAAGGTATGGACGTTGGACATTGCTCCAGACGGGGTAAAACCCGTAGGATGCAAGTGGATCTTCAAAAGGAAGATTGGTGTAGATGGACAGGTTGAGACCTATAAAGCTAGGCTGGTAGCAAAGGGTTTTCGTCAAAGACCTGGCTTGGACTACGACGAAACCTTTTCTCCAGTAGCCATGCTAAAATCCATTCGGATCCTTCTTGCCATTGCTGCCTTCCACGATTATGAGATTTGGCAGATGGACGTAAAAACCGCTTTTCTAAATGAAATTTAGAGGAGTGTGTCTATATGGATCAGCCAGAGGGTTTCATTCAGAGTGGGAGCAGCGCGCGAAAGGTGTGCAAGTTGCTTAAGTCCATCTATGGACTAAAGCAGGGCATCGCGGAGTTGGAACATCTGTTTTGATGAGACGGTCAAGGAATTTGGCTTTATCAAAAATCCAGATGAACCATGCATCTATAGTAGATTTGTAGCGAGAACTGTAGTATTCCTCGTTTTATACGTGGATGACATTCTCTTAATAGGAAATGATATTCCTATGCTACAATCTGTCAAGGGGTTCTTGTCACAAAGTTCTCCATGAAAGACCTGGGTGATGCCTCATACATCCTGGGGATCCGGATCCATCGTGATAGATCCAAGAGGATATTGGGACTTTCTCAGTCCAGGTACATCGACACCATAGTAAAAAGATTCGCTATGGAAGATTTCCAAGCGCGGTAACCTACCGGCTTGTCACGGGATCACCCTCTCTAAGAGATGTCTCCCAAGACTGATTTGGAGAGGGATCGCATGTCTATTATACCCTACGCTTCTGCGGTAGGCTCTATAATGTATGCGATGTTGTGTACCAGACCGGATGTAGCTTATGCACTGAGCGTGGTAAGCCGGTATCAGTCTAACCCTGGGGAGAAACACTGGATAGCAGTAAAGAACATTCAAGTACCTGAGAAGGACTAAGGGAGATGTTCTTGGTGTATGGCGGAAAAGACTCCAGATCGAGGCCTTTGCTGACTCCAGCTTCCAGAGTGACAAGGATGATTCCAAGTCCATGTCGGGTTTTGTCTTCACCCTCAATGGAGGGGCGGTGTGTTGGAAGAGTTCCAAACAGGAAACCGTTGCAGACTCGACGATGGAAGCGGAATACATCGCTGCATCTGATGCAGCAAAAGAAGCTGTCTGGATGAGGAAGTTCTTGAAAGAACTTCAGGTGGTTTCGTCCATTGTTGATCCAATACCTCTGTATTGCGACAACAACGGGGCTATAGCTTTAGCGAAGGAACCCAGGTCCATCTGAGATCCAGGCACATCTTGAGGCGATATCACCTGATCAGGGAGATCGTGGATCGCAAGGAGATCGAGGTTCGGAGAGTCGCTTCAGAAGACAACACTGCAGATCCATTCACAAGGCCTTGCCCAGACTCAGTTCGAGCGGCTGATCGAGATGATAGGTCTTCGATACGCCAGTACATGGCCTTAGTGCAAGTGGGAGATTGTTAGTGTATATGCCTAGAGGCCATTACTGTATCATACTAGTTTGTATATTACTTAATGGATGCTTGGGATATTCACCTTGTATATACAATCTTGCTCAAAATAGTAGTATGCTACTTGGTTGTTTCTACTTCTATGTGTACTTGTGTTTATTTCAGTATATCACTTATACGCATTAGTGGAGCCCTTAGGATCTTTGCTTGATTACCAGCGTTGTGATGGCAGTCACACTAGTGGGGGCTGGGTAATCTATAAGCACATCCTTATACAGGTCCCTAGTCGCAGGACTATCGAGACAGGGCATCGATACTCCGGAGTAGACTAGCGTATGCGCTTCTCATCCCAGTGTGAGGAGATGGTCTGTCCCACAGCCATCAGTACGTCGTAATGGAGATAGTATACGGGTG